>OY757920.1:105934556-106432130 GCA_963585895.1 Sepioteuthis lessoniana | reverse complement strand
TATCACCGATAATGAGGAATCTTTATTGTTCACAATGACAAACGAGATTATCAATATTACGCATACACAGGAAAATGTATACACACACACACACACGCACTCACACACACTCATATATATATATATATATAATTGCTTATATATATGAGTGTGTGTGTGTGTGTGTATGTGTATGCTCGTGCATGTTTCTTCATATCATATATATATATATATATATAATCTCACACACACACACGCACACACACACGTACATATGAAGATTTTGTTGGTTGTACAAAATTGATGATTGCTTTGAAAAAAAACATATTTATTAATTATGATAAAAATTAAAACTTAAAAGATTAAAAAAAGGACAAACTAAGCGGTTTCGCACTTCGATCGTCGGACTAAAATTGGGGTAATTATTCCTATATATATATATATATATATATGTGTGTGTGTGTGTGTGTGTGTGTGTGTGTGTGGTGGTTTCTACTAAACCGATTTTATCTACTGAAAAGGATGTTCTTTTTTCTCATCATTATAGCTCATCTGTATTTAATTGCAGTTGTAGTTTAAAGGAAGAACTAATCAGAGATTAGATGTTAGGATCAGTGGCATGTACCAACAGAAATCTAGAATTCTAGCAAAATTCCGAAGGATCTTCTAATGCAGATCATCTTATCTATAGTTAGAAATGCGCCAACAAATTTGATGTTGACTTCTTCTCCATCTTGAGCAAGTCACACTCTCCTTTCCATCTAAAAATTGTTGAAACTATTTACCTTAGTTCCAGTTAGCCTTTCCTTTGAAAACAGAAGAAGTCCTAATTTGGACCTAATGTAGTTTCCATTTATTTTTAATTTCTCTCCTTCTCTATTCTTATTTTCCATTTACTTCATGTATATTTTTAATCGAATAATTACCTCGACTTAAGCTCCTAGGAATGCGGTACAAAGCCGGTTAGCAAGTGACTTTTTATCTTTTAGGATTCAATTTTCATCATAATTAATAAATATGGTTTTTCAAAGCAATCATCTATATATATATATATATATATATATATATATATATATATATTACGTTATGTGTTGCTATTGAAAGCAGCGTATTTATACTGATTATTTAGTTTTCCTATTTTTATGAACTAATGGATTTTTTTCGGCGTGTCATGAAACTGACAAAACTGTAAAAGAGAAACATGCAAATATGTATATGTTTGTGTATGGATTTGTGTCTGTGTCTGTGTCTGTTATGTGTTTGTGTGTGGGCTGGTTGATCTATGCAAATTGCCTACTGGTAATATAATTGAACTGGAATTACTTAAAAAACTTAATAACTTTGATTTCTTTAAATAGAGAAATCACGCACACCGAATTGTTGAACATAAAAAAGTTTTTAAGCATCAGACAAGAATTTTACTCATAACTGAAAAACTTTTAAGTGCTCTAAAAGCATATGAACTTTCCACAATAAGAAATTTCATCTTCAATCTTCAATTTTCTTTCCCACTCGGTTTTCTTTAGTAATATTTCTTTGTCAATAATTTCATATTTCATTTAGATAAGCACCTACTCTGTTTTGGGGTTTGGGGTTTTTTTCTTTCGAATAATCACAAAAATTTTGCTTTTTTTTTTTTTACCTCAATCAGTCTATTCTGTGGCCTTATTAAGTAAGATTAATGATTTCTTTTTTACTGAATAACGTTATAGAAGAGAAAATAAATTATATAACCAACGTGCCATTGTAATTAAAAAGATGAATGGATGCAATAATCTAAACAAAGATTTTTGCAATGATAATGATTTAACATTTCAATCTTAAGTTATATTTCATGAGACTTACCAAACTTCCCACAGGGGTCGTTTACAGTACAATTCTACTTGTACATTTGTTTGATGACAAAAATTGCCAAGATCCTTCGGCATTCGCTTGTATAAATTTTCAGGCCTTCGTGATTGACTCTGATTTTGCCAATCAAAATCCAATGAAAATATGCAACTTGGGAGGAAGGCTCTTTGAATTCAGACTATGTAATGATAAATCCTTAGCAATTAATGGCCAAGGAATGAAGATCAAGGAAGTTCATTGGTATGTACTTTCTAATACAAATAGCCAATACATTATTTAACACTTTGTTTACAAAGAACCACTACAACTGATTGTCAGACAAATTTGTCAATAAGTAGCAGCAATTTAGTTTCAATTTTTTATTACATTTACTAACGTTTAGCAGTTGTAAATATCAACAATGAAAACTTAGAAAAGATAAAATAAATATCTCTACTCAAAATATATTTTTAAAATTGCCTTTCCTAGAATATTAATGATGCTAGTTATTATATTATCTTTCAACTAATATGATCACTTTAAGCAACATCAAATGACATGATCTTTCTAAAAGGGAACTCAAAAGCGTCATTAGCATTATAACATACTATTTACAAGAGGATTTATTTTTCTAAAATTGAATATATATAGATAGATAGATAGATATCCTAACAAAAGGAAATAGTTGTAAGATTTTTTCGATAATATAACGAAAAAAAAAGTAACCCTACAAGTTGGATACCTTCGGTTTTGAATGTAACATTTTCTCGCCTAACAACTGGGATTTACCAGGGTTCAAGAAAACAATGTAATATTGTTAAAAACTTAAAATTTACTAAAAAGAAGATTGAAATTTAAGAGAGGCTAAAAAAGGATACAATGCAAATTAATGCCTCTAAAAATATTTACCTTGAAAGTAACAAATCATAAACTTTCCAATTTTGAACCATTATTATCGAAGGCATTATATTCAGCAGTCTCAAAGATGGATTCTGATTTGTGCGTATACCATTTGGCAGTATGGTTAAACTTCAATTTCTTCCCAAATACCCAGTGGATCACCTTCTCCACCAAGTCGTGTTTAGGATTATACTGCTTTTTCGTTAATTTGCTACACACGCTCATTATGTGATTAATCGTTTCTTCTTTGTCACCACACAACATGCACTTGCTATTCTATTGCGTATTATCGATTTTCGCTTTTATATAATTGGTCCTTATTATGTTATTTTCGGTTGCTATTAGAAGAGATTCAGTTTCTCTCTTGTAGTTTCCTTTTCGTTGCTACGTTCTGCTTTTCTTCTATGAATTTTCGTCAGTTAGTCGCTTAAAATGTCCAGACACTTTTTTTTCTTCCTATTTTTGTTTTCTAATTTTTGTGGTAATATTACTGCCTGCAGTTATTAGTCTTACTTTTCTCTTTTTAATGTAGTTTCCAAGTCCTCGTATTGATGCATCCACGCAATTTTCCAATTTGGCGAGTCTTCTTCTCTTCTTTTCTTGTCTATATCATCTGTCAAATGTAAGGCCTTTTTCATCGTCATCAACTTTCTTGTTCTTTAGTCCATTTGTCTGTGTTCTTTCTTCGTCTATTTTAAAAATGATCCCGAATATCTTACAAGGGTGACAGTCCCGCTGTTGATCTCTTTGATGAGATTACTAAGGTACTCTTTTCTTATCTCCGTTCTTTGATGGTATCTGCTTCCAATATTCCTAAATACTCGCAATTTTTCTTTTTCTCCAAGAGTTCTGATTCTTTCTTAATTTGGCAGTTTATTTCTCATGTTATTTGTTTTTTTCCACTTTTCATTAGAACTATGACAAATTTTTCTATGCCAAATTCCATTCCTACACCCTAGCTGTATATTCTTATTGTTTGTATCAGTTTCCACTTCTTTTACATTATTTTGCAAAAAGCTCGATGTCATCCATATACATAAAGTAATCAATTATTTCTTGCAATTTTTTAAACTTATAGCCCACAGTTCATTTTATGCGTTTGTGATTGAGTGGCATTATTGCTATTTCAATCAGTAATAGTGAAAGTGCATCACCGTAGAAGATAACTCTCTGGATTTTAACCTCTGCTAAAGTTTTTCTTTCTGCTATTAATTCTACTTTCCAGTTTTTCAAGTTTTTCTAGATGGATTTACTGAATATATCGCATATCTTGTACATTTTCTGACAATCTACAACCCAGGAACATATCATAGGCATTTTTGTAGTCAATCCACGCCATGGCTCCATTTTTCCGCTTCGTTTTGCTCTCATTGTGGATGTACTGATTGACATACAGTTGGTCACCACTTCTTGTTCCCTTACAGGATCCTTTCTGCTTTTCGGGAAACTGTCCACGGTTTAAAATGAGTAATAGGTTTCCTTCCTAATCTGTTCTGAATTTCACGTGACCTATAATTAGTTGCTGAGAATTGTTCTTTTTTTGGGGTGGGGAAGTCTTTCTGGATTAGTGTAATTTTCTCCTAACTCATCCATTCGGGTATATTTGCTTTTTCTAGGCATCTATTCAGTTGAATAGCCAGTCTGAAATCGATGGACGTGAATTTTTTTTTCAAACCTGAATTCATATATGCCATTATAGCCTGGGGTTTTTCAATTCGGCACTTTTTGAGTATTGTTCTGAGTGATTTCAGTTTTTCATGTCTTCCGTGATAAAGTTTATGACTTTGTCGGATATCTTGTACATTATCAGGCTATCTACTCTCCAGGTTTGTCTCAGGGCCTTCTTCGAGCCCTTGTAATTCTTTTCCCATATTATGAATCCATTCGGCTTGTCATGTTCTTTCCATTTCAATATTTTACTCTAAAATTGTTCAGCTTTCATTGCATCAAGTTTTTCCTGGTGCATTCTCCACCTTCTTGTTGATAGAATTTTATTTCGTAATTTTGGAAAGTCCTGGTTTGTTCGTAATTTGCTTGACTCTGACTCAATATCTTTCAAATATCTCTTCATTTACCAATATATTTTGATTAATCTCTTCAAGTTTTATTTTCAAACTTGTCTGCTGTTTTATTTTGAACTTTTCATCCCAACATATATAGGTGTGTTTTTCCATACTGAGCACTCTCGCTTGTTGTCGAGATTTCTTGACCTGTACTTCTAGCCAAATTTCCCATCCAGGATTTGTATTTTTGTCCAGATTCCTTCGGTTAACACAGCCTAATTTTGCTCCTGCATAAATTAACTTAAGTTTACTTCATTGAAGTTTCTCGTTGATGAATTTGGTAATAATTTATTTACCTTCACGGTTTCTTTCTTGACTTTTTTCCTGCGTGTTGTTCCTAACCGATGATAAAATGTAGTCTTCATTTCAGTCGGATTTTTCTTTATCAACTTTGCATTTATATTTGTTTTGTAGTGCTAGGGTTAGGGTGGTGTTTCAGTTTTCTGTATATTGCGTTTCAATTTGTTTTGGGGTCTTTCGTTTTCTAGTATTTAGTGTTTTGAATCAGGTTGGAGGATCTTCTTCTTCCTCTTCCTCTTCTTCTTCTTCTTCTTCTTCTTCTTCTTCTTCTTCTTCTTCTTCTTATTATTATTATTATTATTATTATTATTATTATTCACTCACTCGCATTTATGGATAACTGCTTAAATGAATGTTCTCACTTTTTCGTAATCAGTTGTTACCCTTTTGAAAACTTCCATATTAATTGAATTGCATCTTTTGTAAATTGATTTTGGTACCGGTGTCGTGAAACTCTGACTTGAAGGAATGTAATATTTTACTTCATACACACACACACACATACACACACACACATACATATATATATATATATATATATATATATATATATATATATATATATATATATATATATATATATGATTTGGTTACATATCTGATGCGTATGTGTCTCTGTGTGTGTAAATATGATAGTAAATTTGAATCAAGCAAATTTCTTAATTTTATTATTGCAACGTTTTAAAAATCTGAATGCGAGTTGTATTGCTTTTAAAGAAAAGTGCAAATGGAATTTGAAAGCAAGTTGGAAGCATTAAGTCATGTTGTTTCTGCACGAAAGCTAAAGATTCCGCCTGAGAAAAAATGAAGTTAAAATTCCGAGAACACTTTATGCCCAATCATTGTAAAAGTAAGAAAAAAATGAATAAAAAGTAAATAAATCAAACACTCAATGAATCGAGTTTGTTTTGTTTGCTTCAAAAGATTATACTGTTTGAATCGTTATGTTTTAACTGATAAAGAAAGTACCGTTACTTTTATCATCATTATCATCTTCTTTCCAGTAATGAAAAGTAGCGTTTCCTAGTATAAAGAGAAATGGTGAAATTAGAATCACAGTTCATACTTATTATTATGGTACTTAAATTTAATTTTCATTAAGTTACTATTCTTAGAAATCAATAGACAGCGAATATTTCAATATCTTCCTTATTTCTAATGATTCTGACTAGTAACATCCCTCATCTTCCTAAGTCTGTTTACTTTTCATCACTCAGATCATCCCTTATGTAACACAAAAGAACAACTTGTATAGGAAACAAAAGTAAGGAATTGAAAGACAAAGAAAACACCTCTTCAATAGTCTTGCTAAATTTAACAACATTGTATTCTCAAAGCAAATTAATATTCTTTTACGTAAAGATCTACTGGACAACCGGGTGATATTTTTCTTCTTTCAAAATTATTACCAGGCTGAGTGTACTGAGGATCAAGTGATGTTAAGCCTTCAAATATTTAAATACTCTCCTCGATATTACTGAGTATTCTAATCATCCTATTGTCAGATTACATAGTTTTCTTTAAATTTCGAATTCTCCCAGATTTATCCAATGTTTTTTCTCGTTTGTTCCAAATATTCCAATATTTATGCCTCGAAATATTTCCTTACTAACTGAAACATATTTTACTCTCTGTCAAATTCCCTTCCCTTCTCTTTCTTATTGAGATATGTACGAAAATTTACATCCATTTTTTACCAGATTTTGCTTGTCTTTAATTACCATATCTTGGGGTTGGTTATGATAAAGAATAATACGGTTCACTTTACTCTTAATATCAAAGAAAGTGTTGGATATTTAGGGATACTTATGACTATTTTGTCTCTGACAATGGCTAGCGGATAGTCTTTGTTTGATGATGAATAATCAAAGATCAATTCATTGATGTAGTAATGCCAGTGAACCATAATCAGAAAAAAAATCTGCAAAAATTATAAGTATCCGTCCTTTGTCTGAAAAAGCTGACAAAACTATGGAGCAAAAATATTAGTGTTGTCGTCTAGAGAGTTTCATTGCCTTCTCGAATCTTCAATTTTTCTAATATTACTTCTGTTTCCCGTGAATGAACTATATTATTTCTACAGCTTTTCAAATGCCCATATCGTCTTGTGCAACAGCATCCTTAGTTTCTGGTAAAATAATAGCTTTTAGATTTTATCAGTTGACAGAAAGTCTTCACTATATTGCAGCATAACTTTTCAGCATTGTTTTAAGTACACCAATGATTCTGTGACCTTCATCTTCCACAATTTTTAATTTCTCTGGCAAGATCTTGATACAATTTTGAGATGTTCCCTTTTTTTCATTTTTTTTTCTGGGGAATCCGTTATCAATGATTTTTGTTTCTAATTTATTTTAACTGGATATTGTCTTACGGACTGAACTGAATTATTTGTTTGAATTTTAGTTCAACAGAATTTTGTCATTTTCATTCTCTAAGACATAATCAGGTTTTGCATATCCAATGGCCACAAATTCTATAAAACCAGCTTTGAACCAGATACAGTAATTAAACAGGAATCAAAATAAAGTCATTTTTTCTTGAAATATATTCTTTTCTGCTTCACTTTATATACTGTTTGGCTGAATGTATTTCCCCATATTTTCCATTCACTTTTCCATCAATGAACAAGTTTCAAGTTTACTTTGAATCCAATTGACTCACCAATTTCAACTTCCTTATTGAATAAGAAACATTGACCTTTCAACACCTCTTTCAATTTCAGGAGCTAGGCTCAAAGGAATTGTTTAATTCTCTGGTTTTATTGAACCATGCCATCTAGAACTGTTTGATTTCCTTCGTGTTTCACTGAAATCAGTCTGATCATTAAACATACTCATCTTATGTCTACTGCAGCTTTTGGCACGTTGAACTATTGTCAGACATTTTTCACGTCCATTACCATAAATTGTTTTCATACTTGTACGAACTTCAGTAGTTGTGCCACCTTCAAATACTAAAAATTCAATCAGTGATTGCTGCTTTATACGTAACTCAGGACTAACAAATAATATAAATCAACGTTATTACCCAGTGAACTGAAACTGTGTGCGTTTGAACAAGGTTTCATTTAAGAATAGTTCTGTTTAAAGGCGCAGTAACCCGATTCCAAATATTTTATATCTTATTTTTCCGAAGACACTATCTTTGGGAAAGGAAAAATCTTTGGTGAATAGATAAAAACTTGGCCAATTAACCAAAGCTTTTCTCGTTCCCCAATGATACCTTCATCGGCAAAATGAGGTCTAAAATGGTTCGCCATCGAGTTACCCTTACTGGGCTTTTAACCAAGACTATAACGAATATATAAGTCAATACAGCTTTCAATCCTAGAATTATTTCTAAATTCGTTGTACCAGCTATTAATTTGTTTTTATATCTTATTAACGGTTTTCGTCCGCCAAAAATAATAAAATTTCTGCTCTGGCCAGTGACCATCGGGTAAAAACTGAAATGAATCACTTTAAAATCAGAAGATTTTGGACACTGATTTTATGATGCGTTCCTGTGTGCATGAATATTATCGTAGCATCTTTTATCTCTTCTCCCAATTCTTTAGAATTGATCACAATACAAATCAATATTTTCAATGAGGTGCTTAACCGAATAAGAATATCAAATAAGCTTTGGAGCTAGTAAGTAAGTAAAGTTGGGGACCTTAATCGAGGGTAACCCGAAGGCTCTCTTTTCAATAGCTACTACTCTGAGGTGTAGAGGAGGGTGCTACTCCATTCCTTGGATTGCTCCACTTTAACCTTGATCATTTACCTTATTGTGTTGAGTTTAAGCAAGGTGGCATCAAGTACCATTTTTTGAGTCTTTGGTATGACTTGACCTTAGATTGAAACCCGGTCTCCCGGATCATTGGCAAACACTCTACTCTTTAGGGCTATTTTAACTATGTCTATGAAAATCTTGGTATCATATAAGAAAACAAAGTTAACCAGATTCGATTATTTAACATGCATCGTTGTAAGAGGGTTCGAACTCCAGTTGTGCACTTACATTCACCCGGGAGTTGATGCCCTTGGGAGAGAAATGAACTCTCTTATCCCCTCAGTTTATGGCTAAAACTACTTCTGCTTTTCCTATAAGTTTGGCTTTGGCATTAAATAACTAAAAAAGATTGATATGCCATTAAAGAAAACGAGCCAAACCAAATGGTTTTCCTTATTAGATTGAAACAGGAAATTATTTGAAAGAAAAACTAATCAATGAGAATGAAAATTTGTATTTTGATTTTTTTCAAAATTTTCACAATATCATATTTTAAAATTGCTTTTCTTTAATCAACTGTCATTTTAGAAAAGAAATTCAGCGAAAATAATTCATGTGACTAATTCGAATAATTACGTACTTGCATTTATCGAAAATTTTAAAAGCAACTAATATCATAGCAATTAGAATATATTTTATCTGGCTTGTTTTTGAATACTCATATGTCTGAGTGAATATCTAAACTCATCGGTGTAATTTTGAAAACCAACAATCCTAAATTGCTCACTTTATATAATTTAACTCGTTACAGCGTGAAACATTTAGGTAAATCGACTAACAAATTTAATAACAATGGCTTTTGTTGATAAACAGTTTTCAAGAGTGTATTCAATTTTTAGATTTCAAAATAGAGCACAATGAAAATTTTCCAGCTCACTTAATACTGTTGCATGACCCCATAACAAAATATAGGTTTCCTGGGTCGCCGTTTTTCCTGGGTACATGAGTTTTAAGTTCGCTGAATTTTGCCGAATTATGCCGTGTATTTCCAATATCCTGACGTTACTAACAATTTGGATTTTGAACTGTTTAAAAGAATGACCTCTTCGTAGCTAAGAAGATCAAATGATTTGAATGATGTACTCTATAGCGTATTTGTCAATGATTTCCACGACCAGGTTTTCTACTGGTGATTTTCTTGGTAGCGACTCCCCCCCCACCTCGTCTTCGGTCCTTTGAAGTACTAATGTAACTGGCACAGTCTAGTAAATTCAATCCTCACAGGATGCTTCATACTTTTAGTTTTGTGTAAACTATACTAAACTTTGTCAATAACTACAACGATTTCAACATAGAAATAAAGCCTTGTTGAGTAAAACAATGAAGATTTCCTACTCTGTTAATATTAAGTTCATTCGAGTAAACGCCAATTTCCTCAAAGTATTTTAAGTATTTAATAAGCTTAGCTTAATCTGGCACGGGCCTAGAAATATGGGGAACCCTGTGATAATAGAATCCACAAACTAGACGAGGATTTTTATCATTATTATAAGGAGAAAATCTAAATTGAGGAAAATGAGAAGAGACACAAATCTTCCTTATGAAAAGCTCAATCTGCTTTGAAAATCAACACTGTAAATCGTTGCTTTGCTTCGACTCAAGCATAAGCCTTGGACACCCATGGTTAATAAATACATTTCGCAGTCTCGAAACAGGCTACCAAATTCGATATTAAATTAATCAAGACGGGTTATACTCTAAGTGTAACAACTATTATGGAGCGGATATAGACGTTAATTATTAGAAAAGCTGCTAACATGTTATTTGTATTTGTTCTATTAACGGTTGCATTACACAAGCAAGCACAAATCTATGCTGATCCTAATGTTTGGTAGTTCCAAAATCAATTTTGTTTCAATCCTAAAATTTCTTGAATAATGACATTTGTGTTAAAAATCAACATAATATGGGTTAAATTCTGATTTCATTTTCTGACAATGTGTAATTAGTCATTTCCTAAAGGGAAATAAGAACTAACAAAAAATTATGGTTTGTTTTTGTTTTTTTGATTTTCAGACAAACAATTTTAACTAACAAAAAGTGATGAACAGAAAAATAGATTTTAAATAAATTACTCTACATGTATTAATTTTATGTTTTAGAAAAAACATTACCTTGCTGAATATTTCATACTGAATATTTCTTCTCTAATCAACACATTTCGTTATACGTGTATCTTTATAATTTTGTATAGTTTTCTTTCATCTGTACGATAAACTTTTTCTTTCAACTTAAATTATGGAAACTCAGAAAAAAGACACAGCTTCAAATGAGATGCAAACGGGCGTTGATAATCACTGACAGCTGCATATTGCAAGACCTAGAATCTCTCTCTCTCTCTCTCTCTCTGTCTCCCTGTCTCTCACACACACATACGCACACACACACACTCTCTCTCTCTCTCTCTCACACACACACACACACACACTCTCTCTCTCTTCCTCTTTCTTCCCCTTCCTCTCTCTCCCTCTCTCTCAGTTGCCAGGGTTGTAGATTATCCAAAGAGAGACACCATAAACGACTTCGACAGTTAGTTTGCCACGAGTCGAGTGGAGTGTAGAGGATCGAGAACAGTAGTATAAAATGAAACGTTCCTATTAACTACGAGAGATTTTACTCCACGAAATGTTATAAGCGTTTTCTCATAACATGCTTCTTGAATACGTTTTATCTCATGTTTTTTCTTGCTCCATATTCCTCCCACCACCAGAAATGTGTCAAGCTGAAAAATCTGTGCACTGGAAACTTTGAAATATAACGTCATCACTAAAAATGTACACGTAAGAGTAAAGTAAAAAAAAAATCCCACAAACATTTTTTAAATTACTAGCATAAATGTACTTATAAACATTATGCTACGTTAATCCTGAAATTGAGAAATATCTGATTTTCTTAGAAATTAACCTATGCGACAATTAATAGTATTTTCCATGGTTAGATTCGCCAAAGACACTGAATTGGTTACATGTGACATTGATTTTCACTGGTTATTACATTACCAGAAGTCAGGGAATCACATTCATAGTACATTCATGTTAAAGTATTTTTTGTAGTTGTTTTTGTGTAGTTCTTTTCACGAACGGTCCAATCGAATGTCTAATTTTTAAAGTGATCTATTTGACCCATAAATAAAAACTTAACAATTATTGCCCATCCGGTCGGATATGCGAGTACGAACAATGATCGCTAGAACTGGAACATTACCATTTGATAGAGTTTAGTGTCATACCCTGGACAACTGGTTTCGACTGTCTTACCCTCTCTGCAGTTTATCCTAAGCCGAATGGGCATTGCATAGATTACAATTGTCAAACAAAAAATACTCTTGTTAACTATTACTCCAGGCTGAGACCCCTAAATATTTACTAAGCCCAAACTATTGCAACATAAGTCAAGACTGACTTAGCCTCGAGTAAGATCGATCGCACAACAGTAATGATTGTGGACTGAACTACTAACTCCACAAATTTATTTAGCTTGGAACAAGGCGGTAAATGTGGACATCCCTAAAATTGATAAATTTCACAACATTTGTAATGTTTTACGAAATTTATAATGCACTGCTCTATAGCGAATCGTTTTGTTTATTAAGTTTATTAAGGAGGGAGACACGTCTGGGACACCCATTGATGATTGAATTTATTTCAGTTGAACATATCTACCCGACCCCTTCGCAGCGAGAAAGATGTGATAGGAGTTTCAATTTGAAAAGGAAGATTTTTGGTTTTCAGAGTTTTTTCTTCTTCTTGATAGTTTGCCTTACTATGGCTAAATAACCCGGCCTTCACAATCATTAACCAATAACTGGGGGACCGATAATACCTTTCCCAAGGTCATTAGCACGAAATTAAACTTAGAAAAATTGTAATAGTTTGTTAGACGAGTTTGCTAACAACTAATTCACTGCAATTAGTTCAATATCATAAAATATTTTAAAAGTGCAGAAGAAGCAAAGTAATTAATGTTAGAATCAGAAAGCCAATGGAAATTTCAGGAAAAGATTCACCGCAAATAGCGTTTAAAAAATTATATGCAAATCAGATATCTTTCGCACAACGCATAGAAATAAATTGATCGATTTTAATATGAACCCATCTAGGGTTATCTAATGCTTAGAGGTTAAGGAATTGCATTCATTATACATTTATATTCGCATTTCTTAAAAGATTTTGCACGTTGTTTATTGATATCAAGTATCCCTATCGGATTCATATACCTTGTATGAAGTTGTATGATTTCAATTATTCTAATCTAATACAAATAATTATATGGTTTCAAGTAATTATTTCCATTTAATAATAGCTATTTATTTGCTCAGAATTATATGGCTTAGAGTAACTAATAATTTTCCTTAGCAAACAATTATAACTTCAAGTAATTATTTTTATTTCAAGTAATTTACAGTGATATAGCATAAAGAATTTCTATCAAATATGAATAATTTACCAAGGGTTTATTTGAACCATTTATGAGACCTTAATAGGTACTAACTTTCTGAATAAGAGTCGACCTTGGATTAATGACAATGAAGGAGTAAACAACATTCCCCCGATAACCCGAACTGGAACCTTATTATATGCAATATTGTTTCATACTCAAAACTCCCTTTTTTTGGGGGGGTTGTCTTATTCTTCAGCAGAGAAAACAGTCAGCGAATTCTAAAACTCACTGACAGGGTCTGCATGAAAATAATTTCAAAAATCATTAATCAACCGTTAATTTTGCTGTTTGACAACACTTATCCCACTAATGCAAGTGAGATGCAGTAGACATTCATTGAATTAATATGGATAGTTTGGTGTCAGGCCAGCGGTTTCTAGAACAAGATATCAAAAGATTTCTGGAAGTTAAAACTGGAAAAGGTTTCATAATTGAATAGATAATTTAAGTGAAAGTTGTATTGTCGCAGAAAACCAAACAATGAACTTTGATGAACGAATATTAATACAATGGATTTATATGAACAAAGAATTTCGTCAAAAAGTACTGGAAACTTTTGTATCATTCTAATAGTTAATCATCTATTAACATCTGTTGTTTAGAATTTAACAGAGATACATGTAAAAAAAACTAAAACGTAAAGGAAAGAAAGCAACACAATATCACCAGAAGAAGTTTGATATAAATACACTACATAAAACAGAATCATATAATTTCCAGCTGGGGCTAATGGAGGTCATAGACGAAACTGATTTAAAATGCAAGTAAAATGCATTACAATTTTAAAACTGAGGACCAGAAATATGAAATCAAATAATAGAAGCACCGGACTAAAAGCTTAAATATAACAAATACAAAATCAATGAGAGTAAAACAAGAAGCCTTGCTGTATACCTAAGAGATAAAACAATTTAAGCAGTAAAAGGTTCAGGAAACCCAATAGATTGATAATTTGAATGATTGGGAAGCAACAGATATATCTTGGGAAGTTTGCAAATGAGTAAGTTATCAATATTTCTTATTGCGGGATAAACTGAAATTTACGGAAAGACATAAAACAAAAATCATTTTGATTTCGAAGTTTACATTTATCAGATAACTCAGAGGAAAAGGCAGATCGTGAAAATAATTTTAATATTGTTTATCTTGTCAACTTCCTTCCAGAACGTAGCATAATAAATTGGCAAAATAGGTAATATTGGTAGTTTAAGCAAGTTTTCAACCGTTAAACACATGGAAAGACATCATGGGTCACACGGTATTATTAAAAGCTATTGATAAAACTGTTAAAACAAGTCAAAAGAAAATTTATTTTATTATTAGAGGAAAAGGAAAAAAGATCTGACTTAATACCCAAATTAAAAATTAAAGGTGTTAGTTGTTGAAAAGTAAAAAAGTAAAAGTGACAGTTGATTAACATACAGGTGAAGGAAATGAATTATATATATATATATATATATATATATGTATATATATATTGGTTTGTCTTTTGCTTTTAATATATGAACACTTTGTAAACTTTTTATCAAAATGATTTTGTTGTACTATTGTTTGACATATAATTCTGTGAAAGTGTTAGCTTTGTGATCCAACCCACTTGGAAAGAATTCGTTTTTCTTTTTAAAGAGTTTGTGTGTGTGTGTGTGTGTGTGTGTGTGTGTGTGTGTGTGTGTGTGTGTGTGTTTTGAAAATTTGGCATTTTTCCTACGGTAGAGTAACAGGGATTAAAGTAACTATAAAGTTCAAATAGAGTGACCTCAAAAAAATAACAGCTGTGAGTGGCAGAAACAATAGATGCGCCATTTTGAAATCGAGATTTTGAGTGTCTCCACGTGCAAAAAATTCCTGGCAATGACGCCATCTTAGATTTTATTTTTGCATTGAATTTTCACTGAATTTAATTTTTTTAACGAGTTCAACTAATTTGACAATCTTTTTTCTATTTTGTGGAAGAACTATTAAGAATAATATTGTCAATTTTAAGTTCACCCGATCTATACAGTATCTAAGTATTCAAGTGATTTCTTCGAGTTTAGGAATTAAGGAATTTTTATTGCATTTTTTTTCTTCTTCCAAATTGGAAAGTGGGATTTTCGGACAAAGGCAGAATAAGTAAAAATTAGAGGAACTGCTGTATTCCCTATTTAGATCATTCCATATAAATTGTTACGAATAATTTTTGGAAAGCATGTGCCAGCGTTTTTGGAGGAATTTTGGAATTTGACAAACAGAAAAGAGAGAAATGTTAAGAATCCAACTCTGATAAGATTAAGTTTCCGTAGAAACGTAGCAGATTAGGGTACAACTGTTGTTTTTTTTCAGGAGGGCAAATGTAATTTTTTCCGGTGTGTCGAGTTCGAGGCCGCGCGAAAAGTCGGTGAATTTCGAATAACGAAGAATTGAGTTAAGAACCGATCAGATTACGGGAAATATGAATGTGTATTTCCCCAAAGTTGAAGAGTCGTCGAATATGCTGCTCTTTAGTGTAAAAATGGAAATACGTTGTAATTTTGTGAATTACGCTGTTATGTGACCCAGAAGGCTGCTTAAAGTTATAGGGCTGAAGAAGGTGAATGTACCACAACTGGTCTGAAATGGAAGGTTGTTATGTTACTGCACCAAATAGGACACACCAACTGTACGGTAGTAACATTACACGATACAGATAGACGCTTGCAAGGCTACGGTGTTCAAATGGAAGTTCGTGTTGGTGCGGTCCCAATAGACATTTGTTCTACTACTACTACTACTACTACAACGCATAGACAATCGTACCACCACGTGGCGAACGGGTTTATGTGTGAATCGCTACGTCTTAAGTATTATTCGGACCCAGTCGTAACTTCCCCGTTTGAAATTGTGAAGAACACACAGAAACCCTGTCTGGTTCACTAACACAAAATTTTATTCACTACAACACTTTAAGAAGTCGTCGGGTAGAAAGAAACAGAGTATGAAAACTGAGTCGACTGCGTGGGGAGAAAGAGAGCAGAGGCAGAATTTGAAGTTTTTTCTGGTTTTCTGTTGTTGTTCTAACGTGCTTGTTCGCTGGTCTCGTTTCCACTGATGCACGCCTGGTATCAGACCCTTCCCGGAGCCTACTCCAAAATAGGGGCCGCAACTTTCGGCCGTCTTCACATTGCTGTATCTACTTTTCAACTGACTATCTTTACCTCGTCGCGTCCTGCTTTTTTATACCGTGCCCACTGCTCTAACGGCGTCATTTGTCTTCCTTCTGCCAATCAGAACTCGTTGTCGATTTGCTGCTGATACGTTCCTATTTTAAACCCGGGCGTCTCAGATTATTTTACATTAAATTGTTGATATCGTTAAGAGATTCTGAAAGTCTGTGTCTAACTCTGTTGTCCACTTACCCTATTCACCTATTGCCTTCTCTCTTTCGAAGCTGTACGGGAATTAAGAATGGAAAGAAAAACATAAAAATACCTTTAGACTCAAATTTTATTTTGAGGTTTACGACTCTTCTGTGGTGGGAATGTTGAAATAGTTGGTTCCTATAGTCAAAGCATTTGAAGTATATTATGGAATCATCTCCAGCAATTATAAGTAGGTATATTTAGTTGAGGCTGCAACAGTTTGGAGACACAACGTCCTGCTAAATTCAGGACTCAACAGGCGCATCTTCTCCCCAGCAGAAAGAAAAGGGTCCATTCGTCTAGGCGGCTCGAGGTTACTAAGAGAGACCTTCCCTTTGGCGCCAGGAAGCCCATCTTTTCAGGCATGCACAGGTTACGCTTCCTGTCAGACGCCTCTTGGAAAACTGTTACCTTTGCATTTTATTTATTTTATCTTTTATTTTATTGTTTTTTTTTTTATTTCTTATTAATCTCCACAAAGTATCAATTTGTCAATCGGTGTTGTTCTATGGGAATGCCCGATGTGAAAATTGGAATGGAATTTTAAATGAAAAGTAAATTATAGAAATAATTAAACAGAAAGTAATGGTAGCCTCTAAATTGAGAAGAGGGATATAAAGAGATTCATGACTGGTCAGTTGGTTGGTGAGAGATTAGGAGAATATGGTGGATGTGGCATATCCCAAGTCAGTAAGTTTCCGCAGTGTCATCCTGGCAATAGATGGCCTAGTATTGCTTGTAGCAAAATTTTGACCAACCTTCAAAAATAAATCCATTTGTTTTTTCATGTTCATAATCAGTGACATATAACCTTCAAAATCAAATTCTGTAAGAAGTGATGTAAAATTAATAACGAGAAAACTTTAATCATTAGGAATGTCATTTTTTCATTCAACTACGATTAAAATGACATGTAAAAAAATATACTTTAAACAGTGTATATTAAAATTGGACTGCATTTCCTGAAACTAATAGTTCAAAGATCCTAGAGAAAATTATAAATATTGGTTCAGAAACAAATGGAGTATGTCTAAAAAGATATTTAACTCTTAAAATGGTCCATGACTTAGATTTTTTGAGTGCTCGTGACTAAATTGATGTATAACTGTCACACTAACCTTTTGTATTAAAAAGAAACTCCATCAGGCTACGTTAATTAATATTGATGATTCATGTGCTCGATTTTTTGATGATTGTCTCCTTTCAAAAAGGAGACAATCACAGTATCTTCCAGTGGTTCTTTGTACTTGGGAATTAGTCAAGACAATCTGTCCGTATGGCCGCATTTTATTGATGGTAGGTACTTCATTTTGAAGTTGTACTCCGTGTTTGCAGTCTGTTGGCTGTATGTGTCGGAAGACGTTTTTGTGCCAAAAATGGTGAGCAGTGGCTTGTGGTCTGTAGAGTGAAGTGTCAACCGTAAATATAACAGTAGAACGTTGTATTAATAATTAATTCTCCCTCGAATTTAATTTTTTCCCCTGTCACCCATCTTACTATCTTCCAAGATTTTATCAAGGTAGGTTTACCCAATCTTTTACATATCTGCAAGTTTATTAGAGTCCAATTAGAATCCGATTCTAGTTAAAATTTCACATCTTAATTTAACATTTTTACAGGCAGGGATTTCCTGGTATTAGCACCAACTCGTTCGTTCGACTTTGGATTTTTTATGTAGCTATTGGTTTTATTTTCAGATCGGCAATGCGAGCTTTTGTGTCCAACTCGGTTACATATAGAGCAGTTCTTGTTCCTGAAAGTACAATCTTTGTACCAGTGTAGGGCCACACATCCAGAACATGGGTTGGGGGCAAAATATTTTATTTTTTCTTTGTTTAATTAGCTTTAGTGGAAGACTTTGTTTGTTTCTTTTTGTAGCATATTTTTCTGACGTGAGCATAACCCGATTCTTCGATTTTTTAGAATCCTGCTTTACGTTTAGGTATCTTTGATAGTCTTCAGTAATCTGCTGTAGTGATATATTCGGCTCATTTCCCAATTTGCTTAGTATTGTTTATTATTCTTCGCATAATTTCGGCATCTTTTGTTGAAAGTAGCCCTTGTGCGAATATCAAGCATTTGAAGTTATCTGCACTTAGCTCCACAAGTCTGAAATCATCACAGTACTTGTTTACTATTGGCGCAAAAGTGGTATAATCTTCCCTTTCCTTCCCAGTTAGATTAAGACATCTCCATCTCTTATGAAAAAGAGATATCTTGGGACTGAAGAGTTTCATGAGTAATTCCACTGCTTCGGTGAATGTGAATTCGCTAGCCTTTCGGGGAAGAATGTAATTTATGAATTTTGCGGGTTTAGTTGGGCTAAGTTTCCTAAGAAAACGAACTTTTTCGAGCCACTCCTCATATCTCCTAAAATATGACGTAAAGTTTACGTCTTCCTCGGGAGAATATGAAAAATTCTCCATGGCACTCCAAATGGCGTTTTACGAAAAAGAAAATTCATTTTCGATGGGACTACTACGGCTTGTCAGTTCTAAAACTTGCCTTTGAAGTTCGAGCTGTCTCTCTTGATTTTCCTCCTAAGTTTTCAGAAGTAATTTTCTATTTTTTCCTGTTGTGAGAGCAGTTGTTTTTGCTACTCCTCTACCATTCTTTCTTGGACATGCAATTGCTCTGTATTCTGGAACTTTACCAGATCTAATAAAATACTTTTCAAATCCTCTATGATAAGTGAGTCTTTTAAGAAAGAACCGAAAAAAATATATATAACGTAAAGAAATTTTTTTTTGTAATTAAAAAAAAAATATTTAATTTTCCTTCCCTGAAACAAGAAGAAAAAATATGTGTGCTTTTATTTGGGGTGAATAAAACTCAAATCTATTGTCCTAAAAAAGTTTTTGCGAGAATTTCGTTTTCGTTAGAAAAATAAACTACTTCTCGTAACTTGGAGTCTTGAGTTCCAGATCAGTGTACGGTAGTAATATATTTTTTTTCTGTTCTACTTTTTTAGTTTTGCCAGATGCTTTTTGAATGAAAAGTTTGTTACAAAAAAAAAAACAAAAAAAAATTCCTTGTATACCCACTGTTAAAACAAATTGGCAATTATCACGTAGTCCTTTTTTCCCAATTTTTTTGTGCTGTAAACAGAATTGATAGAAATCTTCTTCGCTGACGATTTTTTCTCTGGTGATCTTTTCGTATTTGTTCGAATCCTTGTTCGCCAAAGATTTGGGTACGACTAGTCTTTTTTTTCTTTCTTTTTTTATTTTTTTTCGTTAGTTCTTTTACAAAAACTTGTTTGCCAGTGTTTAAGGAGATTTCTATTTTTAATCCCTGTGCTCCTCGGAAAACTTTCGTCGCCAAGTTGTGGGTTGTTAGGGGTCAGAAAGAAGACACAGAAGAAGAGAAAATAGGTGGAACTAGTGTATTGAATAACAGAACATATATACAAAATAAAAGTATTAGTACAGCAGGTAGAAGTGCCCATCCGAAAACTGTCAGGTTCGATTGCTGGGAAGAAGTTTCTTTATTACCAAAATAGTAAAAATTACAATTTTGGGGAGCTTTAAGCCCCAAGCATTTTTGGTGGGGAGGGGAAGGGAAGCAGTCGTGCTGGACTAATATATCTAAGGTTCCCTAGCTAGCCACTTTCGCCTATCCATTCATACAATACAATTGGGCATTCATCCTTCACCAAGAACGCTGCACCCATCAAAATACTGCATTTGCTCTGCGAGAGAAGGCCCTAATTAAAAACCCCGGATAAAGAGTGCATTAATTTTATTAACAAAAAATGATATATTTACAATTTGTGAAAATGATGGGGATGGAAGAAAAACTCAAAGAAAAAATAAAATAAAACCAACGAAAAACCTGTTTGGTTGCCCTCCTTTCCCCCTCTCTAAAATCTGGAGGCCGACTGTTTTCCGGCTCCGTGGGGACCGAAAACAAGCCAGACTTTCCCTAGTGGGGAAGGGAGACTTGGCTATTGAGATAAAAGAAACGCAGGGTAGGACGCGGTGCGGGAAATTTATATTGGTTTACAGAAATGAGAATATAATTATGAATTCCAACATCTTCAGAAAAATGGGGCTGGGTTAATTGTTAAGTGACAATAAAGAATGGGGGCGGAGGAGATCTTGGAGACTCACAACTAGATAACGGGGATAATGACTCACAATATATAGCTTACTAAGGAAAAAAAGAGACAAGCAATCCTACTTACCGGGGGTAGGGTCGCGAGGGATCCGGTCTGTAGTCAACATGCGCAGGAAGAGGAGGGAAGGATAACTCTAGTGTTGCCCCACTTTCGTATGACCAGGCTCGCTGCATGCACCCACCTTTTGTTGAATGTCATGCGATCCAAACTTTTTCTATCGCATCTAATTTTGACCCTAAACTGATGCCTGAAGAACAAAATCAGATCACGATGAGATAAGTTTGCACTGTCATACAATCTCTTCTTTCGCGTCGTCCAATCACCATTCTAGCTATAGCTAGGATCGTGAGAAACACCATACACTTCTCACCTTGAAACTGGGGCAAAACGTTGTCTACGACGTAACCAACGTTGAGCAGCACGAGCTGCTTGTGTTCGATGCGGGTCGTCTACTCTCCGACATGATCCCTAACGGACGAACTCGCTCGCAGTTGTAGAAGGCATGCTCAGTCGTTTCTTCTAACCCCCCGCTACAGCGAAGCTGAGCCGATCAGCGAGAGGATCCGACGCGGAGCCCAACACTAGTTCCCGATACAGTTCCTTTCGAGGCCGAGAAAGATCACTGGGCCCAGGAGGGCGCGAAGGGCCTTACGGCATTCAGCCTTGGGGTTTGACGAGGCGAGGAAATGTATAGCTCGCTTTTCGCCTCCACAACGTGTCCTTCGACAAGAATTGGCCCAAGTAAGCCAGTCTTTCAGCGAACCAGTGGTTCTCAAGATCAGGCATATCTAGACCCACGTTACGCGGACGTTGACAACAGACCTTTTTACGGATCTGTCGGCCTTCGGAAAGGGATCGTTGAAGCGCCAGTCGATGATTCATAGGCAGGGAAAGTACAGACAAGGGGTAAAGGATCAAGAGGAAGACGTACACGGTGCACACCTCCGTCCTGTCCTTTAAGGGTAACCGCCTTCGAAGCCAGGTACCTACCTGGTCATCTACTTTGGCCTGTACTTCCGACCAATGTCACTCCAGTTGGAGGCCGGGCCAGAACCAAATCCCGAGGATGCAGATAAGTCCATCACTCCAGCGAAAAGGCCCTAGCTGAGGAACGCCACCATTCTAAGCATCTAGCCGCAAACCTTCGCTCCTATCAAAGTTGATCTTGATCTCTGCTAAATGCTCGTACCTCGCCACCGCCTTCTTCACAGTTTTTATGTCTAAACGGCGGGACACAAAGACAGTGATATCATCAGTATACGCAGATATCTTGCTGAAAGAGGGCCAGTAAAAAGAATGCCACACAGGGCCGAACATGCCTACTCATCCCTAAGCCTACTGAGCAGGGGCTCCAAAGTGAGAACATTGAGAAGAAGAGACAGGAAGCAACCCTGCCGGACCGAAAGGTCGATCGCGAAAGTGTCGGAGTGCTTCTCGTTCACCTGCACCACTGCCTGTGGGTTGTGGTACATCATGTTAACCCATTTGCCGAACTCTGGTTTGAATCCGGTGGTTTCCATAATAGTCACCAGGAACCGATGATCAACTCTATCGAAATACTTGGACCACTGAGTGCAAGATGTCTTGAATTGATCTTCCCTTCACAGCGTAGTCCCGCCCAGGTCCGATAAAATTACTAATGACAAGCCCCAAACGGTTCACTAAGACCGGGGCCAAAATCTTTAACTCTGTGTTAAGCAGAGTTATGGGCCTGTAATCGTCTAAGTCCTACTAAACATGCCAGCCACCTTTCTTCAGCAATATTAACACTCTCTTGTTAATGTGACTAGGGATGGCTCCTTGGGCGAACCAATGGTTGAACATATCGGTCAGAATAGGCACAAACATGTGCGGCAGCCTCAAGTATACTTCGTAAGATAAACCATCTAATCCCGGAAATTTGTTTTGGCCGACCTGCTTCAACGTATCACGGACTTCACATTCAGTAACCAAACCCTCTCAGCTAGTCACTTCAGCCTCCTGAACGCGGGGAAAGTCAGCTAAATATCTACAGAATTTCTGAACCGGGAAGTCAGGACGGCAAGCAAAGCATTTACGAAAGTGCGCCCGAAAGGCATCGTGCATCTCACGATTCGAGCCGAGCGCGCGCCCATTCGAAGACTTGACAGATTCGATATACCGAAAGAGACACCTTCGTACTTCTTCACACGCAAGCGCGTTGGATTTCTCAGCTTTGTTAGGGACTCTTTTTAATCTAGATCTAACTACGTTTCCCTGGTAGCGTTCACTAGCTTCATGCTCATTGTCCCGTCTTGCTAAATCTTCGGCTAGGAAATCCCCCCTTCTACTGCCAGGGAATGCTTATCTTCTAAAGATTTTGCCACTTTGGTCCAATCTAAATTGAGCTGGCAACCGTATTTGATGGCGAAATCTCTAATTCTATGTTTAAGAGATCCCCACCACTTATTCCTGGTAACCGCTCCCACGAATACCTGCTGAAATAGGAATTCCAGCCGGTCCCCGAAGTCCCGTACCTAAGGTAAGGATATATTGAACTTCCAGGAGCCAGCTAGACTAGCTAACTGTAGACTAATCGTAACAAGCCTATGGTCAGTATGCGATACATAGAACGTGGGATATGTAACAAAATCAGTGTCAGCCCTTCTAACACTCTATCCAGGAACTAACTCGGAAAAGGGTGAACTATCTAGCCACGTCTACATCTCCCTCCTTGGGTGATCCTGACAAAACCTCTCGACCAAGTCATGACGGGCCATCCAATAGACCAAGCCTGCTTTCACGCCT
The DNA here is from genome assembly GCA_963585895.1 of Sepioteuthis lessoniana. Classification (NCBI taxonomy): domain Eukaryota; kingdom Metazoa; phylum Mollusca; class Cephalopoda; order Myopsida; family Loliginidae; genus Sepioteuthis; species Sepioteuthis lessoniana. The sequence goes on along the minus strand of OY757920.1, from coordinate 106,408,578 downwards.
ATTCTCCCCTCCAGACTCTATCTATCTCGGGATCAAGAATCGCATTCCAATCATCCACTGAAATTATCCGTTTCGGATCATCGAGGAACGGCGATATTGGCGCATAAACCGCGACCACCGAGAACTCGAAACCTTTAACGGCAATATCGGCCACAACCAGCCGGTCCCCGTCTTCTGCAAAGAAAAGATTTACATCAGCATTAAGGCTGCGTCCAATTAGCAAAGAGACCCCCAACGCTACTATGGCTGCTCTATGCTGAAAAGACGACATAGACATCCTCCAGCACCCGATAAGTCCGCAGCGCAAGTAAAGTAATTCTCTTGCACTACAGTAAAATCTACACTGAGGTTAGAGAGTTCACCAAGCAAGTGCGCACACTTACTTGCATCCTTCAGTTCCCTCACACCCAACGTGGCAAGACTTAGAGCCATTAAATACACTTACCTTTGGCCTAGGGGTTAGAGTGTTCGCCAATGGCCCGGGAGACCTGGGTTCAATCCCAGGTCGAGTCATACCAAAGACTCAAAAAATGGTACTTGATGCTTCCTTGCTTAGCACTCAGCTTTATAAGGTACGGATCAAGGGTAAAGTAGAGCAATCCAGGAAAGGAGTAGCGCCCTCCCCTACACATTGGTGTAGTAGCTATCGAAAAGGGAGCCTTCGGGTTACCCTCGACTATGGTCGCCAACTTTACTTTACTTACCTTACTCACTGTGGACTACGGCACGGAAAATCTCGGGTTGAGGACGCCGACAGTAGGTGTCAGGGATTCAGTGTCGAGCTCAGTTGTGATTCAGCCATCTCTAGACACGCCTCCGACGTCTAAGGGGTACTTCAACTTTAATGCCCTATAAAAAAAGGGTGAACATAAATCGGGACCCTGCCCGAACAATTTGATACAGCATTTTTAAGGGAGGGTTACTCCATTTCCGCCAACCTTATGCCCGCTCAACCGGCTTTCTCGATGAGACACCTCACAGCCTTCGTGGCTCCCATTGCTGAAGAAAGGTGGCTGTCATATTTGGGAGGACTTAGACGATTAGAGGTGGTTACCATTGGTGCAACAAATATGAATTCGAAATGTTTTTGTTTTGAAGTTTTTAAAAGGCCAGAAGGGACTTTAACGTCTTGCAGAGCTGGAAGTTAGTTGGAATGTCTTCAGCCTCCCCTGAGCACAAATTTATTGATGTCAATTTTTAGTGGGGTTCTTCATCTGTTGAGGCAGATTTTGCTCTGTGATGGATTTTCGGGGTTTGAGAGGAGTCCGGGGATAATCTATCTAAAGACTGTGATCGGGAGAACAGCCTGGGAGGTGAGAATGAGGGGGGAACTGGGGAGAATGGAATTATCTTCGAAATGTGTTGAGGTGAAGGTTGTTTGGATGGGGGATGGTGAGGGATGATTTTCAGGGTTTCTTTTCGTGGGGAATTATTTGAAGGGGGAGCGGTGAGTGGTTGCTTCCTGTGATGAAAATGGAGATTTTGCTGTGGGTTCATGGGATGCAACTTGTGGTTCTTTTTTGAGTTTAGTACATAGTTTCTTGGCTTGATTTTCACCGCTATCCCTCCTTTCTTTTGAGGTTGACTGTTATTTCCCTTTCCTCAGGCTGTTCTCCCTCTATGGTTTTCGATTTTCCTTTTTAATTTTTTAAACCAGTGATGGAGTGTGTTTAGTCATTAATGCTTCAGCTGTTGGTGGGGTTGCTGCTGCTGCTTTTTCTTTTATTGTTTTTTTTTGTTTTTGTTTCTTTTATTGTAGCTTTTGTTGCAGCTTCTGTTGTTTTGTGGGTTTCTTATTTTTGTGCTTTCTTTCTTCTGTTAACCTGGGTCCATTCCTCTTCCGGATTGTTTGGATAGTCTCCAGGTTTCAGGGTAGGTTTACTATTGGCAGTTTTGTTCTTATTGTTGTTGTCGTTGATACTGACGTTGTTGTTGTTACTGTTGTTTGAAGATGTTTTCTGTGGGCAATCAGGCCAGGTGACCTAACTGCTTGCAGGACCAACTGAGTGCCGCCTGCCCTCTACGACAACCATCATAGGATGTTCGGAATAGCCTGGAAGTCCTCCCTATCCATGCAGATGTTGAAGACGTAGTCTCCGTGTGCTGTCCAATCGGTCGATCTTATTGGCGTAGTTTCTTCCACACTGTCATACGTACTTAAGTAGGCAGCACGGACGTCTCTATCTGATTGCCCTGAAAGTACGGAGTGTACGAGGTGCATACGATAAGTTTCCAGACTTTTTTAAGCGCACTTTTATTGATAGTACAGACATGAAACTCTAGTCCCCATTTGAAGTAATCTCCCCCAGCTGCAATGCACTTGTTGTACCGTTCCAACAATTTAGGAAAGGCCCCATTGAATTCCTCTTGTGTGAGCGTGTCAATGACCTTCGTCACAGCCTCTTTCATCTCCAAAATTGTCTCATAACGACAGCCTCTGAGCTTAGGAAATAACCAAAAGTCACATGGAGCAAGGTCTGGACAATAGGGAGGGTCAGGAACTATCTTGATGCCCATCTTGGTCAAATAGTTGGTGAAAAGGATGGGATTGTAGACTGGTGCATTGTCCTGGTGGAAATGCCACTGACTCGATTTGAAGAGTGCTGGCCTCTTCCAACGGAATCTCTTCCTGAACTCCCTTAAAACCTCAACATAGTAACCCAAACCCTAATCCTTTGGCCCAGCAACTCTGGTGTAGTGACTTCCTTACTCCTCCCACACCTCTCATCATCCCTCACAGACTCTCTGCCTTCTTTGAATCTCTTATGCCACTCCAAAACTGATGCTCAATTCATGCAAGATGCTCCAAAAGTAGTCTGAAGCATTCCATACGTTTCTGTGGCACAAGTTTAAAACAGAATTTTATTGCATATCGTTCTTTTAATGTGTCCCCACGTCCAGATTGCATTTTCTAAATTCACCAGCAGTGACAATCAGGCTTTAATAGGGTGTATTTCAATTCCTGCTGTAGCTGTTTATTTGAATCTGAAATCGTAAAAATTGGTCAGTCATCTCATAAGATGTATAGAACGTTCTGAATTTTCAAGAGTCTACGACAATTTTAAATGCCCATACGAAAAAAGTCTGGAAACTTATCGTATGCACCACGTACTTTCCGACTCTGTCCTTTTCGTGGTCTTCAGCAAATTTCTTTTTGATAGACCCGGAGGCTGGCGTTGCTGGACTTGCAGGTGATCTTTGTCCTGGTGTGATAAAAAGCAAGTTGGGGATTCTTTGTCACTTGTGAAACCGGTAGCGATAGCCATGTTGATGTTCCAGCAACTGGCTCTTTCGGCTTCTTTGAGAGGGATTTCAGGTCATTACCAAATAGGTCTTTTTTACGACGTGATGGTATCTTCCTTCATAGTTGCTTGAGGCAACTCGGAGGAGAGATGGCGACTGGATGGAAAATAAGGCTGTTGTGTCTATTGGAGACTGTGAAGGAGGGTTTGATGCAAAACTGCGACTGAAACTTGAGAAAGAGTGAGAGAAAAAGAAGAAAAATAAGGTCAGGCGAGAACCTGGATTTAAGAGTTGCAAATAATTACACAAACAAAAGCTACAATGAGGAGAGGCACATACGTGAGTGATCGTTCCACCTCCGAGATTGAATAAGGTTAGTATTTATGAAGGAGAAAGATTTCATTATCGTGTAGATAGGTCGCCATAACAATTTCTAACAATTGAATTGTTTGAAATAAAGCATAAATCAACAGAGTTAAACAATTAATCATAAGTCATTTGTTTACACACAGTTAAATGTAAGAACAGTTCTATTTCTAACTATTTGATTTAGTAGGAGTGATTCGTTTGCACTCAGTTTAAATGTTAAGCAGTTCTATCTAAATCATAGATAGGAACCTATCAGGTGCCTCCATTCCAAGCCAGAGTGGACTTGGGAGTGATGGCTATGAAGAGGAACTTTGCATTTCCCAAAGATCTAGCATTACTGAAGCCTCACCATCTGATTGTTTAGTGTCATATGACGGACAATTGTTAGAGGAGTCTTACTTTTCCGCAGAGACGCAGTCAGTGTATATGTAGACATAGCAAAATTTGGTGGCATCAAAAATTCATTTTTTGCAAAATTGAAAGCTTTCCGGTAGGCCAATTGTTAATCAGTCACCGTAGTCCTTGTACCTAACCTAATTAATAATGCAACCATATTAAATTCAAATCAGCGAAATATGGAGACATATAAATAGGCATACAGGAACTTTCATAAGGATGCAACTCTTATGACAAAAGGGGGGAATTTACAAGCATAAAAGATTATGATACCATAAATTTTATCCTACTATTATTATCACTGTCAATTTTTTTTATTAACAATCTTTATCATATGACTTTGAATTTATTTTTATGACAGCATTTGAAAATAAGTTCAGTACATTTATTTAATAGTTGGCAAGTAAATTGACATTTAATAATGCTTATTTATTTCCTACGCATCTACTTTAAGCTTCACCAGTAGATGTAACCTTTGCCTCAGTGTGTGTGTGTGTGCGTGTGTTGGATCGAGTCATAAATAATTTACGTTTTTTTCGTAAAATATATTTTATTCATAAATAATTTAACCATGAATCACTTTTCAATCAATAGTATATTCATCATTTTTTGCTATTATTTAGGTAATTTGTTAATTCTTCTTAATAAAAAATCCAGCTTATTTCGAGTCCAAGAAATTTTCTACAAACTTTTCCCCTGGTCATATCGAGAAAATTGTTGTCATTCAGAGCATTTTGTAGAGAATGAAAAAGATGAAAATCACTTGTTGCAAAGATCGGGTGAATATTGTAGAGCAAGACAAACTGACCTGAATCCGATATTTTTCCTGTGCGATACCTAATGTAGCCTTATGTTATTATTTTGAAGCTCAACGTTTTTCCTATTGTTGATTGCGGAGCATTTTCTTTGATTTTCATCCACACGTTACTGCTGTGTAATAAAATTAGGGACTGAGGTTGATTGTTTTAGTGGTAAGTTGTTTCCTAGCTAGACTTGAGGTCAAGCAGACGACGGTAGAAAAAGAGGGACATATATGAGAAAGTGATTCAGGGCAGTAGGAGAGAGACAGAGAGACAGAGACTGACAGAGAGAGAGAGAGGGGGGGACAAGATAATAAGAGAGAAACGAAGAAGAAAGTGAACGAGATCCAGGTTACACCCTGATCAGTCCACAATCTGCATGACGTGGTTAATTCGAGCCAAAGTCAGATAGTCGAAGTAAAAGACAAAAGAAAAAGAAAAGAAATAAAAACAGAGAAAGACCGAGAGAAAGAGAAGAGAAATAGGGAAAAAAGATGAAGTAAACGATAGAAGAAAAAGAAAAGGAGAAAACACAAAAGGAAAGAAGGGACACAAACCAAAGTACAAAGAAAAACCATTAGACGAAAAAAAAAAAAAAGAAAAGAAGAAACTTAACAGAAGAAAAATGAAAAAAAATAGATGGCTGCACGGTTAAGAAATATAATACAAAGCACCTGTTGATTCGAAGGAGAGATATAAAAACAAAGTAAAAAAAAAAAAGACGAAGAAAAAATGGAAGAAAAAGGAAAAGAAAGAAAACACAAGTGAAGAAACGGCAAAAAATGAAACGACAGATAGAAAAGGAAAAAAAAAAAGAAACACTAGACGAACAAAAGAACAAAAAAGCAGCCTAATAGAAGCAATTTTTTTTTTTTTAAAGACGACTGGATTGCTAAGAAATATTATACAAACAACCTGTTGGTTCGAAGGAGAGAAAATAATAGAGGAAAAGAAGAGGTGACAACGTCAAAAAAGAACACGAAAAAGCAACAAAACAGAAGAAATAACAGCAGGAAAGCAGAAGAAGAGGAAAACAGGAAGAAACAACATGAAAGACAAAAAGCAGAAGAAGAAACAAATGGAAGAAAAAATAGGAAAAAGAAAAGAAAATAAAACTTATGTTTTCTTATTTTTTCCTTGGTTGTTTCTAGTTTTGTGGTTTGTACCTGATAGATTTCAAATAAGAAAACAAAACGAAAGAAAAGTCAAGGAAAGGGTTCGAGGAAAAATTAGAAAATATCTTTCTTTGTCATTTTTTTTTTTTGAATGTGTTAGTCACCTTGCTGTTTTTTTTTCGGTTCAGTCGAATTTCGAGCCTGACAGTCCGATAGTTCCTCCTGGTTGTGTTTGGGATTTTGTAATAAAGTAATAAAGTTGGGTACCCCACCGTTCCACGCTATTTGTCCCAGGTTTGAAAAGTACCCCATAGAAATTGGGCCAGACGATATTTTTGGTAAGGCTTTGGGGCCTGCATTTTCCAAGTTCTGACAAAGTAAAGAGATGAATGAAATAAATGAAACCTGCTCCGCTTGTTTTAAGGTAATTGACTTTTTGGGACGGTTGGTGATTTCTCCTGGTTTTTTGGTCTCGGTTGATGACTTGGATTTCTACGTTGGTAATTCTGTGAACAAAGGGATCTAGGAAAGAAGAGATTCAGTGCCGATAAAAAAAAATACCAAAATATCTCACTGGATGGTGAGTAGATTAATGGGTCATGAAGAAAAGAAAAAAATAGTGAAAAATGAGACCATTTTCGATACGGGCCATGCTTAGTACTATGGAGATAACTCTTAGTGCTAATTAGAAAATTACGACACGAATAGATACGGACTTGAGGGAAAGGAGAAAGAAAGAAAGAAAGAAAGAAAGATGGTTAGCGAAGTAAAAAAAAATTTCTTGAGGTATTATGTGATTTAATTATGGACTCCAGTTGATTGTTTTAGCAGTAAGTTGTTTCCTAGTGGATTTTAGGTGTACGAGACGACGGTGTAAAAGGTGGGACATATACGAAGAAGACATTCGGGACAGTAGAGAGGCATGATGACAAGGAAGAAACAAATAGAAAAGTAAACGGCAGGTTTCCGAAATCCAGATCTTGATAGTAGCAGATGCCAAAGTTAAAAAATAGAAATATATTAGGACCAATCAGCCGACGGCTCTAATTGGCTGAAAAGAACTCAAACGGAGAAGTCATTAGAGTGAACGTGGGATAGAAGAGAAGAAAAGAAAGTTTGTTGGACACGAACTAAAGAGGTGTAAATACGAGCCAAAAATTAAGGCATCCATTTTGGGTCTCCCACCCGCCGCAAAGAATAATACAAAGGTCAGTGTCTGCCTCTCTCGTCTTGCGACGTTTTATTTTTCTCTGTCTTTCTAAAGTAGTCATTTCAGTTCATGTTCTGTTTTCTCTCTCTTCAGTGACTACTAAGAAGGATAGTAGCGAATAAACTTTTGTACTAGCGAACAAACAGACGGGTGATTTGTTTGTTCTTCACTTCTTCTTTTCATCACAGTGGAGGTTACTACGGATTCCAACCGGAACTTAAAGAATACTGCTACATTCATAGACCCTTAATAACCGTGGCGGGATAAAAAATATATAAGAGCCGTGGTGTTGCAAATGTCTATGTGGGGCCGTAGTGTAACAAACCGCTATTGGCTGGCGTGGTTATTCGAACGTCTATTTGGTGTCGAAGTATTAGAGCTGTTGAGAGTAAAAGTCTGTATTTAGTATTTGATTGCAGTTTAAACAACAAAATGAATTATATCACCGTGATCCTACCATACACATTGCATAACCTTTCTTCCATGAAGATCGACCTTTCAGTTAAACTGGACGATTCATCCCTGACAATACACTGTCTTTTGCAATAAACATTATTATAAAAGACGATTTTTCGTCACCTGAAATTTTATTCTTGTGAAAGAGGAAATTTCTCTGCATGGAAAGAAGATTTGCTCGAATAGATATGTGATCTTCCAAGTTCTTCTCTTCAAGTGTCTGAGGACGCCAGACGCCCAGTTGGCTCACTTTTTCTATCTTTTTCAAGTGACGGCAGATTGTGGACTTGAATGTATCAAGTGCTAATTCTCATGTACTTTTGCGTGGATTGCATTTCTCTTAAAGCTTCTCGATTGTGGTCTGATGAGAGTCCTGCTTTAGCTTTATCTCTAAATGATGAATCTGCCGGACGAAATTTAAAAAAAAATAGTATAGGACTTGATGGTAAGTAATGATACTATGGCCATTAGCTCTATAAATTATATAAACTATTTCTGTGGCATTTTTATTATTCTTAAACTCCCACAACATTACATGCTATATATGCACTTTCAATTACTCCATTTTAGGGGCGTGAATTTATAGATTAAATTTTGATACATATTCTTCCGCTACTGAAATAAGAATAAGAGATGGAGTCTATCTTTTATCACGTAATTTCCTGTTGTGTTTAAAACATTGAAAGTTTGAAATGAGTCGTTTCAACTTGCTTTTAGAAAACGAAAATTAAGTATGATTCAAACCAATATATATATATATATATATGTGTGTGTGTGTGTGTGTGTGTGTGTGTGTGTGTCACGTTCCCTGGGTACTTAATAGAACATGTGTCAGAACTAATTGTTAAAATAAATCAGGGAAAAATTAAGAATAGAAGTAAGGATGATAATGGCTGATTAATTAACAAAACACAAATAATATGATTATCAAATGGAAATGGGGAAGACTTTGTGCATTTTTAATGCGGAAAATTCTTCCGATAGAGAATTCTGTCATGTGACAAGTAGAGAAATAGTTTTAAAAAGATGTCTATCTTGTTCTCACTGTCTCATTACATGTGTATGTATGCATTGCGCTTTTATTTACATAGATAGATAGATAGATAGGAAACGACTAAAATAAATATTTTAAATAGAGAGAGAGAGAGAGAAAGAGAGTGACATACAGAGAGATAGAGAGAGACACTGAGAAAGTGAGACAGAGAGAAAATGAGATATGTGTGCTCGTGCATGTGTGTGTCTTCAACCAACGCATTTCCCATCATTAAGATGTGGTCTTACTGATGCAACTTCACACGTATATACGTATATATATGCGTGCAGGATTGTATGTCCTCAAGGCACTAAACGACGTTTGGACTAATGAGAAATCGGAACCCTAGTTAATCTTCCGTCTGCAAACCCCAAGGCGAAAGAAAAATTGAATTTCTCGTCGGCCAGAGCTGGGCGGAAACACACCAGTCTTTGATGGCCTAAAGAAAAAGAATTGATTGTTAATGATGCTCACCAAGTCTTTCAGTCTGTAAACAATCAAGAAAACTCCAAAGCCTTCTCTTATTTTCGTATATGCACGGCTTCGATTACAATAGCACTGTTCATGGCTTTCATTTTCATCGAAATATTAAATAATTCGTCTTTATGAATACTAGCTGAAAACCCACTATATTGCCGGAATTTTAATCTAATATCAGCAAAATGTTACTTTAAAGAACCTTCAAATTAATAAACGTTTTTGTGATGTTAATATTTGCGTAGCACCTCCACACGAGGATCATTTCTCTTACGACAAATATAAATAGAACTTGATTTTTAAGTTTGGATTATCCAGTTACGAGAAAAAAATATTGAAAAACAGTTAAGGTTTCGATTTAGTTTACTCAGCAACTATGGCAGTTGTTATATTCGTGTATACTATCGTGGGAAGAAAATATTCGGAGAAAGGAGAAGAAAGCGTTAATCCACTTCTGACACCAGTGTTATATCCGAACAAAGTAATGAAAGACAGAAGATAAGGATATAGAAAGTGGAAGAGGGTAAATCTCTAAACAGTGAAGAAAACGCTGTGTCGACCAATTTGTCGTGTAGTAATAATGAATGACAGTCAAAGTTAAAAACAAAGATGTATTCATAAATCTATAGAAAAACAATTTATTAGGTCAACGACTTGAAATATTATACAGTGTAAGGTACGAGTTAAGCATTATACTTTTAATGTTAATCTAACCTTTTGCAAAAACCTGAGGAGATTTAGAATTTTCATAAAAGTACTGAAAACATTCCACTACTCAAATTTTAAGCAGAAAATTTGGTGAACATAGCTGCTAGCTAAATTTGATTTATATGATCACAGACAGAAGGATAAAAATTTGGTCACTTATAAGAAGATTTCTATAATCATTAGGAATATTAACTTTGTATAATGTCAAATTTGATTCTACCATAAATTCATCAAAATCGTTTTAAATTTTAATGTAATTTCATTAGTCTACATCATCATCATGTCGCGCCATCAGCACTGATCTCCCTAACCTTCTCCCGCCACCCTTCTCTGTCGTCCATCGCTTCCGGTAGGTCTTCAAGGCTACATCCTGTATCAGCACACAGAGCTGTTGTATGAAGCCCTAGGTGGACGTCCTGCCTTTGCTCATCCATGTGAGGGGGTCCACAGGAGTACGTCACTTATGACTTCGTCCCTACTTCTCCAGCAGTGTCCCGCATTCTTTTAACTTGGATAATTTTCGTGATAGGTTGTAAGCGGCCGTACAGCTGCTTCTTTGTGGGGTGCTGCCCCCAGGACTTGTTCAATATATCTCGCAACATTCTTGTGTAATTGTCGTCAAGCTTTTTCTCCATACGTTCAGTTAGCGTCTATAGAGTGCATCCATACAGCAGTATCAACACGATTGCTGCTTGAAAAAATGTGTTTCATAAAATGAAACGTAGAAACATTAATCAACACTTTTCCCAATTTCTTTGTGTTTTTGTTGTTTGACAAGAATATTCTTTGCCTGTCACAATTTTGTGCAATATTACATTATATTTGTTGCTCTTGAGAGATATTTTCGTCTACTCAATAAGAATGCTACATATACTCATAGATTGAATCGCGTCGGATAATGAATCACAGAGTCAGATTAAAAATCCAATACGCTCGGTCTACCTACGACATCTTTAAAGGACTCTGAACAAAAAGAAATAGAAAAATAGTTGATAATAAGAAACATTTGATCACAGTTTGATTGAATTAAAGGAAGAACAGACGACTTTCTATGTTGGCTAGAGTAGTTTTGGGTGTGCCAAAGTTCTCATCACTCTTTTTGGAAAACCCATTTGAAAACTAGTCTCTTGTTAATGTTGGATCCTTGGTCAAAGCCAGACTGTCCTTTTATCTTCATTTATTTTTCTTAATTAACTTTTTCTCAATTCATGGTTTCTCATTTTCTTTTTCATCTTCTTCTCACTACGTTATTTTGACAATTCCTTTATTCGCACGAACTTTGCATTGACTGCCTCCCTTTTTCTGCTATTTAATCTCATTCTTCAAGTCCGTATCTCTTACTCTATTGATTCTTCTCTACGATCATTTACCTACAGTAAAATTTTAAATTCTTGTCACAATGCATCAATGAATATATCCAAAAATATTCTTATTCTACATCCTAAAATGATTGAGACGATACGGGTTGCATTGACAATACGTATTGAAATTATTGAATTCCATATAAAATATATATATTTACCTTCACTCCGTCAACATTGAAAGGAACTAAAATTGACGTGTAACAATTGAATACGTTGCATCTATATTAAGCAATAGTAGCCGGTAAATAAATTTAATTAATATCATCGCAATAGAAGTAAATATTACTTTATTTTTTATCTGTGATTGATACAACTGTGAATTTCAGATTTATTCTACATTATAAAATATTATTGTTAAGATTCCTAGATTAAATATATCAAGTGATATTAAATGTTTTGTCTCTTAATATTTGTAATCATTTTGCACGTGAGATGATTTTGTAAGTTCCTTAATTGAGCTACATTTATGCCAGCAAAAACAATACAATCTTTGCAATTTACTCAATCAGGTATTAGTAGAAAATTCTTCTTCTTCTTCTTCTTCTTCTTCTTCTTTCACATTTTGATCTACATTTTTTTCATTTCTCTTTATTTTTTTTTTACCCCTGTTTCTTCTTCTTTATTTTTTTTTTACCCCTGTTTCTTCTTCTGTATGGAAATTAATTTCTTATTCATTTTCATTTCATTCTTTTTCTAAATCTTTTACTTATTTCTTTGGTTAATCTTGTTTTTTATTCTTTTCATTTTTTCCCCTGCTTTTTTACCTCAACATCTTGGTCTATTCTTATTCCAGATATGAGATACGATCTATTCTATGTGAGGAATTTCTTTACGGGCTGCTTTATTTACTTCAAAACTTTAAAACAAATCCCCAGAGATTTGGACTAAACTGGTTGTCTTCAGCTCCTTTCGTTTTTATTTAAAGTAAAACAGCTGTTAAGATTTCCAGAAAAGAACCAAAAATGGTCTCAGTGGGAAAATGTTTCTTTTTAACAGGAAGATACTGCTATATAAATCTATGCTTTTTGTTGGCGTGAAGTAAGCTTTTCTGAATAAGATTCAATACTTAATGAAGTTATGTAACATTTTTATTCATTAGGGCAATTAAGTAATATTTTTATTCCTAAAAATAATCAAACTGTTACAATTATCGGGACATAAATAGTCTAGAATAGAGATTATTAGTATTTATGTCGTATTGTTTTTTTTTGTTTCCCCCCAGTTTGCTGCATTGCTTAATTATGAGATTATCTGTTTAATCTCTATCATCACAGAACCTAAAATTTCTATCGTTTTACATATTATAAATATTTGCTTTACGTAATTAATTCTTTTGGAACTATTTTGTACTTATATTAATAGAGATTCTATTTCTCTTTTCAGGCTTCCCCTCCTTAAACATGTACAAGTAATTTCACATGAAATCTCCCCAGTGTGTCACTTGATGTATCCTTGCCGTTGTTTTTTTTTTTTTTTGGTTTTTGCTTTTTTTATTCTCGACTTTTTGTCTTTGTTCCTGTTTGCTCTCAAGTTAATGATATTGATATTGGTTCTGATGACTTTCTTTGATTTTTTTTTTTGGTGTTTTTTTTTCCATTGTGAGATTCTAGACTTAAAGCCACTAAAGCTGCTCACAGAATATGTAAAATAGAAAGACATAAAAAAAATACCCGCCCGTACTTGCCCAAACTGATTGAAGCGTTCAAATGTAAAACTCATCTTTTGATATAAGTTCTAAAAGTATACGAATATCACGTGTTAAATTTGATGCTTAAAAATGCAAAGTTGTCGAAAACCCACCCTTCGAAATAAGTAATAATTCAGAAAAGCTTAGATCATCAAAGGAAACTAAATGTAGAACATTACATGACTTTTCAAAGCAGTTTAATTCATGATTTTTATATACCTTATATACTTGTACATCATTTATATACCTCATATTGATTATTTATGTACAAAGGTTATCGATATGGTTGAAATTGCTCCAGTTTGCTGTTAATACGAGTGAAAAAAACTATAGAGCAATAATTCACTAACCACTGTGTGTCTGCCGAATTAGTTTACTATAACCCCACCGAAGGCAATGTGCTCAATGTATTTACCAAACATCGTCTAGTATCAGGTTACAAGTATGAAGACATAACATGAAGATCAAAGTAAATGCTCAATAATCATCCTGATATTATGATCCCTGTTTTACGTTGTCCGAACTTATCATTCAGTAATAATAAACTGTCGGGTATGGGATCAACTTGAAAGCCATTGAATAATTAGGAGGCACCCTATATCTCATTTTTTTACTATCTAAATGTTGCTTAGTATGACAGAGGCATGCAATACAAAAGAACATGGGGGAACAAATTTATACTCTGACACATTAGACTACGAGGCATATATTCTAACAATTACAAAAAGGCACCCAACTGGAATTTTTGTTGGATCAAAATAGACAGACCATGTGTGATTTGAGTGATATTTTCCCAAAGATTAACCCACAGCTTCCTGGACAGTATGTGAGAACGTGTCTGCCGTATGGTTTCAAGCCGATTCTTTGTTTAACTAAATTGATTAATCAAATCATGCAAACTTCCCCAACAAGAAACTGTGGATTGTAAGACAACTTATGCGTATTTCATTAATCCATACCTAACGAATTCGAGACATTGAGACAAATCTCCATTTAGATTTATGTGAAAATATTTTATGCTTCCAATAGAACATTCTAAACTAATCAGGACTTCCAAAATGACGACGACGCCGAGGCAGCGTTATAGAACTTCTTTGTGTTCGAATCAACATCATTGAATTAAGAGGAATCTATAATTCATCTTCAGTTTTTCAGAATATGGCAAACAACAACTATTATTAAGATTAGTTTTTGATACACTTTTATAGAAATTATACGAAATCGTTAATTGTAGAAAATTTCCGGAAACTAGTTTACGAATTCAATTTTTAGCTTCATTTAATCTGGCATATCACTAAACATGAATTTTTAAGGTCTTATGAGCATCTAAGACTCACATCTGGCGATGAACCACAACTTCAAAAATCTCTATGCAAAAAAAACTTCAGATTTTTTTTATTTGATTTTGAACCTCACAAACAAGCACCGATTATAACAACTTTGGCCTTGGCACAAAAATAAGAAATATATGCTGAAATTTGAAAAGGGATTTTTCATAAGTATTTGAAATTTACATAGGATTAAGGTGTGAGCAATCTTTTTATGATTTCTTATTTTTAAAAATGTGTATTCAATTTCAGGATTTGAAACGAGCGGCTGAACACTTTTGATCACATTTAATACAATATTTCTCTGCATTCTAGATTCACTAGCCCGCAAGACGTAATCTTTATTTGCTGAGAAACATCCACACACACACACAGACACACATACACACACACACACTATCACGATCCCGAAAAAGCATGTGAAACTATCACTTTGTGCCTGATGTTACCAAAATATTCGTAAACTTTGGACTCACCCGAGTAAAAGTATAAATGAGCATTCAGCGTAAAGCTTTCTTTATTCAATATGTAGCGCATATATTTTAGTTTGTCAAAATATATAGTTGAGAACTTCCCTAAGATAAAAATTTATTTTTTTAGCCGTATCTATCTTAAAAATGTGTTTTAGATTTATTTCACTGAATATTTTAGCTAATTCGAAGATGATCGCAATCAAAAAGAAAATGCTTTTCATTAGACGAAAAATAAAACTCCTTATGAAATAAGGACATTTAGGAATAACTTTCGGCAAAGCAGTCTCACGTATAGCGTCATTGTGTCCAGGTTCATTAGACGATTGGTAAAGACTTTTATATGTTTGATTGCTTTGATATCTCACATAAATCTTTATGACGCCAATGTTATACATCTGCACATACCATTATGAAAAGCCAAAGAATTAATAGATTTACAAGCTGTGCCAAGACGCCTAAATCATTCTCGAAAGACATGTGCATTTCAGATATTCAGGAATAAACTGGACACTGACAAAATTCTTTTCAACATTCCTAACTGTCTTTTAATTCCATTATGTGGGACTGACTTGGAGAGGTAAAAGCGATACTAACTTTGAAAGTCTTTTAGAATTTGGCCAGAGAAAGTTGAGCTATGGCAATACTTACATAAGGCAATCGTTTGCTTACTATACTGAACATGAGCTTTTCCTGGCACCATTTATATCACGCAGAATTCAGTTTATTAGTTGTCTATTTGTAAAGATAAGGATTTTTCAAATACTATTTATACATCAGTTTCTTATTAGCAAAGAGTTGCCTTTTCCACATGTTCGAAGCAGTTTTTGTTTTAGTCTATTTCTACTCACTATAATTACGCAGTTTAACAATATCCCAACTTAGACAAGAAAAAGACACGATTTTCAATGCTCAGAAAAAAAAAAACTTTATTATTCATATTCTTAGATTTCTCTCAGACTAAACATATGCAAATAAATATTTGTATACACAGCATATATGACTGACTAGATGCAAGATATAGTCACGTTTTTTAACCGATGTCAATGGTAGATAAAAAAAAAAGAAATAATTTCAAAAACTAATTTTCAAGGCAAGCTCTCTGCCTTGGAAAAGTAGCACATAACAAACTCCTATTTCTTTGGTTTGGTTGGACTGTGTCTTATGGCATATCAACCCTTGTGGATAATTTAAAGTCAAATCCGGTTCATTTATATATACGATTTGTTTGCGAATAGTTTGTAGGTAATATTTTAAAACTAGCCAGAGGGATTTGTTTAAATAGAGTCAAATAATTTCAAGTATCGTTGTACATCACTAATAATTTGATTTAATTTCAATTATTTCTTTAAACTGAGTTAAACGGTTTCAAGTATAGTAACTGATTAATAGTTTTACTTGACCCATAAGGGAGACCCAAACAGGTAGGACCACTCCGGGTCAGAGTGAACATAGGAGTAAATGTTATGAAAGACTATTCATCATTCTTCAAAACTCTATGACTGTTGGTTTAATGATGTCACGTCTAAGACACTCATTAATGGGGTCTTAGCCATCTGCAGAGATGCACTCAGTGTATCATAACTGATTAGATTACCCATTTCTTTATTTACCCTTGTGTCATACTATGCAAACATTTGTAAATATTTGTGGCAGACTAAAAGCAATCTAAGTAAATATCTATATTCAAAGAATAAAATTAAGAAGCATTCCTCCAAAGACATGAAAGTATTGAAAATAAGTAAAAGATAAAAGGATTATCACACATAATCCTATTCAAATAAATCTGTACTGACATATAGTGACAAAGTTTCCGTTTTTGGAAGCATCAACCGTGATTTGGTAACTTTTCTGGGGTTTCGAAACTTTTATTTAATCTTCAATGGCTCAATTATTCTCATTTTACTGTATATCCAAGGGATTATCCCTTAATTAGAGATTTTCATTAACTACTTTTGCTTTTCCATTGATGCATAGTATATTACTAACAATGACTGACCAAGGTACTAACTTCAGTAACTAGACGTACCAAAAATAATTTTATTCACGAAACAATTACCAATTATGGCATTTCGAAACTTTCAATGAGGGAAATATCCACTATTCTCTGTTTAACTTGTAAAAAAATAACGTCTGCTTATTTTTTTTATTATTCATTTACTCCAATTTAAATAGAAAAAAGCAGAAATGACTGTGAATATATGTGTAATAATCGTAAATCTTTTTTGTAAAAATTTCAAAATAATTTATGGAATTGCTAGCACTCTTTGAAGACTTTTCCTATTTTAATGAGTTCCATTTTTATGTCTCCTATTTTAGGGTTAACATCAAAGCTTAGCATGAAATTCTCTCCAATGCTTCTCTACAAAGAGATTGTCATATTCGTTGTTTTTCGTTTTGCCCAGAACCCACATTGTACATCAGGAAATTCATCGCTAGGATCGATAGTCTGTTTAGTAGTATGCGAATCAACAGTTTCTCTTAAGAGAAGCGAGATCCCACTGTAGCTTCAACAATCTTGTCTGTCTCCCTTCTTGAAGATGTTGACAAGTCCTATCTGCAGGGACTTTCGACTTTACCCAAGCGTGTCTTAAGTGAGGATCTCGACAAGCCTCCTACTTCTTCTCTTAAGAACTTCTAGATACATTCAGTCTGCGCCAGACTTTCTGTCGTGGAGCATAGGAATAACCTTTCTCACTTCATCCAGGTCTGGATATTTGCACATCCACTGTTAGATTGGCCTTTGTTCAAAGTTTTCAACCCCATAGCGTTGCACTGTTGACAGTTCATTAATCAGTTCGGAAAAGTGATCATTCTACCTGGCATGAATGTCATACTAAGCTGTGATTATAGCTTTTTTATCGAGAGTTAGCAGTTGTTCTGGGTAGTTCACTCTTGGTCCCTGCACAACTTTCATACTTTAGTAAAAAGCTTTAGGTTCATTAGAATCGGCAAGTGTCTGTAATTCAGCCGCTTTTGTCAGCCACAATTAATTTTTGAGTTCTCTGCGTCTTTGTCGGAGATGTTGACTGCAAGTTCTATATCAGGCCAAACCAGGCTTGGTGTTCTTGCTGCGTATGTTATTCCTGGCTAGGTTTCAGTTGTTTATAAGCTCTTCCATGTTGTTTCCGTCGAACCAGCCTTTATATTTCTGTACTGCAGTAATGAGTTTCTCTTTGGATACCTTGAAAACGAATGATTTGAAGGCGTTCGACTTTTCTTCTACACTGCCGGTTAGAATTTCAGCAAGCCTGTCATTTAGTATAGCTTGCAAGTCATCCCTGTTAGTTGAACTTGATCCTATTGGTTGCGAGCTTCCTGATTAGCATTTAGTCTTTCCTCATTATCGGCCTCACTTGAAGTTAGGTAGTGGCCTTGATCATAAAATGGTCAGTACTGCAGTTTGCCGACTTAACAAAAGCCTTCGAAACTGTTAATAGGGAAGCACTGTGAAACATTCTACGGAAAATAGGGTCGCATGAGCACTTTGTCAAGTTCAAATCTGCCTTGCACACAGGAATGATAGTATCATTTAGCTTAAGAGGGGAACTCTCGGAACCATTTGTAGTTGGGAACGGAGTGAAACAATGCTGTGTTCTAACTCCAACACTGTTCTCTATATTTTTTTCTGTGGTCTTGTCAGATGCCTTCACTGATTCCGCTCAATGATAGATGGGTACTTTGTCGAAAGCCAGTCAGTTTTGGTCTGCAAGAAAAACCAGAATGTTCGAGTACACGAACTCATGTTTTCTGATGACACTGTCTTCGCGCCACACAACCGTCCATATGCTCAGGAAATAATCACCCGTTTCCCGAAATCTACAAAAGCATTTTGGCTGAAAATTAACCTCAAGAAAATCGAGGTTATGTACCAACCCTCCGCGATCTCACGACATTGACTAAGGTATACTGATAGAGGACCTGGTAAACAAATCTAAATATCTAGGCTTCACAGTTGCCTACAACAATATACTAAATGTGGAACCAGATACATGACTGTCAAATGCTTCCAAAGCTTTTGGTAAGCTGGGGAAGGAAGTCTGGCTTAACAAAGACCAGTTCATAAAAACTAAATGTGCAGTGTACCGAACCCTAGTTTTCAAAACCATAGTTCCCTAAACCCCACTGTAAGGTGCAGAAATTTAGATGCCTAAAGACTTCACGTCTATATGATGCGTCACTTGTGCAAAATACTGAATATCTAAACTCCCTGGCATGTATAATATAATATACTCTCCCAACGCAACCTAAAATTAGCTGGTCACTTAAATAGACTTCAGGCTGCTAAAATAGAACCTTATCCTTATACATCCTGAGACTTAATACCGGAAATCGGCCCAAAATGAAACATTTTTATAGTTATTATCAAAAGATTACTTAATATATACTGAAATATTGTTATGAGAATCAGACCACGAAAAAAAATTCTATTTACTCACATAGGTTTTCTAATTATCGGGTTTCTTATTACAACATCTTCATCGTTGAACATTCCGATTTTTTTGAAGATGTCTGTCGTATTTTGTAACGTTCTGAGAATTTCGAACGCAACTCTTTATTCACTTTATGAAACTAGATTGTTATCAGTCTACTGGCTTTCATAGACTGTATATTACATCTGTTAATTCTTCTTGGTTAATTATATTGTTATGATTGCTTCACTGACTCAGTGAAAGTCATATAACCAGGTGCTCTAATCTCTTTATAATGCCCCTGTTTCATTAAGAATCTACTGTCACTCATCAAAAGTGAAATAGCCATGAAAATCAGTTGGAAAATAAAAGATTCCAATTTCAACTGTAATCTACGTCTACAATTCAATAATGCATCTAGACTATTTGGAATGTGTGTGACAGAGAGAGAGGGGGGAGGAGAGAGAGACAAGACAAGACTTTGTTAACATCCCCTTTGCAATGTATTGTTAGGTAGCTAACACCCACTTCAGTTCTTTAGCATATGGACTGGGTCATAGTCATAAATAGCCTACTATTAAGGACTTTTAGGGCTGATTTCAATCAGCAGAATCCAGTTGATGGGACACTCTTCGGTCGGCCGTGGTGTCAACGGCACGGATCTGATCGGGTGTGTCACGTCACTGGACATTCCTCGAGCCTCAGGGGGCCGTCGCCCCAGGCTTTAACCTTTCTTGGAGGCGCCGCTTTGTAGGGGAATGCCAACGGGGCCCAAGGCATTTTGGGGATGCCGGGAGCGTCTGGGCTACGGCATTTAAAAAAGGCCTTGTGCCACACTCTTCCGTTTGGTTGGGCGTCCGACAAATACCGTTGATTTGATAAGCTGGATCCAGTAGTTGCGAGCATACTTTAGTCGACCGTGGTATCACGTGTGTTAAGTCTTTAGATACGGTAGTCAGCCGAGGCTGCCTGACGCAGGTGCCGGGAAGGCCAACAGTTCGTGTCATACAGCCAAGACTGACATTCCTCGAGCCTATGGGAGCTGTTCCTCCAAGTCCTAAGCCTCATCTGAGAGGCTAGGTTTATCGCTGGGCGCCTGGGGCATCCCTTTTTAGGAGAATGCAGACTGGGCCCAAGGCATTTTGGGGAATACCGAGCGTGTCTGGGCTACAAACCTGAGCCCGGACTGACCTTAAAAAAGACCTTGTGCAACTCTCACCCGTTTGGTGGGGCGGGCGACAAATACCATTGATTTAATCAGCTGGTCGTGGCTACGGACGCTCGGGATATCTAACATTCGAGTCATGCGGTCGAGACTGACTTACTTCTCTACTGACTTTCTCCTCGAGACTCAGGGGACCGTCCCCCGAGGCTCCAACCCTCCTTGGAGATGCTAGGCTTATTACCTGGCGCTTGAGGCGCTCTTTTTTTAGGGAAATGCTGACGGGGCCTGAGGCATTTTTGAAAATGCCAGGCGTGTTTGGGCTACGGTCCTGTGCCCGGACCCTCCTTAAAAAGGCCTTTTGCTATACTCGCCTGTTTGGTGAGGCACGCAACAAATAACTTGATTAATAAGCTGATATTAAGTTGATTAATATTCGGACTGATCTTACTTCATTTGACCCTCCTCTATTTCTTGTTAGTTGTCTTGTTAATTGTTTGTAACTTATTGTACTGTGTCTTTTTGTATGTATCCGTTAGCAATGGAGACTGGTGCAGAATAAATATTTAGCACTTCTTTCTTCACTGTGTATCATTCACCTCAACGATACTACACAATTAAACAAATTTGATGGAGTGTGTAAAAATCAAATTAGGAACTACAGTAAAGTGTCTTCTTCACAATTATTATAACACAATAGCCATTAAAAAAGTTACTTAAAGCAAACATTCTTGGGCACCTCTGGTGGTGTAACGGTTAGCAAGCTAGACTTGCAAACCTACACGAGTGAGTTCGAGGCTCATTGGGCGCCCCATACATTCGGCCTTGTGCCACATCGAAGCAAAGAGCTTTGTAAATTACTAAAGCAAACATTCTTGCCCTGTTTTGAGGGGTTAGAATTCTTTGACAGTTTCCCTTGTAGAGAGTAAGACACCAGCTCAAAGAGTGGTGGATATTACATTCAATTGCATCTGATGATGAGACTCGAGTCGGGTACGCCTTCCTTGCAAATACTCCCAAGCCCACTCTGAACTAGAGTGATAGAACCTCTTAGAGTTCTCTCAGTGAGTCAAGTAGGTCTGTATGGAAATTGTTTGACTTGCTGATTTGGCTTGTTTGTTTTAAAGGCATATCAACCTTCTAGTGTTATTTAATGCCAAATTTATCCTTCTAGAACAACAGTAGCGCTACTATTTAACCCATAGATGGAAGGGTGAGAGGGTTCAAACCTTTCCCAAAGGTATTTTTCCGAAAATGAACGTAATAACGCGACTAAACTTCGATCTCGCTTACTACGATTCCCCAGTCCAGTGCTTTAACCATTAAACCCTGGAAATTATTTGATAAGAATACTTCGTCTCGTATAATGTATATAAAAATCCTTAGAAACTACACAAAGAGATGTACATGTAGATGAACCCTGTTCACAATTCCCAATCGTCAAGGCATAAAATAACCTCAGACGGGTTGAAATGCCTTTAAAATCAATCAATCAACCACTAAACCAAACAATAGTCAGAGGAGAAAGTAGTATTTAAAATTTGGACCTATCCTAAAATATTTTGATATATTCTCATCTGCTTCGTTTTCCAATTTTTTAGTTTGAATATCATCTTGTTAAAACTACTGTTTCCCTCTCCATTGAACAACAAAAAATCTGTTATGATTTTTGATTATTGTGTATGGAGATGGCTGGAGCAAAAATATTCTAAAGTTCACGAAAAATATTTTTTAAATAACAAACAATTCGGCATGAAGAACTTCTCTCAACATTCCTTTTATTTTATTTTAACAAAAACAGACAGCTATTCATTTATGTTATACAGTAAGCATAATTATTTACCATAAATATATCATTATAGAGTCTACTCTATAAAGGAGTTTTGAAATCTAAATAAATCACTGCATACCAGGAAACCAGATCATTTCATTGAAATCGAAATGAAAAAAAAACTAGTTCTTAGTGGATGTCAAATCAGGCGACGGAGTAAAACTGAAATAAAATGAAAATCCGAACGAATATCTAGACTTTGTAGAAGACCTGAAAACCTTGAGGAACTTTAAACGAATGCATTTGAAAAACAAAGTCAAATGAAAATAAGCCAAAATAATGATAACCTTTTTTTTAAGAAAATATTCTTAGCATAATGGTTATCTTTGTCAGAAATGGAATTTGTGATTCAAACAGATGAGTCTGTTTGTGTGTTCACTTCGCAATAATGAGGGTTTGGGTAAATACATACAACCCGTAATTACATTAATGGTGCTGGTAGTAGTAGTAGTAGTGGTGGTGGTAGTTGTTGTGGTGGTGGTTGTGCTGTTGCTGCTGCAGTTGAGATGATGATGATGATTATCAAATAAACTTCATGTTGTAGTCTTGTATTCATTTATCCATCAAGTCTGGTTGCTAAATTAACTTAAGTTCCAGATTCTAGTTTGTTGAAATATTATGAATACAAACTATCTCACTTGGAATTTGAATGCGGCTTGCTATTTATGGGGAAGTTGTTTGTTTGTTGGTTTTTTTATTATTTATTTTTCTTTTTTTATTTGTTATAGGTTGTTAAGTTATCTGCAGCCACGGACAGCAATACTACAATCAAGTAGAATGCTGAGAAAAGGGCTAAAGAATTAAATTGAATTGTTGTCATTTGACCTCAAGAGAAATTGACCAAATTTTAATGGCGTGGAAAATTGATTATTATTTGAAGAATTAAAACTACTGAATTTTTTGTAACATAAAAGAGACTTGCTGTCCCTTAATCTCCAGTGTTTTAATGCAGTATAAACTCGATGATTACAAATGTTTATGAATTACAAGACTGAAATCGTATTAAGTAATTTTCATGACCAAGTTGGTCTTCATACATTAATTAAATTCACCCTGGCTGATCTCTTCTGGCTCGGGAAATAAAGAAATCAGTTGCTTGGCAATTTTAGTGCAGCCTGGTCGAATATTCCTGTAGAAAAAAAAAGCAGAACTAATCCATCCAATTCTGAAAATAGTAAGACTTTCCAAATCGGCTATACGCAAGTTCAACAGATTTTTAGTTGGCATAAGATGTTTATAAATTTCTCTTTGATTTCTAGCGTTCACTAGATGGCAATTTTTAGCAAATGCTTCTCACAGATAAACTAGTTAATGTTTTACGTTAGGTCTCCTCTCCCTAACTATGACCTTTTATGTTCGAGAAAACACTTAATAAATGATTATCATAAAATACATTTGTCGTAGTCTGTCATCGTCAAATGTTTACTAAGCTCATCTCGCTAATTACTTTGATTGATCAGAGAGTTAGATACCCCATTATCATCATACCGAGCTGTTAGCAAGGATACCTCTCTCTCTCTCTCTCTCTCTCTCTCTCTCTCTCTCTCTCTCTCTCTCTCTCTCTCTCTCTCTTCCATTCGTCTCTTTTATCCATAGCTCCCGACAGGTCTTCCAGACTATAACCTGCGTCAGCACAAAACTGCTGTAGGTAAGTTCTTCTTGGTCAGCCAACAATGTCACGTCCAAGTGAAGGAATCCATAGAAAACTAACTTATGATTTCTTTCTTGCTTCTCTAGCAATGCCCCGCATGTCTTGTTCGTCTTATTTTGTTGGTTTTTGAGATGAGGAGTATGTGGCTGAACAGCTGTTGTTTCATGGGGGTGTTGCTTTCAGAATTTGTTCAATATGGCTAGTTGTATTCTTGTGCATTTTCTGTCTAGCTTTTTCTCTAAACGTTTTGTCAACGTCTATTTAGTGCATCCATACAGTGGTATTAACACAACCGCTGTTTTGAAGAAATTCCGTTTCAATTTATCGGATAGATCAGACTTCTATATGATCGATAGCCAATCGATAAGAGTCCATGCCTTCGCTAGGTGCATATTGACATCATTTTCTGTTGATAAGATGCTGCTACCTAGGTACGTGAACTTGTCTACTAATTTCAGAGAACCACCATTTAGAGTTAAGATGTCTCCTTCTTGATCAAAATACATGTTTTCCGTTTTATCCAAATTCACATGGAAGCTAACGCTTCCCGCTGCCTGCTCCGGGCTATCCAGCCGGGATTTGGCTTGGGTAAGTGTACTTGCGAAAAGTCTACGTTGTCAGTGTCCGTTATAACAGATGCTGACAACGCAGACTGACTTGGCTGTTTCTGCAGTATATGGTTTGCTCCTTGACTTTTTAGTGTGAAGTCATTTACTTTTATTACATCTATCGACGTTAGAAGTATGTAGTCTAGGCAGATTATGAAAAAATATGTTACTAATGTATCTCCAGCCACAATGTCATGGAAGTTTGCGTCTACATCTGGTGAGTGACTAATTGCTTTCGTACCATTATAGCGTTTCTTTGAAGAGAGCAGATGCTACAAGTCCCACTGTCTATGGAATCAAATGCCTTGGATATATCTACAAACAAGAATGTTACCTCGAGAATTTTTGCACGAACTCCATTTTATCATTCGATGGATCGATAGAATCTGTGTTTTTGTCAATCGATTTCTCCAAAGGCGTTCTGATTATTTCTTAGAATCTTCTCAATTTCTGATGTAATTTTATTGAAAAGCAGAACATTATAAACCTTAGCCGCTATAGAAGTAATTCCACCGTTCTTCTACGGTAGCATAAATGTGCCAGCGTAGTTCTTAGTGATTCCGAGATCATCTTTCTTATGGAAGGGGAAAACGCAACCCTTTGTCAATCTCTCCGTTGTGTTCTAGTTATATAAGGGATTGTAAAACAGAAGTCATTGCAAGTCATCGAATTATCTAGTCTTCCATACTTCTGGGGGGTATTTCGCCGAGGACAGAGGCTTTTCTGTTTTTAATTTTTGTTCGTACTACGTTGGGTTCTTGGGTAAACTTTACTAGTTTGATATCTTGTTGGTTATTCACAATTTTTGTGAGAGGTTTCCAAGCAGATACCTGAGATGTTCTTTCCACACCCGTATTCGTTCTTCTTGGCTAGCAGCTTTTAGTTTTCTCTCGAGGTGCTCTCCCTTTTACTCCCTTCATTAACTGTCTGTCACGCTATTCGTGGTGAGTCATATTTGCGACTTTCTTAAGACTAATTCCATGTCTATAATTAGTGTAAAAACAATAAAAGGCGTAGGGTCAGATAGACAGATAGAAAGAAATAACTAACGGGAAAACGAAGGTAAAGTAATGAAAAAAATTAAATTAAAAGAATTAAAAAAATGAAAATAGAGAAATGAAACATTGACGCGAAAAATGAAAAAAAGAAAGAAAAAAGACATTGAAGTAAAGAAATAAAGAAATAAAGAAAGAAATAACGGAATTTAAAAAATAAAGAAAAATGAAGTGATGGAAAATAAACAAGCAGAAAAAAGAATCTGAAGTGGAGAAATAAATAAATGGAAAAAAGTCATGAAAAAAATTAATTTTAAGAAAGAAATTAAAACCAATTTGAAGAAAGACAGAAAGAAAGAAAGAATAGAACAGAACTACAAATGAAGAAATAAAGAAAACATGAAGTAAAAGAAAAAAATCATCATCATCATGTCGCACCCCCAGCGCGAATCTCCCTGACCCTCTCTTGCCATCCCTATCGTCAATCACTCCCGGTAGGTCTTCAAGGCTACATCCTGTATCGGTACTGAGCGGTTGTATATAGGTTCTAGCTGGTCGCCCTATCTTTGCTCGTCCATGTGAAGGGGTCCACTGGAGTATATCACTTATGAGCTCGTCCCTACTTCACCAGCAGTTGGGTTCGTCTACCTTGGATAGTTTTCGTGATGGGTGGTAAGTAAACGTACAGCTGCTGCTTTGTGGGGTGCTGCCTCCAGAACTCGTTCAATATTGCTCGCAGAATTTTTGTGCAGTTGCCGTCAAGCTTTTTCTCCATACGTATAGTTAGCGTCCATGTAGCGCATCCATATAGCAGTATCGATGCGACTGCTGCTTGAAAAAATCTGTGTTTCATTTTATCGGTCAGGCCTGACTTCCATATGATCGATAGCCTTTCGATAGCTGCCCTTGCCTTTGCTAGTCACATGTTGATGCCCGTCTCAGTTGATGAGACACTGCTTCCTAGGTAGGTGAACTTGTCTACTAGTTTCAGAGAGCTACCGTTTTGTGTGTATATGTCGTCTCTTTGCTTAAAGCACATGAATTCCGTCTTGTGTGCGTTGGCATGGAGGCCTACGCCAGCAACTGAACGTTCCAGACTATGTAGCTGGGTTTTGGCTTGGGCAGGTGTATTTTCCAGAAGCCCTATGTCGTGGGCGTAGTCCGCGTCCGTAATTGTTTGTGCGGGGTATCTTCTGCTTCTTTACTTTGAAAGAATAAGAAGTTTAAAAAAAAAAAAGAAAGAAATGAAAATGAAAAAAAGAAAGACCGAAGTGAAGAAAAAGAAAGAAAGAAGAAATAACAAAATATAGAAAATATAAGCGATGTAAAGGAGAAAAAAAAAAAAGAAAATGAAGAAATATCACAAATTCAAAGAAAGAAAGAAAGAAAGAAAGATAAATGAAGTCAGAATTAAAAAGAAATCAAGACAAAAAAAAAAGAAATCTTATTTAAAAAGGAACCAAAGAAAATTAAGAAAAGAAATACAAGAATAAACTTGAGTATAGAGAAAAAGAAAATAAAGAAAGATAAAAAAAGATACTGTAGAAATAAAGATTAAAATATCTATAATAGAAGAGGTTGAGAGAAACATTTTCTCTCTTCTGGAAATTGCCGAAAGATATTTTTAAAGATAACCTTTATTATTACAAATAGTCATCATCGACGTTATAATAATTGGACGACCTTTGCTTCAAACTTTTCATACTAACTGTCATTTTGTTTTGGGTGAATGACGTTTTGGAATGGGCATTATATTTACCCCTAAAATGCCTCACGCCATATCTGACTATTTTTTCTTTCGCCTACAGGAATGTTCTTGCTTATGACTTCATATTTACTACAATGAGAAAAGTTATCAATTTGGTTCAAATTTCCGCACTTTATTGCATTAAAAATAAAACAGCTTAAATCTTGCTGGCCACACATATTTTCATCTGATGATTTATTCCAATCATTAGTTTCCAAAATAGAAAAATAATTATCGACCCCAAAAAAGAATCGTTAAACCAAGTTCAAATTTCATCCTAGACAATGCATTTCGTTGTCATGTAAAAATATCAGCGTAGATAGAAATCTTTCATCTTGTTTCGGGGAAACCAATCTCAAAGAAGGAAAACTAAATTCAAAAGCGTAAAGAAGGCAGCAGGAAGCCATTCTACTCTCTATCTCAAGTATAATAGTCAAGGCAATGCACAGTTTGCTGACACAAGAGGCTGTGGAGAACCATAATCATTCACATCGGAGAAAGGGCATAGCACTTTCCACCTATAACCTAAAGTGTTTTTTACCCGAAAATCAATAATTTTCCACTTTAAATTATTGTTTCTCTGAAGACCTGAGGTATTTTCTTTTTGTGTGTGTGTGTGTGTGTTGTTGTGTGTTTGTGTGTGTGTGTGCACAAATCAATTTTTGTTTTAGATTCTGTTAGATTATTCTTTAAAAATTCCTATTCTGACCAAAACAATTTTAATCTTTAAATTGAAATTTTTTTTGTTTTATAGATTAAAACTTTGTAGAATATTTTTCTATAATTGAAAACATCTGCAGCAGTTTCTCTCTTATTTTCTCTCGAAAGACACATTTTTTTGACTTTATGCATATTCCAATCTGCATAAGAAAGAGAAATTAGTTAAAATATGGAAAATTTTATTTGAGAAAAGAATTATTGTCTGTTCAAAGTCATTCTTTTTCCTGGCTCGAAATGAAACTAAAAGTGCAAGAAAAACGTCCTTGACTTCCGGTCAATTACTGCTGAGAGCACAGGTCCCTATTAAATCATCAAAGTTAAGAAGTGACAAGAACTTTTCTGTCTTATATGTGTGTACAATTTAGGAACAGTAGATACTGTAAGCAATGTGAAGTCTCTTTGCAAAGCTCTGTAACTTTTAATACAATAAAAAGTGTAACACGCATTGACTATCTTGGTAACGTTTGGTTTATCTCAAACTTCAAGATATTCTTAAATTTAAGGAATATCTTCTGTATTTATTCTAAAAAAGGTTTTGTTAGAAGACAATCATTCGAAAGTTTTTGGGGTTTTTTTTTGTTTCTAATCTTTTTATTATCTCTCTTCATAAATTCAAGATTTTTCTTTCTAGCAACTTTCGAAATGTTGGCTCGTTTTCTATTCTTTCAATTACATTCATTCGTTCATTCTGTTTCTCGCTTTCTTTCCATTACTTTCCTTTATCTCTTCTTCTTCTTCTTCTTCTTCTTCTTCTTCTTCTTCTAAGTCTTATGTATTCATTGCTTCCATCATGTTTGTTTTTCTTTTTCTGAATCCATCATACTCTTATTGTAATAATATAATTCATTTTATTGGAGGAATTTTAAGTGGTTATGACTGACTGCTTATTTCGATGGTTGGAAGAACGTTTAATCGTCTCCCACTCACAAAGTCCCAATAATAGCATTATTATTCCCATTAATACCCTGATTAAATGAAAAGGAAAGACAATAGCAACTCGTATATACAATTAAAACATTTATTAGGTACATGTAATAATACAAAAGATGTTTCTACAATTAACAACGTGTCCTAAAACAAATGAATCACATATATTACACAAAGAAGAAGCATACATCAAAGGAGGTACAAAGAAAGGTATATATATATATATATATATATATAAATATATATGCGCCTGATTTCGCTTTATGAGCGAAGACTAAAAAAGACTACGTCTTCTCCTGTGTATGAATAGAAAAAAGATTGATGTAAATATCTTACTTGTCTTCTGGTTTTTAGGGCGAAATAAAATAGATTACCTCACGAAAAAACAACGTCTCCGTTTCGTTCAACGAACAAAAATAAAAATCATATCCATTTCCGTCCTACAGGCACTAACTAAAAAGATCATGTTTTCTCTGTTCGAAGAAAGTAGGCGAAAGAAAAAGAATTAGGGGACTAAATTCTCACGTGATGAAACCCCCCACTCCAGTCCAAGGGAAGACAATTATTTTTACCTCCTTACAATTTGATTAATTCATGTGTTCGTCCCTTTTCATGTTTTTTTTTCTTTCAAATTATTGTCTGTTTTTACAAATTCCTATTCCTTACATTTCACCTCCTCTACTTTCGTCGTTTTTTCCATTTTTCCTTTTATGTTCTCCTGCAGTTCCTTTTCTCTGATTTCATTCGTCTCTACTTTCTTATTTCATTCTTCTTTTGTCCCTTCTTTCATTATTTATTGAT
Source organism: Sepioteuthis lessoniana (assembly GCA_963585895.1). Taxonomy (NCBI): domain Eukaryota; kingdom Metazoa; phylum Mollusca; class Cephalopoda; order Myopsida; family Loliginidae; genus Sepioteuthis; species Sepioteuthis lessoniana. The sequence continues at coordinate 106,379,068 of OY757920.1, read as the reverse complement.
TTCTGTCTTCCGTTTTCTCTTTTTTCAGTTCATTCCTCCTTTTTTCTTTTAGAATACACACATTGCATCCACCAAAAACGAGGTATCCGGCTATGATACTAACCTGAATCTATTGATGGGCTGCAATTTTGAAACTTTGGGAAATGTCGAAAACTACGTAACCGGCAAGACACATTTAGGTTATTTGGCCGCGCAATTACCATAACTAGTTGATTTGGTGTCACTTGGGGGCGATATGAACTGGTGGCTCAGTTGTAGAGTTTCGGCACTGCAATCTGTGGTCGCTGGTTCGATCTCCAGTGGTGGAGATTACGGTATACACTGCTGATGAGACCTAATAAGGTCGAAAAAGCTGTCCAGTGTTTCTATATATCGTGCGTAGGTGTTCGGCGGATTTTCTGGTCGTGGTAATTCAATTCATATTAATTCCTCTATAGTGACCGTACTTGTTAGGATCAAGTCTGTGGTTCAAATAGATCTGTTTGAAAATTATTAGTGTTGAAGAAGAATGCTCGAATCTGTATAACTGCGAAAAAAAATGATTATTATTAGATAGAAAAATAGTATTGGGTAAGAGTCCTTGATAAGATTTAACTTTATGTCCACTAATTATTACACTGGTTTACAAAGAAATTGAGGCAAGCACAAAAATACCCGTTTTCACCTAATTTGAGGGTGCTGAATTCAAATTTGAAATCCGTTTTTACTTATCACCTCTAGTTTTTTTAGATATACATAGTGTACATTTTGTGCATATACGGTACATAAAGGCGTATATGAATTCAGGGTTAATTCTAATATTGTGAGATTCATGGCTTAATTTTTAGTTATTATGCACTAAATGTAAGTGATAGCATTACATTATATATATATATATATATATAGTTATATATCAAGACGGATTTTGACAGTTAAGGCAGTAGGTTTCAATCCACACTCTGGCAGTCATTGGAAGAGGTTGTCTCGCAGGCGGCACAGGAGGTTGGTGTCCCTCAACTATCATGTTACACATCTTTTGGGATATCAAATATTAGTATTACATTTTCAAATGCACATTTAGTTTTCAACTTTGCTTTCAAATTTGCAGTCCCCATGGTTTGGAGAGAGCCGCGAAACCACGCAGATGATTCTTATTTTTGTTTAACTAATATAACTGGTTTCAATGCATCTTCTAGGACAAAGATCAAATATCCCAACCTTCGATCTGCTATGAGACCCGTTCCCCACTCAGATGATATTCCTATACCCACACCTCCAGTAAATAAGGATCTTCTTTCCTCATCAGATGAAGAAATGCCTTCAAGGGAGGATTCTGCCGAGTCAATATCTTTGGAAGATATTGAGTCTACATATTCAGGAACAAGTCGCAATGAGCCACACTGGATCACGCAAGAAGACCTGAATGATCTTGCTCGTGATTTGTATCTGTCAAAACAGCAGTCAGAGCTCTTGGCTTCTCGGCTTAAACAGTGGAACCTAGTCTAGGAAGATGTAAGGATCACCACTTTCAGGAATCGGAACAAAGACCATGCTTCCTTTTTCGACATGGAAAACAAGTTTTGCTACTGAACAAACATACAGGGCTTGTTTACGTCCCTTGGTTTGCCACAATCCTTCAGACTGGCGTCTTTTCGAAGACTCTTCCAAGCGAAGTCTCAAGGGTGTTCTGCTGCACAATGAGAACAAATATCCTAGCATTCCCATTGCACACTCTCTCCATCTAAAGGAGTCTTATGACAATATGGAGCTTCTTTTAGAAGCTATTAAGTACAGCGTGTACCAATGGAGCCTGTGTGGGGACCTCAAGGTCATTGGTCTTCTTATAGGTATGCAAGCGGGCTTCACAAAGTACTGTTGTTTTCTCTGTCTCTGGAATAGTCGAGCTGTATCCGAGCATTACAAGCAGAAAGACTGGGGGTCTACAAGAACTTTTGTTCCTGGCGAAAACAGCCCCAAGGAGAATCCTCTGGTGCACACGAATAAGGTGTTTCTTCCTCCTCTTCACATCAAGCTTGGTTTGATGAAGAATTTCATGAAGGCGTTGCACAAAAATGGTGCTGCCTTCCAACACTTGTCTACTGTGTTCCCAGGTCTTAGTGCTGCTAAGCTCAAAGAGGGCATCTTTGTCGGACCTCAGATCCAAGAAGTGCTGAAGGATACTGATTTTGAGGAGCTTCTTAACTTAAAGGAACTGAGAGCATGGGAAGCATTCAAGTCAGTCTGTAGTGGCTTCCTTGGTAACACACACGCACCAGTTACCAAGCCTGTATTGAGAAGTTGCTAAATGTCTTACGAGAATATGGGGTGCCGAATGTCACTCAAGATTCATTTTCTGCATTCCCACCGCAACTTCTTCCCGCCAAACCTTGGAGCAGTGAGTGATGAGCATGGAGAAAGATTCCACCAAGATATTACGAAGATGGAGAGCGACTATCAAGGTAAATGGAACCTCGCCATGATGGGAGACTTCTGCTAGATGCTCTTGCGTGACATCCCGGAGGCAAAATTCACCAGATCTTCTAAGAAAACACACTTTTGACTGTCTGTGGTATTATGAATTGTGTAATTGTGTCATCCAAGTATATTGATTCCATCAGTGTTCTTTATCTATCCTGTTTTATCTGTTATAAGCTGCTGCAACTCTTGAAATATGCACATATATTCTCTGTTTATACTAAAATGAGACTATTTAAAAGCCAGAAATCTAGAGGTGATAGAGCAAATTCTTGCCTCAGACCAAAAATTTATTTTTGTAAACCAGTGTTATCATAGAAGAAACTTTTTAAAATGCTATAAAAAATAGGATTGCTGTGGAACGGGAAAATATAAGTCATTATTATAATTAAAGATTTAGAAATGAATCAAATCTCAGCATTAAATAATCCACAAGAGATTAAAATGGCGTTAGATAAACTGAACTAAATCTCGTTTAGATTATCACCATTAAAAAGGGATACAAAGAATATTGTTATAGATGGAAATGAATAAAAATTTTTTTTAATTACTTGAAACCATCTAATTGCCTGAAATACTTAAAATCATATTATTGTATGAAAATTATTTGTCGTCATCAAGTCACGTTGATAGCATGGAGTTCCCTGACTCTGTCTTTCCATCCATCGCTCCCGGAAGCACTTTTTAGGCTGCACCTTATGTCTATACAGAGCTTCTGTATCTGAGCGTTTGTTGGTTGACCAACCCTTCTGTGTGCAGGAGCCCACAAGAGAATATCATATATGAATTTTCCCTGCTTCTCCAGCAGTGTCCCGCATGTCATGTCCGACTTAAAAGATTTTGCGAGATGAGAGGTGAGTGGCTTCTGTTTGGTGGGATGTTATTTGTTCTTGATTAGTTTCCATCAAGCTTTTTCTCTATGCATTTTGTTAGCGTCTAGATAGTAAATCCATATATTAGTATGAACACAGCGACTACTTTGAAAAAATATTGTTTTATTTTGTTGGATAGATCAGACTTCTATATGATCGATAACCTTTCATTAGCATTCCATACGTTTGCTGGGCTTATGTGGGCATCAATTTCAGTAGACGAGATGTTGCTGCTGAGGTATGTGAAATAGTCCACTAATTTTAGAGGCTTGCCATTTTCAGTGGAGATGGCTCCTTTTTGTTTAAAATACCTGTAGTTTTTATTTGCATTCAAGTATAGACTAATGCCTACTGCTTGTTGTCTAGGCTATGCGGTGGAAATTCTTCTGAGGCTTGTGCATTTGCTAGTAGCGCTAAATCGTCAGCATAATAACATCTGTCAGTTTCTGCTGGATATCGTCTGTATTTCTCTTTTTTAACATGTAGCTATTTACTTTTATTAGATCCATTGACCTTCGAAATTCGTAGTCTTGGCAGATTATAAACACATATGATGCTAATTTATCTCCAGTGACTATATCAAAGAAGTCGGTGTTTTCGTTAGGTGAGCGAATCATTACTTTTGTGTTTTTGTTATGCATCATTTTAGCTGCAACAGTTTCTTCGGGAAGACCATATGCCGGTAGTATTTGCTTCATCTATCCTCTGTCTATGGAATCGAATGCTTTAGAGAAATCTAGGAACAGTAGTGTTGTTCTGAGATTCTTTGCTTGTACTACTTCGAAGATTCGATGGATTGTCAAAATCTGATGATGCAGCTGCGAAAATTTCACACTGGGAACAAAAATAACAGGCAATGCACCTGATACCTAAAGTAAATAGGTCACAGGTGTTCTTGGCAGAAATGCCGCGGAAAATGCGTGGGCAGCATGCTAGACGGAAACGTGTCAACGTGCAACATGTAGGTAGTAGGTTGGAGGTGTGACTACGAGAATTCGCGTGGGCGTCCGGGATATTATAAAACCCGAAAGGTTTTGCTCTAAAGCAGAAGCGGTTTCACCGTAGATTCGTAGCTCAGCCCCTGTGTGCGTGTAGCTCAACCATCTTCCACTCTCTCTCTCTCTCTCTCTCTCTCTCTCTCTCTCTCTCTCTCTCTCTCTCTCTCTCTCACTCATTCTACCATACGTACATTTTTGGTAATAAAGGGAAAAGAAAAGAAACAGATAATATGTTTATACATCAGCGTTATTGTCTTCCTCGGCAACACTTGATGCAGTACTGAAAATATAAAAAATGGAAAAGCTGCAAGCCTGAAATACGGGGATTTGAAATGTCGTTAAACAAATAAACCTAACCAATCTTCCCTTTTTCATGTTTACTTTCTTTCTTCCAAATTGACGCTTTTCTCTTTTTTTTTTTTTTCATCTTTTAATCGTCTTTCTTAATTGTTATTTAGTTTCATTTTTTTTTTTCCAACACTCATCAATTTTCTTTTCAATCTTCTTTCCCGTCATTTCTTGTTCGATCACCTTCCAAATAGACAGAATAATATTTTGTGTTTGGATTTTTACAATTTCCCTTTCAATTGATGTCGTTTATGCTGTTGCCGCCGCCGCCGAAACCGCCAACATATATATTTCTTCCTGACAATTCCTTGAATAATGTGCTTTGAAATCGTCAGAAAAGACTTTCATCTTTTCACTGGACTCGTCTAATTCTTCTTCCATCTTCGTGTTTCTCTTCACAACTAAAAATTCTTGCTAAACACCAGACAAAAAAAAAACTTTGGATTGTAAACCTGAAAATTATCTATGATTAATAGACGTCATTTTGATATTTAGACTCAAGCCCTGTCCATCCTATCAAAGTTTTTCACACCTCTATAACTTTTACTAATGCTTTTCCGGACAAGGCTGGAGATGCACAAAATTCTTATAAACATTTATAACAGAGATGATTGGATCACTTAGTGATTGGGAGGATTACATATTTCTGATGAGAGTCAGTACTCAGTGTTAGAACCCAGACTAACCGCCAAGTTTAATAAATATCTTTTAAGTTTAACTGAGTTTGGCATAGGGCCACAGTACAACGACACCAAGTAAACATGACAAACGAACTACAAGATAAGATTATAGATCATCTGGTACTATTAGGTGGCTCAGAACTAAACTGAGAAAATACTCACAATGTATAAAATGTGAACTCGTTTTATATTATACTGAGTCAGAATTTACAATGTTGTTGTTCAAAGCATTTTATAAGTATAATAAACATGGACACAAAACTTCCTCGCTTGAATGATAAGCAAAACGCAATATTTGTTTTTCCATTCTTCCAATTTTGAATCGGAATAAGCCTTTTACATATGTAGAGTAAATTCATGGAATATATTTAAGATAATGTCTTCTGTGAGACGTGTATAAAAGGAAAAAATACTTCTGCAAGATAGTCATCGATACAGTTTCCAAAATGGAACTTGATAATTCTAAACCAATCAGAATATTTTCTGTTTACTGAAAATAATTACGAGGGAAAAAATAAAATGGTTGCTGAGAAAATTCGGTCGGATTAATTTCCTTTATTCTTTTTGTATTTATTTATTTATTTATCTCTTTTTTTTGTGGGTAGCGCAATATTTCAACGACTCTTCTCGAGTGTCTGCTGTACAAAACGTTTTTGTCAAACTTTTCAAAAAACCATGCGCTTTCCCCTCTATACATGAGCTTTAATGTTTCTACTTTAGAGCTCTTCAAACGGCTATCCTATGATCCATACGCTGGACTCAGGAAATTGCATTGAATTAAAAAAAGAGTGGCCTCTGAAATATCCAGTCAACAAGTCAAGTATAGATATTAAAAACATATGGGAATCGATAAGAAATAGAACAATGAAGTTTTTCAAAAAAACTGTGGTGAACTCCACTCATGTTATCTCCCCTGGATCAGCCACAATAAATACTAAAACTGGACCACATTTAAGTTATATTGGAATAAACCTTAAGCGAAGCTATTTCTTGTTCGTCTTTTATAACAAAAAGAATGAGATGTTAAAAGCATGACACAAAAATGCGTGCTGGTGAAGCTGACCTCGTTCAATCACATGCTCAGCAATACTATTATATTTAAAATGGAATTTTTTATGTTAAAATGCACTTGATATGTTTTGAAGTTTTACCCAGGGGGTTAAAAGTGGAGATATCTTTCCAGCATTAAACATTAACTCACCCCAATCATCAACTGTTTGTTGAATGTGTACTTACGAGTTTACTCTCAGAATTCACGTCGATGTAGCGTTTTGCTTTACTTTTCTCACGTATATTGAACTCAGAGTAACCAAAAGTTGAGATTACTTAGATTTGTATTATTCATCATAACTTTTTCTGGTGAACCTTATCTTCGCAAAAAATCCATCATTTGAATAGATAACTTCTTTGAAATATCGACATTTTAAAAAATTACCTCGAGGATAAACATGAGCTCTGCATATTCAAAAGAAAATCTTAAAGGTTTCGATTAAGGTCTCTTAGAAAAATGCAATGGAAGAAAATGCGCGTGTTTTTTTTTATATTCCAGGCAGTTAGGACGTACTTTTCGAAATGCATTATACATAATACATTTTATCAAATGCACTAATGTAATAGATAGGAAACTTTTGGGCAAAGTTCGCTTTTTGAGTACATATATGAGGTAAGGAATTGTTACAGTAAGAATAGTTATTACTACAATCATTACTATTAGTCATTACAATTATTTTATCACTGGTTTTACTCTATTTCATTATCTATGCTTCTTATTGCCAAAACTCTCGCTTTTTACACAAGTTTTTAATCCAGCTTTTTGTGGTTCTATGCTAGTCACGGTACCTTATCGTAGCTTTAGTTCCGTAACTATTATGTGCGTTTCCAGTTAGTTGGTTTATCAACTCCCTCTGTGCCCACGTTCTGTTTGAAAGATTCATTGATGAGGGATGGCCTAATCTATCCGGAACTTCTTCTGATCGCTGGGGTGGTTCGTTGGAACAAGTTGCCTGGTTGTTGGCAACTCAAAGACAAAAAAACAAAGCAAAAAACACTCAGTTAATGATTAAGAACTATTTATTGAAACAAAATGGTATAACAATAATATATACAATATATATATATATATATGGAATTGTGTCACTTTTTGTTTTATTTGAGCGACAGACAAATCCGGAACCTGGCTGGAGAAGTATTTCTACCTTACCCAATCTTTCGGAGACTGGGGCTTTTACTGGAGAGGCATCAGTTCTTGGAGAGTTTTTTTCTTATTCTCCTGTCTTCGGTATGGACATCGGATATCTTCTCTCATTGAACCTTAAAAACAGCTATTTCGGTTGAGTATTCCGCTGGAAACAAACATTCCCGATTTGCTAAACAATCACAGATCATTTCATATTCTTCTACTACATTTTGACTGATCAGCCAATCAAATGCGCTGATTTAAATCTGTAAGAAAAGTGTCCCTTCTACTCATCAGATTTTAATAGGTCATTCAATCAAACCACAATATAGGAGCTTCGTTAATTAAATGTTCGAGTCTATGCTTTGAGGAGGAGTATCTCTTTTCATATTAATCAAAACAAAAATCAAAGATCTGATTTATCTATCCGAAGATTTGACCTTTTACCTCTAACAGGCAAAGGACTCAAATGGTCCAATACACAGACGAAACACCAAGGCTACTTACTTTTTGTTTTGACAATATGAAAGTTCGGTTTGTACTCGTCCCTCATTCACCTTTTAAATTGACTTTTGAATTTCTTTCAAAGTCAGTAAGTCTGTTTTATATCTTTATGAAAGGAAAATTACATTTTCCGAAATAGAAAATTCTCTCCAAAGGTTTTTAACATTAGTAAATACGTAATATAGTCATATTTGTATCAGAACATTCTGGGTTGATGCACTCTTCGACTGACAGAGCAAAAACAAGCAAAAATAAAAAACAAAAAACAAAAAGGAAGACAAAGTTTCTGAGGGGATGGAAACTCGCTAGAATGCTAGATGTTACAATAAACGAAAAAATACTTTAGTGGAAAACTAGGACAAAGCAATCACTGTAGAAAGATTGTATGGCACCAGTTTTACAGATATAGAGCGTCTACCTTAACTTACTATCTTTCAGTATCAATTCACTTATGTTGTGCGTTTAAACATCACTTGTCATCCAATTACTGAGACTTTCAGATCGAAACTCCAAAGAGTATTAATAGCAGATGAGTGTAGCGAATTTAACTCATTTTGATTTTAAACTTTCTGTCCGTTAAAATAACTTGTTTTTCATGTCATTCTTTTGCACTTAACGTTTTACAAATAGTATGGCAATTATATATATATATATATATATATATATATATATATATATATATATATATATATAATTAGGCTTCTCATTAAAAATTGTATATATATATATACTATTTTTAACAAGAAGCCTAATCATATATATATATATATATATATATGATTAGGCTTCTTATTAAAAATTATCTCTGGAACAATTATTTCTGTAATGAACGGCTACGTGCCGGCAGATGACTCAGCAAGCTAACTTTAATCTTGCATTATGCAACATTTGAATAATCTATTGTTAGTTGCAGTGTGTTGCATTCTGATTTCTTTTATGTATCTAGTTAATAACTAGATGACTTGCACATCTTGCCGCATATTAGGTAGGCATTCGTGTTGGCCAGGGTGTTGTTGTGTGTAACTTGATTCCATCAACGTTCATAGGTTATAATATGATAAAGGAAGTTAGCTTTTGATACTAACCTACGATTACAGATGTTTCAAGTCAGGTCATGTTGTAGATTAATTGCCATAATATTGCATTCAAAAGATACATTTGAGTTTACGTTGCTTTTCAAACGCTGTATTTTCTTCGTGAATGTATTTCCGCCACTCAGAATGAACAAGTTATAGGGACTCCCTTTTATAGACACTGATTTTCAGAGCCATCTCTCAATTTCTGATGACATCTTTGAAACATTTACTTGACCTATGCTGGGATACTTGTTGGTGGTTAGCTCACGATAAAATAACACCCTTGGAAGCCTGTCGTCCTCCATTTTCGCAGCATGACCTGCCCAACGCTCCTGACATATGATAAATCGATTTTCGATACAAGCACTTTTGAGCGCCTCATAATTAGAAGTGAATAAATCCAAAATTCTTTAAAGGCATCATTTATAGAACCTCCCCGGCAACTTAATATATCGCCTATGTCGTCAAGGTTTTTGAAGAAGAAGGCGCGCTATGTCACAAATACATATACACTAACCTTAGTTTCAATGATAATTCGTCTTTCGAGCCAAATTTCTTCTCCGGTCTTCCAAAAGTATAACTGGCCTTTTCACCTCAGTAATTGATTTCTCTATCAAAATCTCATCTTTTAACAGCACTCTATTGTAGTTACAAAGATATCAAAGACCACCAAGCCATAAACAATGATGTTAGGTTCTTCAAATTCCAGTAAGTGTGAACATAATGCTTATCTTTGTCAGACTGTCAAGCCATATGCACAGCATAGTTTTGGAAAAATATTTCGTCATCATCTGTGTGCATTTACCCAAACCTTCCTCCCTGAACAGGATTTAATAGGTCAATTTTTGAGTTTGTATAGATACATATCCGCTATTACTCCAGCACTTTGTAAACTCCATACCATGTCATGTAGCTAACGTGATTCAAACGAAGGAAGAGGTTCCACTTTATGAAATAGCAATCTCGAATTTTTGTTTCTTTACTTTAAAACAGCAACTGCGATATTTAAATCCTGTTCGCACTCAGACGCATATAGAAAGTTTACTGCAGATTAAATATCATTTCCTTCACATATTCAATTTTATCGTTGTCTTTACGATTTTGTATAATCAATATCTGTGTGTGCATGATTATTTCATCAAAGACTTGGTCTATATTGTTTGATAGATATTTAAATTGTGTGCTTTCATGAGAGAATAGGGCTAGCGCTCAACTTACTCATATACAATAATTCCCACACTTGTATAAAGATTGTTCAGTATGGTACTAACAAATGATGTGAGTAACAGTAAAATATTTCCTTTTTGGAAACAATAAATTTATAAAAACCGTTGTGAGCAATTTTTTTTGGTTTAGCTTAAAAAGAGACTCGTTAGGAATATCAGATTTTTTTCCTTTAAGATATTTGAAAAGATAAACTTTGGGTTGTCATCGTGGTGTAATGGTTAACTCGCTGGACTACGGAATGTTAGTAAACAAGTTCGATACCCCGCTCGCGCTATTACGTTCACTTTTGGACAAATAATTTTGAGAAAGGTATAAAACCCCTGATCCTCCCAGCAATGGGTTAAATAGCATCACTGCTGTTCTCGAAGGATGACTTTGGCATCAAATAACCCATGAGGCTTGATATGTCATCAAACAAAAATTTAATAAGAAGCTTTTTGCTGTGAAGTAATTCTCAATAAATTATTTTGGTCTTTTGGTAGGTTATCAAGTTCTTGAAATTTCCATCTCGCAATAAATCCGATGGAAACTGTTCAGCCGCAGAAGAAAATTGATGTATATTTGAACCAACGTCAAGGGAAGTACATTTCCAATTACCCAGGAGTTTTCTCGTGAAAATTATATAGTTCATTGGGAGGAACATTTAGGTCATCTTTTTCTTACCTAGACATTCTTTTTATGTTTTTTTTTTTCCTTTTTCATAATACCGGGAGGGATCACATTGTGTCAAATATGCCGTCTACTTTATTCTTTCAAGTTACAAAGATTTTTTTTCAAATTCCATGTAATATATATATATATATATATATATATATATATATATCAACATGATATTACATTCATCTTTGTTACAAAGATTTTATAAAATCTATAGGGGTTACAGAGGAGATAACTAATGTGTATTATTACAAGATAATGAACTGAATGGGACGATAACGTTGAAGCTTCCCTTTTCGATTTAGACAAAGGGTACAAGGGAAATAGAAATGTTATTTATTTGGGTTGGTTAGAAAATATACGGGGAGTAAAGGAGCCATATTCATCATGACCAGCACTTGTGATTTATCACTGTGTCGTTCCGTGTTTTTAAAAAACAGAAACCTTCTCCTGAACGACACAAAGAATAAACGAAATATAATGTTTATTTATCATGTTTGCTTTATTCCATAGCTGAATAAGGGGAGTTACATACTCATGTTCTCATCTTTCATTGGTTGTACCAATATTCTCTGAATTTGCAATCGAAAGGTTCCATACATTTTGAAATCACTAAAAATGGCAACATTATTCAATTAGGCGTTGTTCTATTCGACCTAAATCAATAATTTGCTTATGCAACAGAAGTCAATCAATTTTTATTTACTAAGCCTGGTTTAGTATCAGGGCACCTCGTGAGAATCGAACTAACTTCGCTTGACTTTAGATCACAAACAATTACACCAAATGAGGTGTCTAATAACAGTAAATCAGTTGATTTATCTTAAATCTTAATTCAACAAAGAGGCTTTACGAACGAACTATCTTCAAAGTTATCCCTCCAGGGAATAAAATCGGCAAGCCAAGTTCAAACCCTAGACAAGGCTGTTTGACTTTTGCCTTGAGAAAGCCATGAGATCATAACTTATCCTCCAGCTATGGATTAATATTAGTCTCGACTGATATATTCAACCTTGGTACAGCAACCGGTCTTACAGAGGTTTAACTCTGAATTCAAATCAAATCCGCTCAAAAATTGTTCTTGTGTCGCATTCTGTCCACGGTGGAATGGTTGGAACATCCTCTGAATAAAAATCAGATGCCTTAGTCCTCTTCAAAGTACTCCCCTTGAGATGTGACTATATTCCTGAGTCTCTTCCGGTTTTGAAAAAATGTCTGCAAATTCTTTTATCAAGTTTCCCATCAGTTGTCAAGATAGGAAAGTTTTGAATTCGGAATTATTGATCGAGGTTAATTTTAGCATTAATGTGTGACCTGTATCGGTTTCAGGCATTATCTTTGTGTTGATGGAACAACATTGCGTAAGAATGTCATTACAGAGAAGGAGACATCACTTTTAATGAACGCTAGCAACTCCTAAAATAGACGGCGTGAATTTAGTGGTGATTATGTCTTCCTTTTCATGTTTCAATATCAATTTATAAATACACACGTCACCGTTATTTTATGTAGCATACAATGGTGTAAAATGTTCTTATTACAGAAAAGAACTAGAGCCGTCTGATTAAATAAAAGCAAATTCAGCAACAGATGACGTCAGTTGAGTATTATTTATCTCTTCTTTTTTCTCTTTCCATTTCAGAATATCTCCCAAATAACTTGACACGGGGGGGGGGAAGAAAAGGTTCTGTTTCTGATAATACTGTATTATTGGTAAGGCCCTTTTCTGAGTCAATAAAACGCGTTTAGAAGAAGGATCATTCTGCTCCGTATTTCTACCATCTTCTCAAATGAAAAATAATGAATCACCTACATCTGCATTTTGCGTTGTTGGGCGCACAAATTCTCACAAGGGAGCTTATTAATTGAATTTGAAAGCAACAAATCTTATGCTGAAGATAATCATTTGGTGTAGCTTCAATAATTCTTTTACGTAAAGTTTTCATCAAAATTGAAAAACTAAACAAAAAATTGGGTTTTTCCTTATTGAGGAAGGCTGAATAATTGATCGCTTGAAACGTGGCGCTAACAACCAAAATAATATAAAATAATGAGATTATTATTCTAAACAATTCTTAAATATGAACTATATAGTTAAATAATTTTTTAGAAATGTTCACTTAAAAGTATGTGACGTCAGAAATCTGGTTGAACGATTATCAACCCATTGCGAAAAAATCAGCGAAGAGAGTTGAAATTCCAGCTGAGTTAGTTAAATTCACTTTGAACTAATTACAATAAAGTCCACCTATGATATCCAACATTCCTGATCTTTTTAATGAACGAGTAGGATTATAAGTTAATTTTAACTGAATAGTTAAATTTCTCTCAACCAGAGTTCGGTCCAAGGAATTCCTTCGTGGCTGAAATAGTTATGTTTTTTCTTATTGCTTTTGTAATTGGTGTTCGAGTCCAGATAAAAGGTAAGAATAAGATTTTCAATCCAGGTTGATTGGTATAAAGAAATCTTCGGGAGGAGTCCCTCGTAGCGTTGGGGAGACCTTGCTGGACATCACAGTGAGCGAGTTGGAATTATCACGATCACTTTCTGACTGACACCCTAAATAGTATCACTACTGTTCTGCAACAAGGATGGTTTTGGCATGATGTCACTCACAAAGGTTGATATACCAGTAAAACAAAGAAACCAAACTAAACTAAACTTTGGAAATATCAGTTCTTCACTGTGTAACAAGCTTGTAGGTAATCAACTGAACAGTACAGGTAAAGTTGTCTCCCTTTAGTCGAGAGCGACCAGAAGGCCCCCTTTTCAATAGCTAATACACCGAGGTGTAGGGGAGGGCACTACTCCTTTCCCTGGATAGCTCCACTTTACCCTTGATACATGCCTTATATTGCTGAGGAGGTATCAAGTACCGTCTTTGGTATGACGCGACCTGGTATTGAACCCAGGTATCCCGGACCATTGGCGAACACTCTGTCCATTAGGCCAATGACTACTCTTGTATCTTCTGGAAGCTAGATAATTGTGTCCTGATACCAGATTGAGTTAATATTTAAAATATCAGGATGACTCAAGATGAAGAACTGTTAAAATGTTTATTGCATAGAAACGTAATGTAGTGATCTCCACCTACAACCAGTGAAATTTATGCGCGGCTGTGAGCAACAAGGATTCAATCACAGAAACTATCACGATGAGTTTGAGTTATAGATTTTTTGCCAAAGAATTAGTTAGTAACCGGAAGATGACAAGAAATGATCTAAATTTCAGAGCTAACGAAGCTGCACCTTCCCCATCGACTTGAAAATATAAGTTGATTTTTTTCCCTGGGGACAGGTCCCGAGAGAAGTTGCAATACCGATAATGAAGTGAATGATATTTTTTCAATGATCATGTGTCTGACTTTTTATTTTTTGCGGTATGAACTGAACCCTAAAAAGCTAAAAAGTCTATCAGGAAAGTATCCAGCTGTTTTGAATATCTCGATAAACTGACAGCACAGCTTTGATCTAACTTGGCAACTAATCAAATAAACCTTATTATATATGCGGGAACATTCTCTGGAGTCACTTGAACTCAACTTTCGTATTGTATGATTCATCCATGGAGTATATACAACATATCATTCTTGTAAATTGCAAATTCGTTTGTCAAAACTATTTAGATGATTAAGATTGCTTTCAAAATGGATTCAATGACCAAGATTCAGATCAATTTTGCAACTAATTCTTCAATTTGTGTAAAGGGGTCCACGTAAACAGGATTCTAGAAAATGTTTAATGTGTACGAAAAGCAATAAAAAGGAAACAGTGATTAACAATGCAAGAATTAAAAGAAACGTTGAAGATTTTGTGGATTGTCCGGAAATTATCCGGACAATTCAATTATCTGACCAAAGTATTTTTCATGTGTTGTCCGAGATCTTTTGTCCAAACATTGCATCAACCAGTCTTCCTACAATCCATATTTCGCTCTAAAAAATGTTCGCTTTTTCTAAAAGAAAAAATCATTTTTGAAAGGAAAACTATTTCAGACAATTGAATAGAATAAGGTAGCTGATTGTGATTTTTAAATAGTAAGAAGGTCACAAGGATAATCACATGGGAAGTTTCTTGAAAGAAACTAAGGTTTTTTTTTCAAAAGATTGACAATTTTTCCTTAATAAAAATTTCTAGGTTATTTAGTGATAGACTTTAAAAATGATTAGAATATCAAAATAATTTTCCATAGATGAAGTAAACAAGAACATGTCAACTTTCTTGGAAAATCACAGATCATGCCAACTTGTGCAAATAAAAACTGATCTTTGTGAATTGAATTTCTTCAAAATAAAAATAAAAAATCTATGCATCAACCGAATTGAAACTCACTCGATCATTTATTTGCTATGAATGATTATCTTTATTCATCTTCCGATTGTAACTTTTGTAGATTGGTTTATAGTCAACATGGTGAATACATTTCAAACTGAAAATACTTTACAGTTGAGAGTAAAGGTGTTGGAGGCATTTTATACCGTGTGACCTTTTGACTATACCCACTATATCTATACCGTTCATTTTACAATGTAATAATCGAACTAAAATCCATAATAATGAAAAATGTCAGTGACTGTTGTACTGCAAAACAAAATAATCCTAAATTCTAAGGCTACAATTGTTTCTGATTTTTGCTGCGTTAGTTGCAAAAAATATTTCACACATTACATCAAAACTTATTACCTCATTGAGATTCTCTTCCGGCAATCAAAGTGATATACTTGGGTTCGCTTTGAAAAACACAAAGAAAATTACAAATGAATTAATAAATACACAATTGTTAAAAAATGTCTTTGTGTTACATTCAGCTTCAGCTAAATAGTAGATATCACGTCGATATGAATATTACATAAATGGGCTGTTATGTAACCCATAACTTCACTTGTAAGATCTTTAAACAAAATAAATAAATAATTTCAGTAATTCTGAAGTGACTTAGAAAAGCTAAGAAAAATGGTTGAGAAGAACAACAGCCCTTGCTGAAAATCCACCCTAATGGTAAGATTTTAAGTCATATAAGCTTATCATAAATTTGTCCCCCAACTTTTATTGCTGCAATAAACACAGTGATAATTTGCTTCTATGAAAAATCACCAATAAATAACAGTGAGAGATTAATGGTTATAACCTCCCACTTCCGAATATCCCTTGGTTATAGTACAAAAGTAAATACACATTTTATCACCTCCCACTACCGAATATCCCCCGTTCATAGTACAAATATAAACACAGGTTTTAGTCTTTATTTGTTACATAACCTAAAAAAGTAATGATAAAATGATAATAATTTTGGTTTTCAGTTAATAATTTTGAAGCTCGATGAAAATTTTATACGCAAAAACAGAGAAATTCTTCGTTTAGAAAACCGAATAAAAAAAAACAATGCCCAGTTTAGTATTTACATTGTAAATTGAACCCTTTCATTAAAAACTTGAAACTTTTCAATTTTCAATAATGATTTGCTAAAAATTTGCTCAAGTTCTAAGTAAGAAAATTGAATGTCCATTGATGCAGATCCCCTTGAGTTATGAGTTTAATTATAGTATGAAGCAAAAAACAGACACCTTACTTCATAATATTCACTGAAGACACATTTTAAAGGTAACGTCTTACAAGTGAAATAGGTTATTACGTTCAAAAGTCTCCGAGGTGTTTGTCAAAACAAAACCTTGAAAAGTTAGGAAATTACTGAAATTAAAAGTTTGACACAAAAAGAAACTATGATTAAGCAAACGACTTTTTTAAAAGGTCTGTGAAACCCAATATATAACTTTTTATTTTTTCTAAACTATGAGGAAGAATACAACAGAACGTGGAATTCTCTTCAAGCATTGGTAATAGAAAGTTTTTCAAGAAACAACTGCTGTCATAAAGGCAACGTTTGTTATTTTCCCCCAAAGAGTTTTTACGAGTACATTTTTTTAGCCCTGTTCGTGTAATTCGAATAATGAGATGAAGTATCTTTTGTTATCCTGCGAATTATCTAAACTTACCTCGCCATATTGGAGGGTTTTGTCATGAAATTTCTTGTGGTAAGTAGTTAGACCTTTCTAGACAATATATTGTATACGGCAATCTTACGTGTAGACCTGAATTTCTCATGTCATTTATATGAACATATTGTCCTAATTCTACCTAAGAAACGAGAAAATAGTTCATATCACCCATGTCAGACCATGTTGGAAAATATAAAGTAAAGAACCATTCTATAATGAAAGGTACAAATGTTCATTATAGAACATGATGATTTTATTACAAATCAAAGATTCTATGATTTATTCCTTTAAGTAGAACATTTTACTATTAAAAAGAAAATTAAGGTTTTATAATGACGAAATTAAAACCTTGTTTTCGAAAATAATATTTGGCCACCTTTGTAAACAAAAATAGAATAACAAAAATCTATATTAGAGGTGTACTTTTTAGACTACAACAATTTTTGGTTACAAAGTTTCAATACTTTGATATTTTCTCGAATCACCCACACATCTTACAAATTATTAATGATCATTTAAAAACGTTTGCAGGTCTGTGTATTTGTGATTGCAATGCACATGTGTAGGGTTGTTAGAGTCCTGGTTAATGAATAGAATGGTCCTTAAATATGAGACTTACGTATATAACTTTATTTTTGCCTATCACTATATGTATTTAATGCTAAAAAAAAACAGTCCTCTCTTTTGTTAGTATTTTTCTTTTCTGGTGGAGTGCAATCATTTTGTTGTTCAGTCATCATTATTTGCAAAATTTTCAATACTTCACGTTCTTCTAAATGTCCTCTTTCAGTAAATTACACATGAAGTAAAAATTAACAGTTCTCTTTTAATATGAACAGTATTTTCACCTCTTAACTACAAATTTGGATGTTTCTGTAATATCCTAAGTATGGTATTTTTAGTGATCCTAGATCTTCTGAAAGATTTTCATTGGTTGTCTTTTAACGCATCATAAGAGACAACAGATGATCGTCCAATTGTAGCCTTTAATTCAAAGGGAAGTACTGTGAGTTGTTTCATTTTTTCTATTTCACTAATTCTTTCAGAAGATCCACCTACTGTGTAGCTCAGTCAAAAGTAATGTCTCTAAATTGCCAAAAATCTAATAATGTATTGTTCATTATGATATTTGAAACAGAAGTTAGAACTGAATAATATTGATAAGGGTGTTATATTTCTATATATATAAACTAAGGTTCAGCTGCAAGTACGAATTTCCCTGACTCTATCTCCTTCCCTCTGTCCCTATCGTCCATTGGATAACGTTTGCTTCTTTACTTTTTTAGCATAAAGCCATTTTCTTTTATTAGATATTACGACATTCGAAGTAAGCTGTCTCGGCCGAATATAAACAGATATGGTGTTAATATATCTCCTTTCAGAACTCCAACAATAATGTTGAAGAAGTCTGTGTCTCCATCGGATGAGCCAACCTTAACTTTCGTGTTTCTATAGAGTATCATTATAGCGGTGATAGTTTCTTTGAGGAGAACATATGCGACAAGTATTTGCTCTATCTTTCTTCTGTGTATGGAATCAAATCCATTTGAGACTGGAGTCGTTCATAATCTTTTGAAATAAGTTTTGGTGTCAAGGTCTGTGAAAAGCTAAAATACTTTTGATACACTCTTATAAATTTTTATCTTATTTTGGTCGGTATATGTTCTGTGTTTAGCACTCAAAAGCTATCAGTTTTGAATGTAAATCCAAGTGTCGATGAAATGTAATATTTACCACATCTGGCCGTAACATAAGAAACATCGATGTTGTAGACATTACCAGTCAAAAGAAATGTTTACAATATGTTCATAAATAAACGAATGATATGTGTATTCATAGATTATCTGCCGTAGAGTAATGATTAACGAGCTTGCTTTGCAGACCATTCGACGTTTTTAGTCAGGACAATTCACGTTAGGACACTTGTATGTCACATCTATGTCTCTTCTATGCTAAAGTTAATAAATAGCCATATAATTTAAAGAAAATCATAGACATATTTTTGAACTTTATATGGTTTTAAACTTCTTTTTTTTTATCGGCGATGCCCTTTTGATACATTCATACTCCTAACGTAATACTATGTATGTTTTTGTTAAAGTTGCAATTACAGATTATTTTATTTTGACTAATTATGTTTTATTTTTGTAAATACAAATAAATGTCTTAAATCTTAAAGAATGATGATAGTGGCCGTTCTTAGAGCAATATCGTATGCATTTGCGTATCATGAAATTTTTCATTTACAGACAGCTTTTCAAGTGTAAGTAAAAAGAATATAATGCTGAAAAGGTTGTTATTGTTATTTAGATAATGATATATATATATATATGTGTGTGTGTGTGTAACGTATTAATAACTTAGGATGGTGAAGAGATAGATTCAATGGTGCTTAGTGACAGTTTTTCGCCTGTGTAATCATTGGACGAATGATCGTATTGGCGAGAAACTTAGATTTATGTGCTATCATTGATACTTTGGACTTTCTATATATTTATATATTTATATATTCATGAAGTTCATTCAGTTAATAAGAAGATTAAAAAAAGCAACAAAAAAAAATGATCTTTTCCGATTTTTTTTCCCACAAAAGTAAACTCTTCATTGTTTAGAATTGCTTTATAGGAAAAATATTTTGCCCTCCCAAAAATATTTTTGTGACGATTTGAAATAGTGACAAGTCAGACTCAAAGAACCTGGCCTGAAAAGAGGTCAGTTATCAAATTTTTGGTAAAGAAAATGTTCCAGGCACAGCAATTATTGCAGAAAACTAAATCAATTGTCAGATCCAATTTCAGTGGAAATTACCGATATATTTTACCAAATTAATCGGTTCAACATTTGTTCAAACATTTGTTTAAACATTGATAATATTTATATAGTAACGCCTTTATAATGATGATACAGTTTCTGTTTCTTTGTTGTCTGATGCCAAACCATTCTCGTAAAAGAATATCTTTGTAGAAGGAACATCAGCCATACTATTGTAACTTTATATGGTAAGTTATAAAGAAAACGAAAGGCTAATTTCTAAGGAAAGAGACAGATGATAATAATATTAATTATAATGATAGTAATAATAATACTGATAATAATAAAGGCAGATATAGAGTCTATGGCGGCAAGTGGTTGAGCTTAGAATTGGGCAGTTGTGGGTCAATCGGTCATGGGTGAATGACTGCGTTAGTTGAGGATGACAATAGAAAACTGAAGGTCCCAAGATCTGGTACTCATGTGTGGAATCAAGGGGAGCGGATGTTTCTTTCGCCGACACCAAATGGCCAGGTGGAAAGGAGAGGACGACTCGGCGTTTGAAGAGTTGTGACGAGATGTGATGAGGTAAAGACAGACAGTTAAATACGAGTCGCGAAGATGTAAAGAGGCGAAAGTTTACGATCCTCATTTTTTGTGGGGGTGGACTCCAAAGGGAGCCTTAGACTAGACGTGACCCAGCGTACAAACATGTTAGAAATACAACAGAAAGCAGGAAGAAAATTCAAGGTCTGTGTCTCTTCTCTTTTTCTTACCATGATATGTTGCTTCTCTTAACCTAGCTAACGCGGTCAACTCAGTTTCCATATTTTCTTTTTTTCTCCAGACGACTACCAACAAATTGTCCAAGTAAAGCTTTTGGGTAGTTAAAGGAGCAGTAAAAAATATAAGTGAATACAATAAGTTGGTGCTAAAGAGATAAAGAAAGAACAGGTATGGTTTATTGGAGAAAGGTACTCCCTCTGAATTGTGAAAAATAACAGAGGCCACAAAAACAAATAATAATTAGAGAAAATGTTATGGAAAAGAAGAAATGCAAAATATGATTTATACAACACACTCGACTTTAAACAGAAATCTGGGCTATAGTGAACCAAGAAATAAAAGTGTGGAAGTATTTAATGTAACATGTCACTGTGGAAATCGGAATGATCAACTAATTGAAAGAGACTGAAATACAAATGAATCGTTTGATCTAATAAAAAATCAGACTAAAATTGGAAGAGAATAAAATGTTAAAAAATCACCATAACCTAGAAAGCGATGAAAGTTCTAAAAAATGAAAATAAAAGTTGAGCCTATAATCCTAAAATTTGAAAAAAAAATAGTCTCCAAGGTTCTTGCAAATATCTTAGAGGAATTAGAGATCTAAAGAAAAATTAGATCTCTAGATAATTTGGAACTGAGAATTCTAAAATAAAAAAAATTCATTATCGATTTTTAACTCATATTTTCTTCATCTTATTAATTCTTTTTGATACAAGTTGTAGGATAGAATGCTCTCTGACTGGTCGAAAGTGAACAGCGTGAATTAGGAAAAAAGAAGGAATTTTTGACAAGATTTAGACTTGAACTTCAAAAACAGGAAACTCCTCTTTTATGTCTTCTAAGACAAAACAAAACCAAAGAAATTATCTATAATTATTTCAATCCTCGTGAGTTTTTCAAGCAAACGTCAGATGGTGGCCGTTCATTAAAGTCTGAGTGACAACAAATATTTTCAGACCACTAAAACTATTCTGAATATTCTGTCCAATCTCAATAATGTTGTAGTCTGGATGGTCTCGATTCTTCCTTCCCAAACCTTTTCTGACCGTTCCAAATGTACCAAGTACAAATGGTATCACCGTCACTCTCATGCCCCTCAACTTTTTTAGTTCTCCGGCAAAGTCCAAATATTTGTTTATCATTTCGCTTTCATTTATTCCCGCTCTATGATTTGCCGGAACAGCAAAATCTTATTGACGGCAAGTATTTTTTGTTGTTAATTAACACTAGGTCTAGTCTTCTCACAAGGATTAGGTGATGATTTTGTATTTGAAGTTTTATGCTTCTTATTCTCTAGAAGAGATTCTGGTTTTGGGATCTATCATTTGGTAGAATAGTCAAATATCAATTTCCTGCACAATTCCAAGATAATTACTTTTTTCAATCAAGCCTACTAAGTCTCGTACTCCCTTTGCGCTAGTTTGCTGCATTTGGTTATTATGGAATTAACTGTTTCATCAACTAGATAATTTCCACTAATTTATTGTGTATTCTCAAGTACTTGTTATTATCTTTTGTTCGAATGTCCTGATGTTTTCCTGATTTGCCAGTCGTATTTCATCCGTTTCTCTTTTTCTACTTTTCTTTATAAGCATGGCACATTTTTCCACGAAAAATTCCGTTCTATATCCTGGAAATATATTCTTATTGTTTAAATCAAAGTCTCCAGTTATTTCTCGTTACTAATAGATAGCTTGATGTCGTCCATGTATATAAGGTGATATTCTTTTCTTGGGATTTTATCAATTTGAAGCTCTTAGTGCACTTCCTAAGAATGTAACTGAGTGACACTATTGTTTTTACAAATAGAAGCGGCGAAAGTTAATCTGCCTGGAAGATGCTTCAATGGATTTTCAGTTCTGTAAAAATAATCCCATTAGCTGTTAATTCCATAGTTTTTCATGGCTTCTATGATGAAGTTTATATGATTTTGTCGGATAATTTGGACATTTACAGACATTTTATTATCAATGTTTGTGGGACTGTATCATAAGGCTTTTCATAGTCAATCCACACTATGACTAAATTTTCGGTAGTGTTTTGTTTTATTTGAGGATATGTTGACCAATGTATGAGAGGACACCAATTCCTCTTGTTTCCCTGTGTCATCCTTTCAGTTCTTCCGGATATAGTCCGCTATGAACAATAGATCTCTTTTGAGCAGTCAGAATTTTCTACATCATAGGTAGACACGTTATCGGTCTATAATTGCTGAATACGGTTCCTATTTGAGGGTCCTTCTGGATCAGGGTAATTTTTCTCTTAATCATTTATTCACGTGTATTTGTTTTTCTTAGGCATTTACTCAATTGAAGGGTCAGTCTGTCATGGATGAACGTGAAATCTTTAAAACCAGAATCGGTGTATGCCAAAATGGACTTGTGTTTTCAATTTCGGTACTTTATTGAGTGTTGCTTTAAGTGAGTCCAGGTTTATATCCACCCCAGGACCCCTTCACGCTGTTTTAATTCTTTTTCCATGTTATTTATCCATTCGGCCTATTTATTATGTTCTTTCTGCTCCCATATTTTACTCCAAAATTGTTTTGTTTCCTTGGCTGGTCGATTTTTTTCTCGTGCATTCTCCACTGACTTGTTGGCATGATTTTCTTCGTTTATCTTTTGAGGTCTTGTTTTGTTTTTTTGTCTTTTGTTATATATTGCTAAACGTTGTCTCGGTATTTTTTGAACCACCCTCTTTTTGCCAATATCTTTTGATTTATCTCTTCAAGCTCTACTTTTAGACATGTCTGCTGTTTTGTTTTTGTCTTTTCATGTCAATATATCTTTGCGTGTTTTTCTTCCGTTACACTTCCGCTTGTTGTCGCAGTTTCTTTACAGATCAATCTAGTTTAGTTTAACATCCAGGTTTTGTATTTTTATTCAAGTTCCCAAGTGAGGTACTGATTTTATCACAGACTATTCTCGCTCCTGCATAAATTAGCTCGTTTAGTTCAGTGATATCGCTTGTTAGAATATTTGTAAATAATTTGTTTATCTTTTCAGTTTCTACCTAAATTTTTTTCCAGTTTTGGTTCCTGAGAGATGGTAATGTAGTCTTCTTTTCAGTCCTGATTATCTTTATTAACTCTACATTTATTTTGTCTTCTTGTGTTAACATTTCTTTTGTGATGCTGGGGTTTGTAGAGTTTTACTTTTCGGCGTTTCGTTTCAATTCGGATTAGGAACTCTTGGTTTTCAGCATTTTCGTTTTCAATATCGATAGGGGGATCTTGGAATATTCTTCCCAAATTATATGTCGACGTATTTCAAGTATCTCATGGACAGAAAACTGATCTTTCTTTAAAATAATTCTAGCTTGGTCAGCAAGTCTTTGGTTTGTATTAATTTCGGCGGATTCAGCGCAAATTTCGATCGTCCTTTTTCTATACCCTCTTTGAGTAGAACTGCTCTTAAAATAACAGTGAAGTACATTTTTGTTGTGTTCATTTATCCATTTTTTTCTGTTGATCTCAATTGAGTTTTTTTGTAGATCGTAATTTGTGTTTCTGAAGGTAGGCAAGCCAATATTCGCAGGATACCTATTAGGTCTGCCAGGTTAGCTATCAAATGAGTACTTGTCGATCAGGACACTCAGATCTTGTATCTAAACCCCTCGTTGGTTTTGATTTGGATCTGACATTTTTATTGATAGTATAATGCGCCTATAACAGACGCAAGGGTTAATTATCATCTCAGCTCTAGTCACAAATATGACGTATATTCCTGGGAAAAGTACCACACATCAGGGTACCTCATAAAAATAAAAAAATAAAAAGGAATAAAACGGAGAATACTTACATTTTTAAGATAATTAAGTTTTATCTTAGTATGAGTGCACATAATACTTTATTCTTGTAGTTTTGACTTGATATTATATTTATTTGTGTTACTACTTTGCTTCCAATGCTTTATGTTGCTTACTAATTTCTTTATGAAGGTGAAAGTATTCAAATGATGATCTCAAGAAACATTGAACCAACTTCAAAATTCATCCACAAATGCGAAATGAAAAATAATGATTGTAACAGGTTTCGAAATCGGTAACTTAAGAATTTCTAGTCATCTACAATCATCGAGTGAATAGTAATTTATTTATATTTTTAGTCATCTTAATTCTTTTATTCCGACTATTTTAGTATACAGAGAGGGCTGGGGTAATTCTTTTTTCTTTGGCTTTTTTTGTTTTGTTTTTAGGACAGGCTGAGTTTTTAAATTAGTCTTTTTTATCATTACTATTCAAGTTAGAATAACGAGAACAGAGTCAACCGTACTTGGTAACCGTCAGTTTCTCTTGTCATACGTTGAGAGTTGGGGAGGCAGGTTAAGTTTGTGGATTCTTTCAGGTAGAGCTTGCATATCTATCCAATTATCAGGTTAATCTTGTTTGCAGATTTCTCCAAAGTATTTGATTCCATTCACAGAGGAAAGATGTCAAGCTTTTGGTCTTCCATAGTAATCGTTAGAAACATAGTGATTCTCTATTGTAACCCGAAAGTCAAAATTCGCTCAGCAGATGGAGACTAGTTTCTTCGACATTGTTGCTGGAGTTTTGCAAGGAGATACATTAGCACCATATCCGTTCATAATATGCCTCATCTATGTATTTAGAACGTCGATAGATCTAATAAAATAATATGGCTTCACGCTAAAACGGGCAAGGAGCAAACGTCATCCAGCAGACTATGCAGATATTATAGCGCTTCTAGTAAATACACTCACGCAAGCCAAATTCCTGCTGCATAGCTTAGATAAGACAGCAAAGGCAAACAAAACAGAGTACATGCGTTTTAATTAAGGAGCTATCTCAACTCTAATCAATGATTCTCTGAAATTAGTGGACGCACCTCGGTAGCAGCGTCTCATCTACTGAAAATGATTTCCATATGCGCCTAGTAAAGGTGTGGACTGCTGTCGATCATATATCTGATAAAATAAAATGAGATTACTTCCAAGCAGCGGTTGTAATAATACTACATTATGGATGCTGGCAAAATGCATCGAGAAAAAGCTAGACGGGAACTCCTCAAGAATGATACGAGTTATATCGGACAAATACTGGAAAAACTCCCCAAGAGA
Organism: Sepioteuthis lessoniana; assembly: GCA_963585895.1. Lineage (NCBI taxonomy): Eukaryota > Metazoa > Mollusca > Cephalopoda > Myopsida > Loliginidae > Sepioteuthis > Sepioteuthis lessoniana. Next base: position 106,353,459 of record OY757920.1, on the reverse strand, counting down.
ATGCAGTTGTACAGCCACTTATCCCCCATCTCTAGAATCATCCAGATTAGACGAGACATGCGGTACACTGCTGGAGAACCACAGACGAACTCATAAGTAACGTTCTCACATGGACCCAAACACATGGACGTGCCTGTGTTGGTCGAATAACCAGAACCACCGACAGCAGCTCTGTGCAGATACAGGATGGGGTCTGAAGACCTACCAGGAGCGATGCATGATTGGGACAAATTGAGAAAGAGAATCAGGGAAATACATACAAGCAGATTAACTTGATGATGTTATTCCTATTATTATTTTCCAACATTAGCTTACATTTGCCTCTTTTCCAAGTTTTATCAATCTATCATTAATCCACTTGTCTCGTTTAAACTTTAATCTTTTCATGGTTTGTACTAAAATCAAATAGGATATGTAGAAGAATATTGAAGACCTGAGGAGACTGCTGTCACTTACACGTTATTAAAAAACCATCAGCGATGTTGTGAAAAACTATTATTGCCACAAGTAATAATGATAAGTCTGGTGATTTTTGCGTAGAGGTTATACCACTTGATTCCCAGTAAAAAAAAAGCACCAGAAATCTTACATCGGAATACATAGATGATAAATAGAAATACATCTTAATTTTTATAGTCCAGGTAAATAACAGAAAACTTTCGGTTTTTTTTTCATAATACCCCAATAAAGGTTTTAAATTATTAGGATTATTTCTGATTTGTATGTAAGCTGCATAATAACTACTGTGAATCATTGGTTTTGAAGGAATTTAGCAAAGAGTATTTCCCTTTTGAAAGTTTCTTCGTTTCTCTTCGATAATCTTCGTGTACTTTCTTAATATTTACTAAGTTTCATCGTCATAATACACCTTCAGATGCTACCTCCGGATATGTCATCAGTGTTGTTACTCCGAAGTCATCAGAAGTTTTGGGTCGAAGCAACATACTCCTTCGTTGGGTGACCCGACCGTAATGTGATCAGCATTTGGCCCACACATCCAGAGGTAATTATTTGAAATACATATTCATTTTCTGCGGGACAACGTGTCCCTATGTTTGAAATGGGGGTGGGGAAGGGGAGAGGTCTTTCGATGACTGAGGCTCTAACTAACAAATTCCCAGCCATTCATCAGCTTTCATAATAAGGCACTCTCTCTGTGAAGCTTTCTTAAAACGCGAATGAAATGATTTATGTACATTGCGATGATAAAATAATGGAATGGGAGAAAAAATCGTAAAGCATACAACAGAAAAAAAAAACCTTTAGTCCTATCCCCATTCCCCTCTATGATTGGACAGCCGACTATTTTCTGGTGTTTTAAGGCCAGAAATAAGTCAGACTGTCTCAAAAAAAAAGTGGAGCTATTCTAAAATGGACAAAATAAAGTCAAAGGAAGAAGTGTCGACCAGGGATCGGTAGTATGATTTATTCATATGTGAATCCAAGATCCAACAAGTTAGAGCTGGGAAGCAAAATAGGATTAGGTATAAAAAATGAATAGGAGGGGTGATCTTGGTATCTATAAGCTAGATAACAGTGTCATGACTCACAACATTCCCCTAACTATGAAAAAAAAGATGAGATTAGAAACAACTACTTACCCGGGGTGGGTCCTGAAAGATCCAGACTGTAGCTGCCATCTGCAGGAAGAGGAGGGAAGGATCACCCCAATGTTGCTCCCTTCCGTACGACCAAGCTTTTTTGTCTTTATTGAGAATCCTTTTGAGATGAGGCTTCTTAATCTGAGAATTAATTAATTTTTTTTATTGCGGACTTTTATCCTCATTCTAGTATTTTGGAGGGGTTGACCAAGCTTTTGTTGAATGTTATGCGGCCTTAGCGTTTTCTATCGCATCTGATCTTGACCCTAAGCTAATGCCTAAGAAAAGAATCAGGGAGGATGGTAAGCTTTTTTTTCTTTTTAAAACATGAAAGAAATATAGACAAGTCCGGTTTAGTTTAGTCCTGTAGTATCCAAAATAGACAAAACAAAGTCTGCAAAGAAAAAAAACACTCTGGCAAGAGCCAACCAAAAGAAAAAATCTTGCCAGTCAGAAGACAAACTTGAAATAACTAAGATAGAGCTCACATTCAGAGGTAAAAAAATGTACGTTTAGTAAATTATATTTATTATTCTAGCAGAGAAATTCAAATGCTTATTAACTGTCCACTCTTGGCTGTTCTAATTGGTCGAAAGACTTCCACAAGGCGTTGAAAAGACTGAATCCGTCACCAGTGTATTTATTTTCAAAATTCCCATTTTTCTTTCTTTTTCCACCTTTTCTTCCTTTTAACTATTTATATCTAAACTAACTTAATAGGCGAACCTAACAAAGAAAGCATATGAGAGTTTACCCTAATCTTAACGGCGATCAGAATGGATTGTTTCATTATTTATAACTGTTGTAAAAATGAAGTCGTGTAAACAATGATACAAAAAAAGTTTCCACTTTTCTCATCGTGGTGAGAATAAATTGTTTCATTATTTACAATTGTGGTTGTTATGCACAAAGTAAATCACGTATAAAAAAGGGAATATCGAAGACTGCAAAAATGATTAAAATAAACTTTTATGACTCGATTCAAAAATGACTAACGTAAAGACTCACGTCTTTAATTATCGAATGGATTACATGTAAATACGATCGATGATAAAATTAACAACTGAAGAAAAAGAAGGTGTAAAAGTCATATAAGGGGAACACCGGGAAATTCACGACATTCAAGTCTAGCGAGTTTTGGACGTATAATATATATATATATATATATATATATATATATATATATATATATATTACTCGTGTTATAAGATAAAAATAATTTCTAAAAGTAACATAAAAACGATTAGTTAGTACATTGATTTAAGGCTAATAATGTTTTTCTGAGGACAACCCATGGCCAAGAATTCTAGCAATCTACTTCGTCACCATAATTTGTAGATTTATAATGTGTATCCATATCTAGTGATCGGATTTCTAAACTATTAATCTCACATATTTACAAACCTATGTACATTTTTCCTTATTTTCCCCCCACCCCATCTTTTCTCTCTTATTTTCTTTTATGTACTGGACCACTCATTCACCTTATCTGAGTAAGCTGCATAAGAAAATTGATGAGATCGAAGTAAAAAGATTCGTCATTAGTATTCAGAAGACTGGCTCCTTAAACTTTGTAGGTGTAGCAATTTTAGATTAGTTTAATAAGCGGTAGCAAGTCTAATAGACCAAATTAGGACTGAATTCGCTAAATTAGAAATGGTCTATGGAAATAAATTGTAACTATTTTTCCATAATGATACACAGTAGTCATGACGGAAATACCGAAACATCTGAGCAATTTTTGTTACCCGCTCATATATGCCTGAAGGTCTTACATCAACTCGACCTCGTGTTACATCCTGTCCTCACGAAGAAGCAAATAAATGCCTTATATTTGCTATCTACTCATAATATAATGGTTACGGTCGTAAGAAATGGACACGGCAAACCGAATTCAAATTCTAGACGAGATTGTCTGTATTTCACATAGCACTCATAGCATTGGGAAAGGTATGAACCTTATTATTCTTTCTCCAGTTAGAAAGTAGGACAGATTGGAATCCTTAACCTTGGTATGACCACCAATCTAGGAGAAAGAAAAGTGAATTAAAACCTGTTAAACTCCGCTTGAAAATTGACCTTGTGTCGCATCCTGCTTATGCAGAGGGGTTGGGTAAATATATTTATTTTGCTATTTTCTCAATTCATCTTTATGGTACAAAGCCATGAGTGAGTGGTGCTCACTGATTATAGAATTCAGCAGAGCTTTAATAGTCTATGATATTATTCCACGGAGAGGTTCTCTTAAATCTTTTAGTCACTCTAATTAACATGGCTTTGTAGAAAACTCATGGTATTTCTTCTAGTTGCAATTATTCAACATTATGCTTTTATCTATTCTTTCACAGCAAGGCGCATAAATTGTGAGGCAATCTCTAAGATTTGTAAGGATTTTACAGACCGTATGTATGTGAGCAGGCACGTAAAAACAATTGAATAAACAGATTCGAACTACATACTCAATTCCCAAACAGAATTCTGACGTAATTTCCAGAATGTATTTAAAAGGATAAAAAAAAAACAACCCGAAAATATGTACGTACACTCTCTGCATTATATAAGACGTTCACTCTTCCTCAAAATACTTTTTTCTTTCAGCAATAGTAAACCACAAAGCTTCTTTACAAGGATCATAGGAAATGAATATTTATTTTTCGGCATTATTCTTTTCTGTGCAGAAGACAACACAGATTGTTTCAATATATATTATCGATTCCTTAAAATCTTATGAATTATAAAGTAAAAAAAAAAATGAAGGAAGATATTTGCTGTATGCTCTTTAATCTTGGAAACAATCTTGAAGCCGCCGGAACTCGCGTGAATTACCAGGGATTCGGATTCGTTTGCTTATGGCTGTTGGATTTGCAAGCAAAATTAGTGATATTCATTCAATCGGTCTCTCGCAATAAATCCCTTTAAAGGTATATTTCGTTTGTTTTTTGCGCCAAAAAAATCACAACTATTTTCCAACTATAGATATATAGGTCTATTTCAGCTTGTTCATATCTACCACTCCTTTCCATGGAATTATTGATCAGAGTTTGTTCATGTCAGTAATTTTTCCAGTATCCAATTACTCAGTCATTTATCCTTCCTTCTTTCCTCTCGCACTTAAATTCTCGAGATTTTTTTGTGCGTAGATCTCTCTCTCTCTCTCTCTCTCTATATATATATATATATATTGTAGCCTGTTCAAAAATATATTGGAGTTTCAGTTTCTATCTATTAGTCTGAGTCTAGCGTATATATCTATCAATCTAAATGTACTTAACAATTGATACATTTCGTTTTTATGTAACCTTGTTCGTGACGTATTCAGAACGCATAATCGGCAACTGCTAACTACTTAAAAGTATTCCAAAACTGAAAACAATTAAAACCCACAGTTTTCAAAATGATTTTTTGGTACGATTAAAAAAGAATTCCTTGCCTATTGTGTTTTATCATACTTGTATTAATAAAAGACCACAACCTAAATACACGCTATATATATAACACATCAGACAATAAGTCTCGGGCCTAACTAATAAAACAACAATTTTCGGCCAAATTCGAATTTATTCATCAACACAGTCTCCTTCTAAGGTGATACACTGATTCCAACGCTTCTCTAACAATTCGATACCTTTTTTTTTTGTAGAACGACTTGTCTTTGACTTCAAAATACGCCTCAGTTTCCAATATCACTTCTTCAATAGAGTCAAATCTCTTTCTTTGGAGAATTCTTTTGAGGTCTGCAAACAGCCAGTAATCGGTAGAGACCAGATCTGCAGAATATGGTGGGTGCAGGAGCAATACGAAAAGCAATTTATGTACTTTTGCCATTGTTGCGATCGACTTGTGACACGATGCATTGTCTTGGTGAAAGAGCACTTTTTTCTTCTTTATTTGTGGACGTTTTTTGGCGATTTTTTACCTCAAACGCACCAATAATGCTATATATTATTCATTATTGGTGGTTTTTCTTTTTTCTCAGTAATCGATGAACAAGATAGCTTGCGCATCTCAAAATACGGAGGCCAAAACCTTGCCTGCTGATGTTTGTATCTTTGGTCGCTTTGGACGGCTTTCACCAGCTGCTGTTTACTCAGCTGACTGCCGATTTGACTCTGCAGTGAATTGGACGATCCATGTTTCATCCATTGTCACATATTTACGCAAATTTTTGTTGCCTTGAAATAATTGCCAATAACGCACTGAATCGACGCGTTGTTTTTAATCGTCTGTGAGCAAACGCGACACGCAGTTTGAGCACAAATTTCTCATCGACAAATGTTCATTCAAAATGATGAATACACTACCCTCTGATATCTTTAACTCCTCTGCTATCTCATGCAACTTCAATTTATGAGTTTGTGGAGTTTTCCAGGACAACCGCCGAATTTGGGCAACCTGAGCGTTCAGCATCATTTGTGTCTGTACGACCGCTTTTAAAGTCAGCATAACACCTCTTGACCGTTGTTTTCGACGAAGCAGAGTCCGAATAACACTTATCAAGCCATTGCTTCGCTTGAACAGTATTTTTTCCATCAGAAAGCAATGCTTTATAAGCACACGAAATTCAGATTTGTCCATTCTTTTGAACTTTTCTAAAAGCAGCTTCACTTAACACATCAGTTGATGTAATTTGTAAACTAATTATCCGATTGCGCTCAAATTTTCACACGTGACATTTGAAGGTTATTACTTTATAAAAATCATATGGATTTTTTATTAGTGGCGCAATCTATATGTCAGGCGCGGGACTTATTGAGTGATGCGTTATATATATATATATATATATATATATATATATATATATATAACCTTTTCTTAGCAGGTGAGTTTGAATTGGGCAGTGTCAGCCCTACTGTATGCGAAGCCTGACTCTCGGCGGAACAAGCAGAAAAGTTCATCTGAGGAGCCAACGGTTGTGAAGGCGGTGGCAGCAAGTGTCGTTGGAGCGCCTAGAACAAGACGTGGCACCCAAAGAAGTCTTGGTCATCCACTGCAACGGTTCTTCGTGCCGCAGGATCAAGACCTCCCAGGCCGAGAAAGAGGGATTGCCCCTGTGCACCGGTCTTCTCACTATAAAACCATGCACAGGTCAGTTTGGAACTCTTCACCGATCACCTATCTGTCTACACACACCTTTAAGTCCTGCGGCTATGGGTGCGTGGCGAAAGCAACAGGTGTAGGTGAACACTGGCGGTTGTAGTCACATACCTTCACGTAGGCGGTCCATAGGCAAGTGGTCGCTCTTTTTCCTGAATCTAAGGGCAACAGAAGAGTTCGGCAGCACCTGTGGGCGACTGGGCAGCCTCTTTTGGACAGCACTGCCCACCATCGCATGAGGGAGGGGGTTAGAAAAGGTACCCCAGACAAATGCTTGCCTTTCTAGTGCCTGGTCAGCTTACAGCGGTTGACGGACTCATCCTCATAGCGGTCGAACAACAATGCAAAAAGGGAAACACAAAAGGATTATCCTTGAGACATGGAATATCCGAACCATACTGAATAGAGCTACTACTTCAAGATCTGAAAGAGGAACAGCCCTTGTCGCAAGGGAACTCCAGTGTTACCGGGTAGATATAGCCGCACTCAGTGAGACCCGGATTGCGGACGAGGGTTCCCTGAGAGAAGGGGGAGGTGACTACACCTTATTCTGGAAAGGAAAGCTGCAAGCAGAAGACCGGATTCACGGTGTTGGGTTTGTCATCAGATCAGCTTTGCTTAGGAGCATGCCTGTGCAACCAGTTGGAATCAACGAGCGCCTCATGAAACTGCGCATCCCTCTCACCAGGACCACATACCACACATTTATCAGCGCTTACACCCCTACACTTACAAGACCAGATGATGCCAAGGAACAATTTTATGAACAGTTTGACCAATTCATCAGGTCAATCCCATCGAGCGACAAACTAGTCATAGTTGGAGACTCTAATGCGAGGGTGGGAAGTGACTACAGCAGCTGGGGAGGCGTTCTAGGCAGACACGGTGTAGGCAAGATCAATGACAACGGCCTGCTTCTCCTCAGCAAGTGTGCAGAGCACAGCATCTGCATCACCAACACCTTGTTCAGAATGGCAGACAAGTACAAGACCACCTGGATGCACCCGAGGTCGAAACACTGGCACTTGATAGACTTCATCATCGTCCGTCAACGAGACATCAGGGACGTCCGTGCGACCCGTGCTATGAGGGGCGCTGAGGGCTGGAACGACCACAGACTGGTCAGAGCTGTTCTGGCGCTGCACATTGCTCCGCTCCGTGGAAACCGACCCAAGACTGTCAGGGCCGCCTACAATGTCACCAGGCTGAAGGACCCATCCTACCGGGCACGATTCCAGCAAGTGCTAGACAAGCTCCAAGATTGTGTGACCGCCGAAGGTAGCACTGAGAAAAGAAACCAAGGTAGACCAAAAGTGCGGTATAAAGACACGGTCAAATCCAATATCCAGTGTTGCCACATCAATCCGAGAGACCTGCAGAGATATGCCATGGTCAGACCAAAATGGCGAGACTCGGTTCACAGAGCTGCTGCCAACTTCGAAGAGGCTCGATGCCAGAAACTCACTGCTGCCAGAAAGAGACACCACAGAGCAGCCTCGGCAGTGATCATAACAACTGACTTCCAGTGCCCCTACTGCTCAAGACTCTGTGCCTCTGGGCTGAGGCTGGGGCTGGGGGGCCACCTCTGTGTTCATAGATGAGTTGTAGAATACAAACGTCATCATCGGATCCTATGGACAACCACTAGCAGGTAATCTACCACTTTAAGATGAATTGGTTAAATGACAGTCCCTATTCAGACATAATTCATTACCGAATTCTTGTCGACAAAACTGACCTGTAACAAAGAATCTCGGTACCATTATATCCTCAGGTTTCAAATAAAATCCAAAGCAAACTGGACAAGCTGAAATCTAAAATCTAAAACAAACTGGGAAATGTTTCACTCATTATTACGAGCATCAATGACTTCATAGAGCAAAATTTTAAATACTAAAGTTCATTATTTATCTATTATCATAAATACCAGATTTTATAATTGGTTTGCCGAATAGCAGAAAGAATCCGGTCTCTCTCTCGAATGCTTTCGGAATCAGAAATTTGAATTTTTAATTCGTCATTTATCGTTTAAAAAAGATAATCGAACAAATGCAACGAAAAAACAGCTGTTTATTTTGTTAGAATTTATGAATTTCTTTAGTTTATGTTCCGTATTTTTTATCACAACTCCAGAGAATGTCATTTGACGGTTGTTAGCAAACAAAATAAATTAGCGATAAAAAAAATAAACCTCAGGCGGGACTCTTTTATCTTTTTTCCCTTTAGGATGTGTGTCTTAGCACAACAACTGCCGTAAGGGTAAAATATCAATCCAACTTTACCGTTTTCATTCTTTATTTTCATCGATTCACTGCCATTTTGTAATGTTTACATTTACTAGCTGTGTCACTAATAATATTATGTTGTGTTATTCCAGGACATCAAGAGTTCATTTTGAAAGTTAGGGAATTATAAATTCGCTAGTGTATTGAAACTCCTTCCAATGATCAGATTGTAGTATCTGCTTGCAGTGATCAAGGTCACATCATTACTTATTCTCTCATATCAAAGTGTAATATTGTAGAAACCCTGCAGTCATTTTAACGCGATAAAATATAAAATGTGAAGATTAAATCTTTTATTTCAAACAGCATAAAATTCAATACTTTTGAAACAGAAACAAACAAGAAAAACAAATATATAATTATATATATGTGATTATTTTCAATGAAAAAATAACTTTTTGTAATATATTTTATTAGATTCACACGTATACAATGGCTAAATTCTAACCCAAGACTAACGTTGATTAAAAAGAGTTAACTGACTTTTCACCAATGGTTGTTTTATTGTGGGGAGCCATGCGCACATTAAGACTCATGCACAGCTACTCCAGGAATGTAACATGCCATGAAAAAACACTTTAATCTCAGACAGGATGCATGTATACCACATTATGATGCCAAAAAAGTGCTGTAAAGTGACCATTTTGATCCTTAACTGGGCGCGCACATACTGCATTCTCATCCAAGCAGAAATCATCGACCGATGAACAAAGAAACAAATGGAAAAAATTAATCATGGCATACGTAGGGGAGAAACGGACACATTTTTTGTAGACTGTAATAATAAAAATGTACTACCTACCATCAATTAGAGAACACATTTAAATATTCATCGTTCCCTCATAAGGTCAATCAGCATTAACACATCAGGTTATATAATTGCATTATGAATACGTTCCTTCATGTGATTCATTTTTTTCTGATCTTTTCCTGCTACACCGTCACTTCAAGTCCCAAGACGCAAACAATCCAATCATCTATCCAACTTCACCAACATGAGTTAATATATGTGTTTTGTATGAAAGCAAATTGTGTGTTTTCTTTTCAAAATGTGTATGATACTTTACCATCTGACATCGCTGTCTACAGCCAAATGAAGTATGAGTTTTGCACCTTTATTAAAGGATATTTCTCTAGTAGCACTTGTAGATTTATCTGTAACAGTTCCAATCTATTATATGTTTGGCAGTGGCACGATGCATGATAAGTTTATAATATTCCCAGTAGAATTCCACAGTAATCTTGGCATTAACTCCTGAAAAATCCATCAACGGTTTTTTCATCTTGAGAAAATCAGTTTTCAATGAAATCTCTAAAAACGTTAAAGATGATGTGTGTAATTAAAATGTGGTAATTTCTTGATTTGGTTTGTTTCTTTATTTATGGCGTATCAACATTCCTCGGTTATTTAATGCCTAAGCTCTCTTTGTAGAAGAACGAAAGATTGAATAGTTCTATTTGACGCATAAATGAGACTCTTACAGCACACTACAACTCCAAGTTAAAGTGGAGCTGAATATAATGGTAATGAAAGAGGTACTCCATATTTCTTCAACTGTAATGATACCCCCCTCGCCCCCAAACACACGTTCATCACTCTTCCAACCATTCGCTTCTTTACGGCCGGTGATCAACTAGTGGTTCCGAGAGGGGTAACGCACATTTCTTACCACTACAAGAATACGATCGAGGGTACAGGAGAAAAACAGAACAAACGAACAAACACGAACAATATGCTTGGGGTTAACCAAGAGCAGAAGGAAATGTAGTGTTGCATACACTACATTTCCGATAGCATATATGGACTAACGCTAGCATGGATTACTAGCGAAAATTCCACAAAGCAACTGGAATGCCGACATCTTGACTCGATCTTCTTCGCTGGACCCTATCTCATGCTGACTCGCCTCTCTGCTCCGGTGTCCGGTGTCGACTGCCCTTGTCCGTGTCCCGTCGCCAACTGCTCTCAGCTCCTTTGTCCGACTCTCTTCTCGCGTCCCGTTACCACTCCCGGACACGGCGAAATTTCAAGTCCAAAAACCCTTTGGATGGTTTCGCGCCAAAACAGACAAAGGAATCGTCTGCTTGGTGGGCCACCTACATAGTGTTACATATCCCCCATTTACCCTTGTCATTTATTCACAATAAATTACAACACTATTCAACAACAATAAGACACTATGCATCTCCTCTCATTCACGGAGAAAACAAAATAACAATTAAGCAACAAGCAAAAAAACAAAGACATTTACAGGCAGTAACAACCGAAATTACAAAATTTTAAAGGGAATCGGTCGTCCCCTAAAAAAAAAAAATAAATAATATAACAACATAGCAAGACTGCACTGGGGTAGTTGGGATCACTCACCCCTTACCATATCATCATACACATAAAAAAATATTGCTGGATTCAGCTCTCCACTTTGCTTTCCTGTGAACAATTCTGGGGTCTCCTGCCTCATCCCTATTCATTATTCCAGGAGGATTTCCCGATTCACCTCCAACATCATTCGATTCTCTTTCAATTCGCCCCACCCCCCACCAAAGAGAACACAGGGGAATTTTAACCACCCCTACCCAACGATTTCAGGAGGACTTTTCCATTCACCTCCAACGTTACTCAATTTTCGAACATTTCGCCCCATTCTCCAACCCATCAGAACACAGGGGAATTTTAACCATCCCCACCCAACAATTCAGGAGTATTTTTGGACTTGTCTCCCCCCTTTCCTTACGACGTGGGAGCATCAGTAATCTCCACAGTTCGATCGGTGTCGTAACAGGAATAATGTTTCGGAAAGCACTGTGGAATTCACCTCCCAACCCAGCAACAGTTGAGCAAGAACCTTTTTTTCCATTCCAGCACCTTGCCAGCAATCTCCATGGATTTTCAAAAGATAAAAAAAACAAAAAAAAAAACAAAGCAATTGACAATATCTCCCAGATCGTCCAGCCATGACCAGCCAGGGGGGAGGAGCAACCGGACACCGCCCCACGTCCAGGCAACGTCCTCCCAACCCATCGTCAACCGTTTCTTCAAAGTAACATATCCATCAATTCGTGTCAATCAGGCCACTCGCTTTCCCAAATCATCAATTGTATAACTTACTACCCTTCGATACCTCTCCTCGAAACGGGGGCGCTGTGTAACCAACCCCCCAGGGGGACACGACCAGACGAAGTGAAGAAGTGCCAAGAGCAATTAAACTTACAAAAAAAAACAACAGAAAATCCATGAAGAAAAAAATAAACAAAAATAAACAAATAACAATAAACAACAAAGCAAATGACAAGGCAAGCTCAATCCCCCAAAATTAACAAAAAAACAAGGTAAAGTATAACAAAAAAAAAGATAACAAAAAAAATCCACACAAATTAAACAAAAAAAAACAAAAATAAATAAATAATTAGATAAACAATTCACAGACAAATAAAAATAAAATAACTTCATTGCCAAAAGAATCTCTGTCACACATCCACCATTTCTCTTTGCTTCTTTCTTTCCTTCTCTCCTGTCCACTTAACTTCTTCCCTCTCCCAGGGTGGGTCTGGGTTGGGTGGATGGTTGGAGGTGACAGTATTTGCTTCCAATCGTTTTTCTTTTTAAATCGACATAAAAAAAAAACGAAAAACGAAAACTTTCTTTTCTTCTTAAAATCAAAAGTTTACTTATTCTTTTCCTCCCTTTCTTTAAATCTGAGACAGGCATGGATGCACTGAGAAAAATTCCCTAGCAATCTCTCTTTCTTCCTCTTTTCGTTCTCTCTTTTTTTTTTTCGTGACTTTATCTGTTCTTCCTTCTCTTTCTTTGTTCAATTTTTCCGCCATTTTTTTCAATTTTGCATTTTCTTTTTCTCATTTCTTTATCTGTTCTTATCTCTCTTTCCTTGTTTAAATTTTCCTTTTTTTTTTTATATTTTCCATTTTTTTGTTTTTGTGGTAGAAGCTTTCCTCCCCCCTCTACCCTCTGCACTCGGAACGATCCTACTTTGACCAGTCGATTTTAACCTAGCTTAGCGATCTCACTCTCTCTCTCTTATTTTTCGTTTCATCTTCCCTTTCTCTGGGGTTTTAAAATACCACAATTTTTTCTTTCAGTGAACCTTACAGCAAAAAAATTTTTTTTCTTTTTTTGGGTGGTTAACCAAGAGCAGAAGGAGTTATGCAACACTACATTTCCGATAGCATATATGGACTAACGCTAGCATGGATTACTAGCGAAAATTCCACAAAGCAACTGGAATGCCGACATCTTGACTCGATCTTCTTCGCTGGACCCTATCTCATGCTGACTCGCCTCTCTGCTCCGGTGTCCGGTGTCGACTGCCCTTGTCCGTGTCCCGTCGCCAACTGCTCTCAGCTCCTTTGTCCGACTCTCTTCTCGCGTCCCGTTACCACTCCCGGACACGGCGAAATTTCAAGTCCAAAAACCCTTTGGATGGTTTCGCGCCAAAACAGACAAAGGAATCGTCTGCTTGGCGGGCCACCCTATGTGGGTGACCCGCGAAGCAACTCCAAAACTATATCCTCATCATCAGATGCAATTAAATGTCATACTCAGCATAATGTACATTTCTAATATTTAAAACGAATATTCTGAGGTACTATTCCTTTGTTAATGCATTAAAAACATTTTAAGAAACAACTGCACAAAAAAGTAAATATCAATGAATAATGAATGCAATTCCCAAACCAGTACGTATAAAATAACCCTAAAAGGATTCCTATTTCATTATAATCAATCAATCAATTTATTTAGATATGTCTCATTATAGACAATCAACAAGGAAAGGTTTTCGAAATTTTTACTAAAGTCTTCTTGTTTTGTATCAGTGAACGTACATAATATTATAAGAACATCTGAAAATATTCTGGATGAGTACTTTCGATAATTAGTAAGGATAGCCTTCATTATTTCAATCTAAGGAAAATCTAAAGATTGAGTGGAATTTAATTGGAAGCACCTGTTATGAATTACTGAAAGTTGGATAACAAATCAGATTCAGCATTTGGTTCATTTAAAGGATGAATTGAAATAGAAAATATCCTTCGACTGGAGATTTTGCTGTATGACAACATCCGTTTTTTTAACGCAATGCAGTAAATGTTCATTCAGTTTGAATGCGTTCCTTCATATACGATATATCCTCCACACTTTCCTCTTTTATAATTTTTCCACTACTTTTACTTGATTAGCAGTATCAACAAATTAAAGATATCATACTATTCCCCCGATCAAGTGATCAAATCAAAACCGTATCCTGCTAATATGACAGAATAGACAATTTACCTAATAGTTGAAACAAGGGCAAGAAATACTAGAGAAATCAATTCTATGACAGAATAATAATGCTATGAATTAATATGGATGACATATTTTTATATTCGCGATAATTTTGTATTAAGCGATTAAATTTAAATTTGAAAAAGAAAAGGAACGATAAAATTGAAAGCAGTGACATCCTTTTACCAGAAAAGAGATAGAGATCTTCAGATTCATATTTCGACGGAAAAATACAAAGAATTGAATCTACTTTTCTACTTTCGAATGCCTTCGTTAATTACAATGCTACTTCAACTTGATAATTTTCACCGTCTGTTAATTAGATTATTTCACAAAAGAAAAGCCCGCCTGCGGGTTTTTGGTAAACTGCAGAATTATTCTTCCGGAATTTTCGGGTGACATTACAATGGAAAAATCAATTTTATTCTGCGTATAATAAATTAAAAACACAAAAACCTGTCGCTTTGAGAAAATGCGGAAAAGGAAACGAGCACTCTTCACGGAAGAGGAATAATTCATCTTGACAACAAATAGAGATTCACAGCATGCATACTTAAAGGATGTCAGTAAAATATTTCCATTTCTCTATCCTTGATGGTAATTCATAGATATTTCTACATGAATGTTCAGTATTAATAACGTTTGTCTTACCATCTATACCGTTATGCATCGTAAAGTTCAACTTGCTGTTGTGATACAATAATTATTAACCTATTACCTTTAAAGAATACGACTACCAATGTTATATCACCTTGTGTCAGAGAATTCTTTGATGAAATCAAGTCTAAGTATTACCAGTAGTCTAAAAACAATGGTAAATGACGTAGTTCGGATAAAATTCTAATAAGTTTCCCAGATCCTCTTCATGTATAATATTCCTTGGTTTTCAGTCATTTGCAAAGCATAGTCCCTTTTACACCATTTACTTAGGAACACCCAACATATAGCTATGTGAAAAATACAAATCAGACACGAACCCCACTATGGATCTTTGAATTTGCTATAATAACGGAAACTGATTTAAAAAGAAAACATTCCTTTAAAAAAATGACATTAGCTTTAAGGCTTTCAAAAATGATGGTGGAATTGTCCCATGAAAAAATAGGGCAGAAGATAAAGGTCTAAATCAAGAGTTTGTCGTTATGATCTACCTGGAATTGGCGTGTTAAATCCTAGAGTCTGTTTACTAGAAGTAAAATAACTCAGAAGATAAACTAGTTAATAGATTATAATCCAAAGACAATAATCCAAATAGTAACAAATCTCAGATATTTCAACAGGCTCTTATTTTGCATTTATTTTTACAGATATATTTGATCGCATATTCTTCAAAATAATTTTCTTTAATCTGCATATTTTATATCATAATTTAGCTCTTCGTAGAAGTGCTGGGAGTGATATTTTAATCCCACACTTCCTTCTCATCCTTGGGAGAGGTATATATCCATACGTAATACACCGTTGTGAGGAAATAGATATCATCAAAAACTACAATGGTCTATCTTTCTTTTCTTGACTCATTCCCAAACATAATATTCTAATCATCGGTGGAGACATGAATTCTCAAATAGGCAAAGATAAAAATAATAAATTTTGCTTACACGACCAAATGGTGCACAGCTAACAATTTTTTTTACTCGAGATCAGTCTTTCATACCTAAATTCTAAATTCCAAAAATGGGGGGGGAATTATGCACCTACTCCTACCCCTACCCAAATAATGCTTAAAGCACAGCTAGATTATATTCTTATAAATAAGAAGTTGATAAATGGCGCTCCGATCTCCGAGGTATACTCCTCTTTTGAAGGAGTATATTCCGATTACAGAATCGTCGAGGCAAAGATACGTCTAAGTCTACGCAGAAATAAGAAATTGGCCGTCAAAACTATACGTTACAACTGGTTCCCATTTACCAATAGAGATATAAGCAATAAATATAGGGTCACCGTAAGAAACAAATTGAATAATCTTCAGGAGATAACTGAAATACATAGTCCGAAAGAAAATTATGACAGTTTTATTACTACTCACATGGTAGCAACAGAATGCATAATTTCCTAACCAAGAACGAAATGTAGGATTTCATGAGAGACTCAAGTTGTTAGGAAAAACGAAATTACTTTAAAAATATATATACTTACCCAAGTAAAGAAAGTCATCAATTGCCAACGCGTAAAAACCTAAGACAGCCAACACTAAAGGAATTTATTTGAATTCATTCTAAGCTAAATTAATAAAATTAGAATTTTTATTAGATCGCAATCACAAATAGCATGGCAGACAGTAAATGAAGGGAACAAAAGGACGAGCACTTCGAGAGTAAAGCTAAAAGTTTCCCGAAAGAATTAATACGACTGAAGTGGCAAGAACATTTCAACAATCTACACGGAAACCCTTCTGAAATAACGGATAGACCTATGCAAAAATTATTAATGACCAACTAGATTTTGAAATTATGACAGTTTGCGGAGGAAGAACTTGACCCAGTATTTGAAAAAGTTAAAAAAGGAAAAGCTACAGGCCTCGACCAATTTACCCCTAAAGTATGGAAAACAAGGAAATTGTGCAACATACTTTTTTCATTATGCAACACTTTCTATAAACAAAACACAAAAGAGAAATTGACAAAAGTTTGCATCCTTTTCTTCCCCAAAAAAAGGCAATTTCAGAATCACAAAGAATTATAGAGGCATAACTCTTACTGCTTAGGTTTATAAGATTCTACTTCTCAATCGTACCCGACTCGAAATTGAGAAAATTCTTGGAGAAAATCTGAGCGGCTTTCAGAGGAATTGATTCACAACATTGCAGATTCCGAAAATCCGTCAAATTTTCAAGGTTTCTCCAAGGCCTTGGATTCCATACACAGAGGAAAGATGACGCGAATACACCTTGCATCTGACCTCCCCAAAGTAACTGTTACTGCTATAATGATGATTTATAAAAATACGAAAGCTATGGTTCACTCACTTAATTGAGACACTGACTTCTTCGACATAGTCTTGCTAGGAGATATATTAGCACCATATTTGTTTGCACTCTGTTTAGACAACGTACTTTGAACATCCATAGATCTAATAAAAGAAAATGATTTCAAATTAATAAAAGAAGAAGCAGACAGTATCTAGCAGAAATTATGACTGTCTGATGCAGACCAGGCAGATAACCAAACATTTTTTGCAAAAAGACCAGCCCAAGCAGAATCCCTACTGCATAGCCTAAATGATGCATCAAATTAGTTTCTAAATAAATGCAAATAATACAGATAACAGGTGTTTCAAATAAAAAGAGCCATTTCCACTCTAAGTAATAAACCTCTGAAATTAGTGGACCATTTCACATACCTCAGCAGAAACATCTTATCAACTGATGGCGTTGAAGGCTTTCCACAAGATGTCAATCATATGGAATTATGATGTACTCGATAAAATAAAACTAGATTACATCCAAGACATTACTGTATACATAATACAATATGGATGGACCACGACTCTAATAAAATGCTTAGAGACGAAGTTAGATGTGAACTTCACGAGAAGGAAACATACTGCATTGATAATATCTGGAAGCAACATACATAAAACATCAACTGTATGGCCACTTTCCTCCCATCTCAAAAACCATTCAAGATGAAGAAAACATGCAGGGAACTGCTGGAGAAGCATGAACGAATTCATAAACCGCGTTCTCCTATGTATTCTAGCACATGGATGGGTCAATGTTGGCCGAAATATTGATTTACATCAGCTCTGTACCGACACGAGATGCAGTTTAGAAGACCCTGTCAAAATCAATGGATGATAGAGATGGATGGTGAGAGAACTATAGATATATCCGTGCTGTCTGTGCGACTTTATGATGGTGATAATGATGATGATGATTTGAGTTTTTATGTTAGGTAAAATATGGAAGTTTTTTCAAATTCACCAAGTTTATCATGGCACAAGGTCAAAGTGGAAATAATGCTGTGACTAATTTCCAAATGAAGAAATTATTCATGTCTGGGAGATTAGCAGTATCCAAAATCAGGACTGTTGAACTGATTTGATAACAGATCTTAGAAACACGTTACTATTTTATTCTCAATGCTGATCACGGTCGTGTGGCTAATACCTAACCATAAAATTGCTCGATTTATTTATATCAACTTATCCAACAAAATGACTATAATCAGTAAGACAATAGGTACTTGAATTTTTGGAGGACTTGATGTTACTTTATATATAATACAAAGCCAGGAAATAGCGGTCAATCCATCTATGTAAGATGATCATTTCGTATAGTTTTGAACAAGGAAAAGAAAATCTGCTTGATTGTGGGCGTGGTTTCACTACTGGATTCCAGGATGAAAAAGAAAGAATATTTTATATAATATTATTGTCTATGTATCAATTAATTTATAGTTAGTTCATCTTTTTGTATTTCTTGGATTTTTGTACCGTAATATATTTTATTTTAACTATGACGCTTTCTTTATAATTACATTTCATTTTCCTGTATATCTTTAAGGCTTGTCCTTATCTGCCTTTGAGGTTGTTTGGTGTAGTCTTTTTTTCTCTTAGATTAATATTCCACAGTTTTTCGAAGAATATGTTTAATTCACTTTAATCATTTTTTCGGGGAAGTATTTGGATATATATTTTACTTGGGAATCATCGGTATTTTCTTTATTACTGAATTTTTCTATTAGTCTAAATTTTCTTTAAAATTCATTGAGTTTTTGTTGGGTTTTTTTGTCAATTTCCTTGCATTGCTTTTAGAGTGGGGCAAAATTTTAGACCTAGTTTTTGTAAGTTAATTAGATTTTTTGTTCAATTTATACGTTGACAGTTTTATAATTTTGGGTTTTATGTTGTAAGTCTAGTTAAATATGTTACTTAGACTAGTATTTCTGTTCGGTTTGTGTTGTCTAAAAATGCTTGCTGTTTTTATTACCTAAAAAATAATTTCTCTCTTAATTGCCAAAATTATAGTTTTGTTTGTATGGCCAAAAAGAAAACAAACCTGAAGCTTAAGGGCGCAGAGTGCAAAAAAAATTCTAGAACTGATTTGTCAAAGATAATAAGTATAAATAATTATTTATCATATTTTTTCTGTAATATAGATATGATGACCAAATCATTCTGTCATCGGAAATTTACTAGGTGACCATCCAGTCACCCGATCTCATCTCCATGTAACAAATGCTTGATGATAACATAGGTTCTAATAAATTCATGAACACCAATGAAAAATCTAATTTTACTTCTGCCATAGAATATTTTCGTAATACTAAAAGATGCCATTATTTTTTATGAACTCCTATTTCTTTGTGTGTGCCTAATTGTGATTTAATAAATATGAAGAATATCTTAACTACTTTCCCGTGGTAATTTTGATAAATTAACGTTTTAATACTGTATCTCAAACCGACCTCTCGGCTGAAGTAGTAGAATACACTGACTGGAGTAAGAGCCGTCTTCCCGTTAATGAAGCCACATGTTGGTCGTGAGTAATGATCCTTAATGCGTGAGGACAGACCCCTGAGTGGCAGAGCATTCCATAAAGCGGAACACTCTACTTTGGCCCTAACTAGGCTCGATGGTCGGCCGGAGAAACATGATCTGATTAATTGGTTAGTTATGTCCCTATCACCTATATGATTATCTCAACCATTTTCTTCAAATTGGTCTCAGAGAAAACAAGTACTAAACGATACTCTATCTTGCTAGAAAGTGGTAACTGAGGGTCAATTGCGCTCAGATAGCAATACTTGAAATTATTCATGCAGAGTGCAAACAAATTATTTATATCAAACAGAATTATTAGTATTAGATTGCAATACTTCACATCTAACTGTGGGCAAATAAATGCTTGAATAGAATTATTAATGTTAAAAAGCAATACTTGAAACCGTTGAACTGTGCGCAAACTAATGAGCTCTAAATCATTTAAAGATAATATTCTCTACAAATCATCAGCTTAAAAACCATATATATATATATATATATATATATGTGTGTGTGTGTGTGTGTGTGTGTGTGTGTGTGTGCGTGTGTGTGTGTGTGTGTGTGCTCATATACATGAACGTGTGTTTGTTTGAGTGAGTGTATGCGTGTGCGAGTATGTGAATAAACAGGATTTAGCATTAAATAAACCATACATGTTGATATGTCATTAAATGAAATAATCAACCCAATCGTATCTCAAATATTCACATTAAAAATTCATATCAATGTACTCTTTAAACATGCACACTAAGTTATACAAAGAATAAACGTATCTATGAATGTGAATCCATAACCTCATGGCTTCAGACGTAGTTGTTTTGTTAAATTTATTGGAACTGTTCACTGTTCAATGTTTCATCTCTGCAAATGATGTTTACTATTAATTTAAGGGCTTTTCAAGGAAGGATATATATATATATATATATATATATATATATATATATATATATATATATATATATATGTTGGGATGAGTCAAT
This sequence comes from Sepioteuthis lessoniana, assembly GCA_963585895.1. Taxonomy (NCBI): domain Eukaryota; kingdom Metazoa; phylum Mollusca; class Cephalopoda; order Myopsida; family Loliginidae; genus Sepioteuthis; species Sepioteuthis lessoniana. The sequence continues at coordinate 106,332,725 of OY757920.1, read as the reverse complement.
GGCGCTTCGTGACGGACAGTTTCTCATCAACATTACCATTATCAAGTCATGCTGACACCCTCTCTCACCACCCGTCCCTTTCATACATCATTCCGCATAGATCTGGTGCATGGCGTCCATGTGCAGGAATCCTTAAGAAGACGTCGTTTCTGATTTCGTCTTTACTTCTTCACCAGGGCTTAGCATATCTTGTTCATCTTAGACAGTGAAAGGAGAGGTATTCGGCTATACAGCTTCTGTTTCAGTTGATGAGATGTTGTTGTTGAGATATGTGAAATTGTAAACTAATTTCACAGGTTTGCTAATCAAAGTGGAATTGCTCCTTCTTTTTAAAAACACATAAACTCTGTTTCATTTGCATTCTGCTAGAGACCAATGCTTCTTGCCGCTTGCTCCCGGCTATACAGCAAGGAATTGATTTAGGCAAGAGTGTTTGCGAAAAGTACTGCACCATCGGCGTTGTCAGCGTCCGTCATAGTTTCTTCTGAATATCGTCTGCTTCCTGTCTTTTTCAAAGTAAAAAAAAATTCTTTTATTGTATCTGTTGACGTTTGTAGCAAGTAATCTTGGCAAATTGTAAATATATATGGCACTAATGTGTCTCCTCGTAAGACGTCGGTGTCACCATCTGGTGAGTAAGCCATGGTTTTCTTGTTTTTGTAAAGTATCATTATAGCTTTAACATTTTCTTTAAGAAAGACGATATTCTGTTAGTATTTACTCCGTCTTTACTTGGTGTATGGAATCAAATACCTTGGAAAAATCGACAAACAGTTGTGTTGTCTCAAGATTTTTTTGCGAATACTCTTTCGATATTTTAATGATTTGTCTGAATTTGTGACTTTGCATATCGATTTCTCCGAAAGCTGTTCTGGTATTGATACATGTGTGTGTGTGTGTGTGTGTTAATGTAATTTTTCGAATTATTACTCCTTGAAGAGATCTCATAAAAAAAACCTCTTTCAATGTATATTGTTTATACGTAAGAACTGGATAAGCAAAAACAAGTCTGTGACGTTAATTGCAAAAACTTCGTGTTTGTTAATCTTGAAGTTGCAGAAATTCATGAAAATTGTTTTTTTTTCTTAGCTTACGGCCTTTTAATATGAATGAAAAATCATTATATTCATTAAATCGTCTCACGAAATACATTCGTTCGCCAAAGGAAAAAAAAGTTTGTGTTTTGGCATATTTGAGTTTATTTGAGATTCCTTATCGATAAGTAAATGATATTTTGTTATTCGTTTTACTATGACTATTTCGGTAAAAAAGAAATAATGATTATTGCAGAAGCTATTTAAAACAAATCTGCAAATGTTTCAGTGTTAGCTCTTTTACAGAATAGGAGTTTTATAATTTTATACTGGATAAGATTTTTCTGTTTGTTTCATTTTCCCGTTTAAGTTTAAAGTTTAAGTTTTAAGTTTTAAGAAATTTACAAAAGTTAATTCAATGTTGATCCATATTATTATCAAATTGCAATAGTAATTGTGGAAAAGAGTCACTGACAAATCTCTAGAAAAAATCAATTCATCCCATTATATCATTTACAAAGCTTATCATATTCTGACACAATGGCTTATATATATAGGCGAGCCAGGGAAGATAGAAAATATTACAGTTATAATTTTTGTCAAAATTAGATAATTAATTTTTTTGCAAACCCAGTCAGAGTAAAATGCGTTAAATGTATCTTCTACAGAGTCATAAGACTGCTCAAAAAAGGGTTGGTTGGTTAGTTTTTATGGCATATAAACCACTGTAGGGTATTTAATGCGAAGTCCTCTGGATACATATCTATGATTTATGAACACATTTTCATTATACCATTTTAAACGAGCCTGGACTCGGTTTTTGCACAGTTACACGGTTTCAAGTATTCCTATATAATAAAAATAATTCTATTTACTATTAATCATTTCTCGTGACAACGTTAAATGGTTTCAAGTTGAATGGTTGCTATGTAACTGTAACAATTTAACATCACTTATTTTTTCATACATATAAATGAATATGCATATATGATTTGTAAGTGAATAGTTTGCAGTTAATTCTTTTTTTAAACGAGTTAGAACTAATTTGCTTGAACTCGAATTTTGTTGTTGTTTCTACACAGTTAAATGGTTTCATTTATTTCTATCTAGCACAACGAAGTATTGTTTAAGACTAATTATTCTATTCCACATTATCCCTTCGTCTGTACACAGTTAAATGGTTTCAAGTATTGCTATGTATCACTTCCTATTCAATTAAATTGTTATTTGTTATACAAATTTAAATGTCAAACATTTTCTAACAATTCAATTTAATAAAAGTCATTCGTTTGCACATAGTTTAGATGTCAAACAGTTCTATTTGAATCATAGAGAGAACCCTCCCAGGTGCAACCACTCCGGGTCAGACTGGACTTGCAATGGTGAGGCTCCAGCCTTGGAGATTTGGGGAATATACTCCAGCCTTGGAGATTTGGGGAATATGGAGTATATTCCCCAAATCTCCAAGGCTGGAGCCTCACCATTACATTGCTTAATGTCATATCCAGGACATTAGTTGGCGAGAGTCTTACCCCTCTGCTGAGACACAACCGACTGGGTTGCCTCCAAAAGGAGGGCTGAATAGGGCACTGACATAAAAGTTTGAGTTTTAAAGCTACGGACATTGTAGAGTACCCCTTGAATGCCATTATTCCCAGGTCCACTGACCTAGAATGGCAGTACCGGTTACGGTCCTATCTATAGGTCAAATAGATCTCTTTAAAATTTATTCGTATTCGTCAGGACGGTGGGCCAAAAAAAATCTGAAGAAAAAACTAAACAAAAATAAAAAAAAATGTGAACGCAAATCCCTAACACTGAGCATAGAATAACCATAGATTGGTTGACATGCCGTTAAAACCAGCCAATTATAACGTTCTTGTGGACTTAAGAATGTTGTAATATTCGTTCTATCTCATTCAAAGAGAGAGTAGTGAAAATTCAGTCATTTGCCGGCTGAGAAATAGAATAACTAGAAAAACAACAAATTTACTGCAACAATTACAAAATGGAAATTTCTTATCGGTGAGGAAATGAATAAATGTTTTAAACTGTAACGAAACGTTCCTAGTGTGCAGGTGTATGTTAGGCAGAATGGTCCTCGCAAAAAGATTTTAGGTTTTTGATGAAAAGGTTGTGACCTGTCCACGGGTGAATGTATTCTTAGGTGTGTGGCAGCAACTTGTAATTGACCAGTTGGATACTTTGCTACCATTCGGGTAATACATGTCGTTAGGTTATTTGCTTGCTGCCATCTTCAGTTGTCTAATGAGGTATGTCACAAACTCTTTGGTTACAGTAATCTGCGTGGTCTATCGTCACTTTGTGTTTTCTCCTGTGATCTGTGGTGAAAGGTCTTAGTAAGTGGTTTAATAGTAAATCAGCAGGTTTATTTAAACCAAAACTCAGACTTATGGTCTTTTACTGCTATTGATTGAAATATTTTTGCCTTTTAATTACGTGGTTTGTTTACATCTATATCCGTGTGAGTATGTTTAAAACTACGTCCACGTATGTTTGCTCTTCCCTCTAAAGTTGGCGCTTGGATGTGTATTCTATTTTCTTATTTTCAATTATTTTATTTATCTTTTATTTCCTAAGAGCACAGCAACTGCTATTCATAGGAACTTCTTAATGCTGTTTCCTCATTTCACCTTGAATTAGTATAAAGCTGAGAATGAGGAGAACTGAAATAGATTGAGGACCAACAGGAGTTATAGTTAAAGAGACAAGTTTCCTAAGAAAGACTTTACGAGAAATAACTCTATTAAATCATCTAAACTTAGTTTAATCTGCTGTTTGAACATAAGTGTGCTGAACTCAGTAGAATAATCTACAACATTAGTGTTCTTATTAATCCTTCACTTTGTGACTCTTGAAGATTTTTTAAGTTTGGCTAAGACCGGTAAAAGACATTAGGTAAGAAGAGCCCTTTGATTATTAAACTTGTTACTGCAGAAGCGGTCTACATGAGAAGCATTCTCTGATCGTTCCATGCTAAGACGCCTACTGCTCATCATTATAACGTCATACGTGTATTACCATACTTATACAGTTTATGAATAAGGCAAGAATTGTTGATAAGTTAATTGGCTTTAAGGTAAAGAACAATTTTTGAAAAAAAGATATCGCGATACCCGGATGTGTTTTTGACCCTATCTTGAATGTTGCAACAACTTTCAACATAAAATGCAAATACAAAAAAAAAATGTCAAGATAATAAAACACGAGTTCAATAGATGCGCAAAAATCAGTTTTTTTTTCTGTTGAAACTAAATTTTCCCAGATTTTTATGATAAAGAATTTGCCCTGTATCTCTTGATACATCAAAAGTTCCCTCAACTTCATTTTGAACTGTTCTAATGAAAGTTAAAAACATATTATTGGTTAACATAAAATCTTTGTTCTCTGTTTTCTTTTCTGAAATAACCCTTAAAACGAATTATTCGAGTATTTCCTGCTTCTTTTACGTAACTTCATTATTCTATCTCCCATCGCTCCGAAAATGATTACTTTTGTGTGCTAGCTTTCTTTGAGCCTCCTTTCCTTTGTGTTGTGTCAACTATTTCGTTTTTCATAGGCGACAACAACAGAAATTTGTTCGCGTACAAATCTCACTAATGAGTGAGACCCGAACATAATGTGTAATTTTCCCTGTCTATACCTCCAAACAATCGACTATATTACGCTTGCTTAATATATTTTGAGATACGAGGTGCATACACGATTGGAAATGATTGTGAAAGCAATCTTTCTAAACTGGCGAAAACTCAATTATGTATATCAGGGTTCAACACGCACAATCATAAAATCTGTTGAATAAATCGTATAAACCCAGAGATATGGGTGAATCCTTTTAAAAACAAAATGTGTATAGTTCATACGAGGATCGGCTGAGAAGTTCATAAGCTGACCAAGATACTCTCATGGAAGGTGACGATATACGATTTATTTTTAACATCATCCCTCTGCGATTCTTACGCTTCTTCTATTGGATTCGCAATGTTTCTATCACATTTGCTAAAAACATCATCAACAGCTGATATGACGTAATCAAATACACCTTTCGGCCTATGAACTTTTCGGATCACTTTCATATATATATATATATATATATATATATATATAGTAACTTCTATTTATTTCCAAAAACCTCGTTAGATTGTGAATGTTTCCAGCCACAAAATATTTTCTATTGGATTTTCACTGGTGATAAATAAGATATTGTGTGCCTTGTTTGAAACAAGGTTCCTTCGAAAGTAATGCTACCAAATCTATTTTATTTTACAACATCAAATACAGATCTTAGTGGTATGTTTGTAGAGGTAAAAGCTTCCTGTCAATAATCCATGATTTACGAGTATGATAAATGCGTTGGCACCCTGAAATTTCACAACACCGTAGCTTGTTATTTAGTTATATAAACTCCAACCAAATGGACCAAAAAAGGTTACAAATCCGGGAAGATACGTTAGACTAAAATTTTGTTGACGGAGGAGAAACGTATTTCATAGAAATTGGGAATTTTGTGTTTTATTCCATCCCTTAAAAATTCATCGCCAAATAAATCGTATTTAAACGAGCACGTGCTATGTGTCTGTATGTGTATGTTTTTCAAGAGAAGCGACCGTGCCATTTTTCATTTTCTATCCCAGTTAATATTTTTCACAAAATGAAAAAGCAAACAATTTTTATCTGCTACACAGAAAACAATGACAGATACGTCCATGAAATGATCTCAACAAATTGTCATTCTGATATCATCTAGGAATAAATAATAGGAATAGAATATAAGCCTTAAACCATAATATATAAAAATTGGTATCTATCAATTGTCCATTGATACAGAATCAAGGCCATATCACTTCATAAAATGTAAAACGTCTCTAACCACAATAAAAAAATAATTGTTCATGAAAAGAAAAAAAACCATACAAGGGGCAATATCTATATTAATACTAAAAGTTATATATTCGCAAAAATTCATATTCTTTCAAGGGATATATATATATATATATATATATATATATATATATATATATATATATATATATATATACCTATTCTATGATTCTGACTGAGGGGAAAATATGATGCAATCTGTAAATTAAAGAATAATATACAAACTATCTTGGAAAAATTTCCTTAAATAAAGGATAGACTTAAACATTCGTACTGTTTGAAAATAATCAGTCAACACCAATGGCTAGTCAAAAGAAAAATCACCGACAGAATACCTTAAGCTAAACGTGAGAGTGCTCAATACACTAAGAAGAGCGAGATACGAATACCTACAGAGTCAGAAGTTATCTACCTAGGTTTCACCTAATCGGATAATCAGAATAAATATAGTCAGAATGAATCACAATTTATTATCCGCTTAGGCGAAAGCTTCGTAGATTACTTCTGACTCTGTAGGTATTCGTATCTATCTATCTATCTATCTATCTAGGTAGGTATTCGTATATATATATATATATATATATATAACACCGGTGAAAAATATCCAAAAAGAATAATCACACGATAAAATGAAGTACTTGGATGCTGACAAGCAGAACAAAATAAAAGCTAAAATAGTATTTCACCTCCCATCGCTACTCTGTTTCGATTAGTTTTGTTTTTATGGGATAGGGAATACTAAAAAAACATGGACGGCGATATGAATCATTAAATACTACAATGTCTGGAAGAATGAGTTACTTTGTAGCGTACGATTAGTAGTTGAATTTTTTTCCTAAAAATTGAATTAATAGGAAATCAAGTGGAAATTATTCAAAATATCATAAAAAGAGACCCTTCAAGAAAGAATCATGGAAAATGGACAAAAATGACAGTGCGAATATTGACTTGCTGAAATAGATAATCTAATTTCAACAGGAATAAGAGTCCAAAACACATTATTATTCGGTCAAATGGAAAAAAGATACTTGGATTATATAACATTGCAATAAGGGAACTGAACAGAAGCAGCACTGAATAGCAAAAAATCAAACTTGCTATTAAAAGTTCCAATCAAATTTAGATATTTGTAAAAGATTTTCAAAAGAGATTTTATAAATCATTCAATATGAATATAAATATTAATATACATGAGAATAAATTTACAAATAACAAACTCAGAGATGAAAACATTTAATTCTTTTTCAATGCTAAAATCTTTGTTAGACGATGTTGAATACTTCCAGAAAAAATCTAAGATATGAGTTACAATTTTGACGGGGTTAAAAGGACAACTATTCACGCTTGTCTCTCAGGCATCATTAAAAGGTTTTAATTTAATTCAAATTTCTTAATTATTAATTACACAAATAACTAGCAAATTAATTAGTGAAATGCTGTCAAGATTTATCAAATTTGAGGTGCTTCATTAATATATTGAATGTCATGTAATTTGTATGAAGTGTGTACATGTCTTGCTAATCTTTTCAAAATGCCAGAAGAAAATGTCTTATATGTGAAGTAAATTTCATTTTTGATAGGCACTTACTATGTTCGTCCTTCCCTATTTATTCAGCTTGTCTTTGTCAAGTATAAAACCCGCAGAATTGAAAATGTGAAGCTCCCCTGGGAATACTGAATTCACTGAATAATTGGAATGATCTGCTTTACTAGCACGCTAAGAGAGGTGCATTGCTCAATGAATGTATATTCTTCCAGTTTAGCGTAGTCTGGTGCAAGGACACAAACTTGGAGCACCTAATAAGGAGTCACATACTTATGGCTAAAAATCTTGTTTTCTGGTTCAGAGCAATAAGCAATACGTGTGAGTCAACTTGAGAGGATTTAACTAACATTGTATTTATGATTTGCTTGATTTGTTTGTTAAACATTGTTCCAACTTTGGAGGCTCCTCTAATAGAAAACTGAATCAGCGAGGTAAGATTCTGGACAGAACTGTTTGCATTTCACTTGGCGCCAATTCCTTGAAGTATAAACCTATCCTTTCCTCTAACAATGGATTAATAGAAGGGTAGATTGGGTTCTCGAGCCTTAATAAAGCAACCAATCTAGAAAAAAGAAAACTATATAGTCGAACCGGCAGTGTTCTGCTCAAAAACTAATTTTGTGTTGCATCCTGCCTGATGGTAAATACTAAAGTGAATCAAGTTTTGCAATATTTGGGTGTGTGCTAGTTTGCTGCTGTATATCATATGACCGAAGCCGTTCAAGCCTTGGAAAGTAGACGCCATAGTTGGTAGATGCACCGACACGTTATGTATTGCTTTACTCCGTGTGGGATTTGATAGCCACACAGTCGAACGTGCAAAGTAGTTTAAATCAGTAGTTAAAACTGGACCATAATTCCGCCGAAGCGACTAAAATATTTGTTGTACGAAAGATGAAGGCACAGTAGAGTAAGCATGTCGTTCAAGAAATTTTTCTCGGCTTGTAAGAACCTCGACGAACTGGGAGAGTATCAGGCGAACTCGTGATTATTCATCACCTTTACAAACCTGGTAAAAACATTCGGACTGCTTAACTGTGCCTCATGTTACCGAAATATTTCAAAACTTTTGACTTTAGTACATAACCGAAATTGAGGCTTCATAAGAAATCATAGTCGAGCACGATAAGTTATTGGTATGAAGCCCCTTGTCATGATCAGCCTCATATAATAGCGAGGGGGTCATCAATACTTAGTCTTTCCCCATCACCAAACAATGAGATGTTATCATGAAGCTAAGTTTGGTAAAAGATCAGGAACATGGAGGTTCCTGTTATTAAAGTCTCTTTGTAGTAGTCACTTTTACATGACCCTCATCCATGAGTCAATAATTATCCTAGAATTTCTGTGAATTATTATCAGTCTGTAAATTATGGGCAATATCAAAGAATACAAATGTTTGATAGCTGGTACCCAAAAAGAGATTATCGTACGTTCAAGTTAGAATTGCAAATACAGTAGTTGGATTCTCGTCGCTCGTAAAACGTTCAGTCGAAGAAAGGAATGACAAATATGACTTAACTTTAGCGATAACAGTTACAAACCGTAACAGCATCTACAACCAGAAATAAGTGATACCTGCGTTTGTGGAAGAGGAATTTATAGGGTACATTTATGTGAATATCTACGTGGGGCGGTTTTGGGGAGGCAGCGAAAAGATTAAGAAACCAATGAAGTGGTAAACATTTCCTGCAAGTCCTTAGCCGATTAGAAATGAAGACAAGTTTTGGGGGCTGCTGGATTGAAAAGGATTTTGGAATCACATTGCTATGCAACAAACGATTCATTGGGAGGTGTGGGAGTTTGTTGGAGATTATAAATTTACCTGGATTCTAAATCGATGAACGCTCTCTTTTCGTTTCTTTCCGTTTTTGCCGTGTTGCACTAACAGGTGCAGCATTGTGGGTACAGTATCAGTCAATGTAGAAAGTAGGAAATGAGATAATTCAGTAAGTGTTTTTTAGTTTTTAATTACAAATTGTTGTCTTATTTTGTTTTATTATTTCTTAGAAAAGCATAAAACTAAACAACAGACTGTCATTAACGATAAGATTAATGTATTTAGATACATTTCACACACACACACACACACACACACACACACACACACACACACACACACACACACACACACACCCATATATATATATATATAGAGAGAGAGAGAGAGAGAGAGACAGAGTGATCTCACCCCATAATACTGTAATGGTTTGCCGGTTAGTTGTCTTGTAAATCAATTACTGATGAACAGTGGATTCGCTTCTCAGGGTGTTCCCAATATTTGCTGCTATATACCAAATCTAAACTACACTGTATATATATATATATATATATATATATATATATATGTGTGTGTGTGTGTGTGTGTGTGTGTGTGTGTGTGTGTGTGTGTGTGTGTGTGTCTGTGTGTGTGCGCGCACGCGCGTGTGTGTGTGTGTTGAGACCGGCAGAATGATTTTGAAGGTTTTAAACACATATTAAAAAAAAGACAATATATGTCCCGTTCAGAATTTAATTTTGATATAAGGAAGAACATTTGGTGATTTTATTTTGTTATTGTCATCGCCGTTTTAAAGATTATGCTTGCCCTTATCAGCTATACACACCTAATATTTCACCTTGAAGTTCTGCAACCTACGCGTAGTCGTTTCTTTTGGTATTTCTGTGATTTCACAACGAACGCAGTGAGATCTATTGGTTGATTCTCTTTTTAAAGCTAAGCCTGTATTTCCAACATACAACAATAGTTTTTTTTTTCTTCTCAGGCACTCTCTCGTGACAAACTATTCTGTAGTGCTTTCAATATAACCATTGCTTTGCTATGATAGTCACTATTTTTTAAAATGAGTTTCAATCTCAAATGCAAGATGTTCATATATCTATATCTATATCTATATAGAGAGAGAGAGAGTTCAGACAGACACAAGCGAGAGAGAAAAATAGAGAGAATGTGGTATTGTGAGACATAGAAATAAACGTTGATAGATGGGTAAAACTTTTGTATTCTAAAAGACAGTGAAAATGAATAATGACACATCAGCAAATTATGAAATATCTCCTGACAACGTTACGGTCATTTCAAATCAAAGATTTTACATGATTATGTATTTATTAAATGATGATACCTGCTTATATTATATAATTAGATTGGCTTTTTTTCAATACATCAATGCACTGATATAGCCTAAAAAAATATCCCCGAAAATGAACACTTTTGTAAGAGACTGTAACTTTATCAAAGATGTTCCATTATGTTGCCATTACTTTGAAACTTCTTCGGTTTTGTATCTCTCCTATTCATAGTGAACCGTTGAGAACTGAGGTTAACGCATCAGGTGTTATACGCATAATTGCATTTAGAATGTATACCTTAAGGGTATTCATCTTTCTTATCACTTCCTGATACAACATGGCTTTCAACTCTCCTTTCACAACATTCCAAATGTCTATCCAAGTACTCGTCACAACCCTCAGTCAATATTTGCATTTTGTACGGATGCTAGTTGGGTATTTTCTTTTCAAAATGTATATGATACTTGAACTGGTGACATTACTTTCTGCTGTGAAAACAATAGTGGTTTTTTTTTTTGCGTTTTCACCAATGAAAGTTTTAAAACGATTTCTTCTTGTCTTCATCGCTTGTGATAATCTATAATTTTTCTTGTTGAATTATCTCATAAACTTGGCATTGATTCTTGAACTTGTCGACAATATTTCGTTTTTTGCCTTGACAAAAGCTGTTTTCTAGAGAATCTGTTAAAGAATTAAGAATTCTATCATTTGAAAGTGTTAATATCTCCTATTCGTTGAAAGACTACTATGTTTGTAAATAAATATAGCGCACTACAAAACTTTAAACTTCCATGAAAATTTGAAATAACTTCATGACTTGTCTGGAATGAATTGAAACTGAGGCTGTTCATTTTATAAACATTAGTCGAGAGTAAAAAGTTGACCAGTGATTTTCAATTGGTTATATTTAATTGAATTTGAATTATTTCTAAGAATCTTTGTCGCTAAACCTTGAATTCGCTGTTAATTAACGTGATATAACGAATTTGAATTTCAGTTTATAGGTTTATTTTGTTAAAAGTCTACACACGGAAAATAGGTCAAAACACTTTGATTTCGAATGTGGTAGGGTTGTTGCCTATCCGAATTAGGAATTATCATAATGTGCCTTTACAATACAAATTACTCCCAGTAAAGCTGTTGTAATGGTGATTTTTTTTGTGGTCCCAAAAAATAAAATCAAAGAGGTAGTAGATCCAAGATTTCATCCAATTTTGATGAAAGAGCATCTCTCAGAAGAAAAATATTTTTCTACAAAAATACAAATAAAATGAATTAAGAGTTTTAGTTTTCAGGTATAATCAAGCCCACGTTGAATAACACATAAACTATATATAAACATATATATATATATATATATATATATATATATATACACACACACATACATGCACACAAACAGAAATAAACGTACGTATATATATATATATATATATATACACACACAAAACATTAATAGTAAAAAGTAATTGCTAGTCAAATTTTAAACCACATTACTTCAAAAAAAAAAGCTCACGCCCAGACTATGCATATACACATAGGAACAATCAAACCCAAAACACACACACACACACAGAGAGAGAGAGAGAGAGAGAGAGAGAGAGAGAGTAAAAGAGAGGAAAAGGAAAATAGTAACTGTTAACTGAATTCACAACCTCTTTAACAAAGAAAACGGCCAATAAAGTCAATAACATTAACTATATACTGATACACACACACACATAGACACCTACACACACAACGACCCAGAGTAAAACAACGAAAAATATGAAATATGAAAGATTAATTGGGGAAATAGAAATAAACCCACAAGGTTGACCAGGAGAGACACTCTGGAAAATAAAGAAAGATTGGAGGAAGAAGAGAAATCTAACACAAAACAGAAACAGCTATATAAACCGATACAAAACAAGAAAGACATTCGACTAACAAACCTACACGAGTGAGTTCGTGTCTCATTGGGTGCCCCATTCATATGGCCTTGTGCCACATCCAAGCAAAAAACCTAGGAAATTACTAAATTTTCACTGAAGAAAACAAGAAGCTGGAAATATACACATATGTAAGAATGAAATAATCAATTTTTTAAAAAATATAAATCTCTTAATGGACTCATTCATTTATATATATATATATATATATATATATAACGTGATCACAGTCTCCATCTCGAATAATTTCAGGCGACTGAATTTGTTTTATTTATATTGAATATTTTTATAGTAGAAATAAGTTCATAGATAGTGGCGTTGAAACCATGCTTGACCCCAGAGTTATCATTTAATGATCGCTTCGTTTGTCGATCAGCTGTTGTTTTCATTGCACCATCATGGGTATACAATATATAAAATGAAAGAAAACTGCTTCAAGCTGACAAAGGAAAGAAACAGAAGGCACCCCGCACAGACAATTACCGACGCCGACGACGCCGATGACATAGCGCTTCTGGCAAATGCACCCTCCCAAGCCGAAACTCTGCTAATTAGTCTGGAACGAGCAGCTGCAAGCATAGGTTTCCATGTCGATGGACATAGGACGGAATATACGTGCTTTAATCAAACAGGTGACATCTCCTCACTAAACGGTAGCTCACGAAAACTAGTAGACAAGTTCACCTACCTAGAAAGCAGTATCTCACCAACCAAGACAGACATCAATATGTAACTAGCAAAGGCATGGACAGCTAACGATTGGTTATCGATCATATGGAAGTCAGACCTGACCGATAAAATAAAACCGTTTCTTCCACCAAGCGATCGTGTCGATACTTCTGTATGGATGCACTATATGGACGCTTACTAAATGTATGGAGAAAAAGCTTGACGGTAACTACACAAGAATGCTGCGAGCAACATTGAACAAGTCCAGGAGGCAGCACCCCACAAAGCAGCAGCTGTACGGCCACTTACGACCCATCACGAAAACTATCAAAGTTAGACGAACCAGACATGAGGGACACTGCTGGAGAAGTTAGGACAAACTCATAAGTGATGTACTCCTGTAGACCCCTTCATATGGACGAGCAAAGGCAGGACGACCAGCTAGAACCTACATACAGTAGCTCTGTACCAATACGGGATGTATTCCAGAAGACCTGCCGGAAGCAATGGACGATAATGAAGAGTGGCGAGAAAGGGTCAGGGATATCCCCGCTGATGGCGCGACATGATGATGATATATATATACCTATCATCATCCCGTGCTGCTAGGACATATTTCCTTGACAATTTCACCACCCATCCCTCTCAGCCATCGCTCTTTGTTAGTCCTCTAGATGTCACCCAGTGTCAGAGTTGAGTGATGTAAGTTTTTGCTAGTCGCCCAACACTGTCGTGTCCATGTGGCGAAGTCCATCGGAGAACGTCGCTCATAAGTTCATCCCTGCTTCTCCAGCAGAGTGTCCAGCATATCTTGATCGTCTTATTTGAATGATTTGCGAGATTGGGGGCAAATGGCTGTACAGCTTCTGTTTTGCGAGGTTCTGCTTCTAAGATTGTTTTCAAAATGGCATACAGCATATTCTTGTGAAGTTCCAATCTATTTTTTTTCTCCTTAATATCTCGGGTGGTTCAACCATGAAATTGTACTGACACCGCCATAACTTTTATTTTTATAAGAGGAATTAGATTTTCCACTAGTCGATAATATTTCGATAGTACACCTATCCGCATGTTGACATTGTTTTTAGTAGACCTGATATTTTGCTACAAAGGATCTACTACGTTGTAAAATGATCAACTAATTTCCGACGCTTACCATTTAATATGAAGATAGCACTATCTTCTTTAAAACACAACAATTTTGCTTTACCTGAATTCATGTAGAGTCCAATGATTTTTGCTTTATGCCCCAGACGACGCTGCAGATATTTCGCTTGAGTAAGTGTAGCGAGAAGAGCTAGATCATCTCCGTAGTCTGCATCCGTAATTATTTCTGCTAGATATCGTCTGGTTTTAGCTTTTTTTCTTTTTTATATAAAAGCATTCTCTTTCATAAAATCTATTTGTCTGTATATATGGTGTGATAGAGTGGTCCAGGATCCCCACCCTTCTGAAAAAAAAAACCCGACAAATTTAAATAATGAGTTTCAGTAAAAGATGGACACTTACTGGATATTTATTCTGAATCTGATGTGGATGTGACGAAATTATTTTGCAAAAGCCAAACTCTCATTCCTCTTACTTTTTACTATTCATATCTATTTGATTTTATTGAGAAGTTACTGAAATAAAAAAGAAACCTCCAATTCATCATTCAATGGACTTGATCACTGCTTATTCGTCCATCGGGTTTTTGCCTCTTACAAGAAATTTTCGGGTGGGACGAGACAGAAGCAACATTTTTGTCTCGTTTTGTAGACATAACGACTCGATTTTGGTAAAGGCATACAAATCATCAGAAAACAAGTATATACAGCAGCAATCATTGGCACATATCGTTATGAACCAAAATATCATGACAAACGACTTGAAGAAAAATGACAAATACTTTTTTCATGACTGCACGTGTCAGAATCATAAGAATATAAGTAGGCAAGTATGTATGTACCCAACCTTTCTCAAACATTCAGTTTTCCTTTTCGTAGACCAGTTGCCACACCAAGGCTACACAACAAATATCTGTCTGCACTATTTCCCCATAGCTGAAAGGGGGATAGTTGGATTCATGCCTTTCCCAAGAGAATTAGCGCTATCTGAAATGCACACAGCTCCATCCAGTATTTGAACTCTGGTCACCGTATGTATTTCCTACGATAATAACCGTTAAACCACGAGCGACTCTGCAAACAAGTAGGCTTTGTGTCTTTACGTGCAGAAAGCTTTAGTTGTTATCAACATTAAGGCTAAATTATTATGGCTAGAAGTATCCCTGCAACTGCATAGCTTTTCGGATGCTCAAATTCACTTGCTGTGAGTACCAATCGATAGTGATGTAGGAGGGGAGGATGGATATCCCCAACCGCTGAAGAGTCATTCGAGAGCCAATTCTTATCTATGCAAGATTGAAAGGAAGCTTTATTACCAAGTACGAGTCAACAGAAGGGCAACTCTGACACAAAATAGAAGGATGAAGGGAAAATACATTACAGTTCGTCGATCTGCCAGGTCTCCTGTATCAGAGGAAGTACGGTTAACACGTGAAACCAAATGACAGCTGAAATATTTAAACGTCCTTCAGCGTTTATCCCTGATCGGATAAACAAAGTTTTGAATAAATATCAAATTTTAAACATAAATAAAGCAACATTAGGAATGGTAACTGAAAATGAAATAAAACAGGCATGAACTAGCATTCCTGGTTAAAGAAACTGATTTCTAACAATAATTGTAAAGTTAAGACTTGTGTGTAATTAACATCATCTGTTAATTTGTCTTTAAAATAGTTTATTAAACGTAAGTTGTGAGAAATATTCTTTCATTCGTTTTCAAACATATTGCTTATATACATTGAACCTACATTTATAGTTGTGAGTTCAATAAAGACTGTTTCATTTTTTTTTTTTTTTGTTAACACGATGCATAAATACATACATACATACATATCCTCCTCCTCATCATCATCATCATCAGGTCACACTGCCAGCATGGATTTCTCTTACTCTCCCCCCCTCTCTCTCTCTCTGTCCCTATTACGCATCTCTCTCAGCATCTCTCCAAAACTACATTCTGTGTTCGCACAAAGCTGTTGGTGGTGGGTTCTTGCTGGTTAGCTAACACTAGCTCGTCCATCTGAAGTGGTCCATAGGCAAGCATCTCTTACGAATTGGTCCTTGCTTCTCCAGAAGTGTCCCGCATATCTTTTTCTTGTAACTTGGAGGATTTTAGAGATCGGAAGTATGTGGCTGTACAGCTGTTGTTTCGTGGGATGTAGCCTCCAGGATTTATTCCATATAGCTGGTGGCATTTTTGTGTAATTCTGATCTAGCTTTTTTTTCAATACATTTTGTCAGTGTCTAAGAAGTATTAACACAACTGCTGCTTAGAAGAAATCCCGTTTTATTTAATCGGATCGATCAGACCTCGTTATGATCAATAACCTATCGAGAATAGTCCACGCTTTCACTAGGCGCATACTGACATAATTTTCAGTGGAGGACACTCTGCAGTGGAGGTATATGAACTTGTCTACTAATTTCAAAGGACTGCCACTTAGAGTGGAGATGGCTTCTCGATCAAAACATTACACTGATAACCGTTCTAATTTTTCCAAAGAATTTTCTCAATTTCTGGTTCGATATGATTGAGAAGCAGAGCATTATAAACCTTAGCCACTGTAGAAGTAAGAGTTATGTCACTATAGTTTTTTGTCATTTCAAGGTCACCTTCCTTAACAAAGGGAGGATGCAGCCTTTTATCCTTCCCTCAACTGTATTTTGGTTATATACGGCGTTGCAAAATCGAAGAAGAACGTAATCAAATTTTCCTGTCTTCTGTACTTCTGGGGGTATTTTATCGAGGCCGACAGCTTTTCTACTTCTAATTTTTGTCAGTATTACGCTGAATTCTTTTTGGGTAAACTGTACTAGTTTGATGTCTAGTTAGTTATTAATAGATTTGTGATAGGTATATCGATGACTTTAAGGGAGTTTACAAGCAGATTCTGAAAAAGTTCTTTCCATATCTGTATTCGTTCTTCTTGGTTGGCAGTTTTGAGTTTTGCGCTCGAGATGCTCTCCCTTTTGCTCTCTTCGTTTACTGTCTTCTGCACTATTCGTGATCATCTGTCTTCTACTGAGTTTCTTAATTTATTGATCTGACCTTGACTGTATTATTTTTATTCTTTTTTTGTAAGTGTTAGTTCTCTGTGCCTTTTTAAGTTTCTGCGCGTAGGAATTTGGTGGGTTTCTTTTATTATATAAGGATGCTTTTTTCACGTTTTCTCGTTTTTTCCTAACTGCTAGTAAGTCCCATTTGGCTTCGATTTTGGTTATTATGCGTTCTGCTGCTGTTTCCATGAGGGCATTGACGAAGTTTTCGTATTTGTCATTCGAAGTAAATGTGTCACATATTTCCAATAATGTATCGAATTAGTTTCTTAGAGTTACCGTGTATTTATTGCTAATATCTCTATTGTTAAATGAGGCCCACTCGAATTGTGTGGTTTGGGCTGTTTTTGTCTTATTTCTGTGTTGGCTCAAGCAAATCCTTTCGGTAGCAATTCTATGATCGGCAGATATTCCTTCAAAAGAGGAATACACCTCACAGTTCAGAGTGCTATTTATCCATTTCTTGTTTATGAACATGTTTGGGAATGCTTCGGATAAAGAAGACAATTCGTTGTAGAAAGTGATGATGTCCATCTTCTCACTGGCAGCGGTGGGACTGCCGCTGGAAATAATTGTTATGCAGTTGTTACCATTAAATGAAATACACATCATTCTCGATTATATTTTCTCAATGCTATTTTGTGATTTGAGGGCACGGGGACTGAGAATCGTTCCTAACCTTCCTATGACGACATAGACGAAGTTTTTCCATGCAGATACTGAGACGAACGTCCATCCATTACTTGTATCATTGTAAATTTTTTCGCTACGTTCAATGTTCTTGTATGCATGCAATGTCTTTATTATTCTCTTCTGCAGACGCTCTCCAATCTGGTAACTAGCCTATTCTCTT
This sequence comes from Sepioteuthis lessoniana, assembly GCA_963585895.1. Classification (NCBI taxonomy): domain Eukaryota; kingdom Metazoa; phylum Mollusca; class Cephalopoda; order Myopsida; family Loliginidae; genus Sepioteuthis; species Sepioteuthis lessoniana. Next base: position 106,314,552 of record OY757920.1, on the reverse strand, counting down.
TAGAGTCCTGACGTTATATGTTGCTATGAGTATAGTTTTTTTTTTAAGTTTGAGTTCTCTATCTGATTTTTCAAACACTGGGGCCCCCAGCGTCAACAGAACGCGCCCCTTATTTTCTCGCATGAAAAGCAATACGATTTAGACATAATTGTTTGAATTAGAGTCATGGTAGTCTTTCGTTGGTTTTTTATCTCATCAATAGACGCCACCCTCATAGATGAACAGCAGTAATATCCTGACTGAACAATCAGATCCTGGCCGTTGACCTGTAATATTCTTCTAACCAGCATCAGGTGAAGCTCACCGTTGACCCAATTTTGGATTAATCAGCCTTACTTCACATCCACTATTCTGCTTCCCAAGACTTTTAGTAATATGTTTAGAGTTGATCTTTTCTTTTCTTCTTTTTCAGAGTATGTCTCGTGACAACAAACATTATTCTAACTTTCTCCACTTTCCCACCAGCGTTTTCCCCCCTCTTGATAATTACTTTTTCTATTCCTCTACAGCTAAATTAACGGTTTCTTTCCTTATTTATTTAAATAGACACATGTTGAAGAAGGACAGAATTACAGAAAAAATGATTAAGATACGGACAAAATGCAGTTTGTTCCAATAGTTATAGGCATGTGTTTGTGCACGTATGTGTGTGCGTATGTATACATAAAGTAAAGTTGGTGATCTTATTTGAAGGTGACCCGAAGGCTCCCTTTTCAATAGCTACTACACCGATGTGTAGGGAAAGGCGCTACTCTATTCCCAGGATTGCTCCACTTTACTCTTAATCCTCACGTTCTAATGCTGAGTGTTGCAAGGCGGCATCAAGTACCATTTTTGAGTCTTTGGTATTAGTCCACACACACACACACACACACACACACACATATATATATATATATATATATATATATATATATATATATATATATATATGCAGTATATACATATATATATGCAGTGTATAAATATATAAAAACTGCAGGTATATGGAGTTATGAGTCATATATCTACCTTTCAGTTTGTTCATATATATTTATGTGCATAAGGTTCCAATGAAATTAAATAATATATACATTTATATATAAGTATGTGTATATGTGTGAATACGTAAGATATTTCTCAAAATGTGTTCAGATTTTGTCTGCTAACAGCAGCTGTAATCATTACATAAAAGTTAATCGTTTTCCTTATTAACATTAGATATCATAATAAACGTCAATTACCGACGAATAACGCAATCGTTTTCTCTGATTGCAAAATGCATACGTGTTAACTGGTGTTTGCATCTCATTACATGATGATGATGATAGTTATGCGTTGTCGCATGAGAACATTTTCAACACAATTAATTTTAATTTTTAAGCATTTTTCTTCGTCAACATTCATCATTTATCATAAATATGTTGAACTAAAAGTTAATAATAACTATACTTTCTATTACCAAAGTCTGAATATATTTTGGGGTCGAGAAAAGCGAATGCGTAAAAATTTAAGACATCTTCAACACACACATGCACACGTACAGACATACACGAAAAGGAGAAAAGGTTGATGACTTTTTGTCGGCGGCATTACTTCTTGGCCAACCATCATGGCATACGAGAGATGAAACAACACTTTTATCAAAATACTGGTATTGAAATAAGAAGAAAGGAAAGCTGCAGTTATGTATTTCCCCAAAACAAATAAACTTTAAAACGTTCAGGCAAATATCGAATTTCATTTGCAAATTCTGTTGGGGTTTTTTTTTGTAACACCCACGTATCTTTTTAGTTTGAAAATCGTATTTACTTTTGAAAATCATTCATGACAAATCCTTGTTTAGAAATTAGTCAAATTTTAGTATATATGCTGAGGGCTGAACATTAAAAAATCAGTGGTCAAGAATTAAAATAAGTGGTATTAATAAAATGGGGCTATTTTTACAATAATCTACTTATTAGTACTGTCATTTTACTAAGCTGAACATTTTTACAATAATTCTTTATATATACATTTCCACTTTTAATTACACACAGGATTTGATAATTTTTTAGAAGCCAAAAATTTTTTAAACATCTTTCGTAGGATTTAATTTTGATAAGTCACTTGTAATATTATTCATTTATTCATATGATATTTTGATAAAGTGTTTTACAGCATCGTATTATAGAAGTAACATTCATGAGTGCAATCCATACATGAAAGTAATATTTTCTATTGGTATATATATATATATATATATATATATATATATATATATATATAGAGAGAGAGAGAGAGAGAGAGAGAGAGAGAGAGAGAGAACCCCATAAAAAAATTAAAAATTGGAAAATTTGATAAATAGTAAGAGAACCTGAATATCAAAGAAATTTTCTCGTGGCAACTTTCCTTTTCCCCTGTTCAAGTCAAAAGTGATTGGAACGTTCTTGACTAAAAGTTATTAATCACAAGGCGACAGAGAAGAATGTTAAAAGTAGACAGGAATATAAGTTAAACTGTTGCAGAGACTCGAAATATAAGGTAAGCATCTGCCTTTAGCTTTCTAAATGTGTTATCTTCGTTGATATACTGAAACATCTTCTTCATATATATATATATATATATATATATATATATATATATATATATATATATATATATATATATAGTTGAAGCGCCACAAAAAATTACAAAATTTGATAAGTAGTAAAAGAACATTGATATCAAAGAAATTTTAGTTGTATCACTTTTCTCTTCTTCTCCCCAAGTCACGTGACTGAATATAATTCAAACATTCAACAATGATAAGGCATTATGGAATATTCCAAAATTGTTTGGATTTATACAACTACTTACTAGAATGATTTATAGTTAATACACACAAACGTAACTGTTTTCAAAATTTGGGCAGAATTCGCTACATTTGATACAAGCCAAAACCTTGCTGACCAAGCTCGAATGATATAAAATCAAGGCTTGTTTTCTGACCTTGAGATACTAGAAATGTGTGAACAATTAAATAGTAAATAATATGAACAAAATCCTCTAACAAAAATTGAAACACTAAATACTGAAAAGCAAGAAAACCCCTCTCACTTAATTATAGCGCAGAATACTGAATACGAAAATACCACAGGCCCCAGCACCTCAAAGCAAATATTAAAACAAGAAGACAAAATAAATGTAGAATTGATAAAGAAAACCATAACTGAAAAGAAGTCTACCTTATTATCTATCAGGAAGCAAGACTGAAAAATGTTAAGTTAGAAACCAACAAGATAAACAAATTAATTCCAAATATCCCAAGGAGTAATATCACTTAACTAAACGAGCTTATTTAACTGGAGCAAAACTAGTCTGAGATAAAACCAGTGTAACCCTGAGGAACTCGAACAGAAATACAAAACCAGAATGGAAAATTAGCTCAAAATAACAGGTAGAGAAAAGGCGACAGCGAAGCAAAAGTATTAAGGAAGGAAAAACACGAAAGTATATGTTGGGATGAAAAGATGAAAACAAAACACCAAACAAGTCTGACAATACAAATTGAAGAGATAAATCAAAGATACTGGTGAAAGAAAGGGAACTCAAAAGACACGGGGACAGGGTCAAACAATACAGTCAGGATATGCCAAAATAAATTTTAAAAAATTCAACGAACAAGTCGGTGGAAAACGCACGATTACAAGACAACAACCTGATGTAAAGGAAACAAAACAATTTTGGAGTAGAATATAGAAACAGAAATAACTGAATAGAAAGGGTCGAATGGATAAATTTATGTCCATCAATGAGTGACTGGCTCTTCAACTGAGCAGCAAATATACCCGAATGGATGACTAAATGAAATCAACCCTGATCCAGAAAGGTCCCTAAAATGGGACCATCCCCGTCAGCGATAGACCAAAAACAGGAGGTACTATACATTGATCTAGACATCCTCGAGAAAATCAAAGCGAGGAGGAAAATGTATCCATAACGTGAATTGATAAAAAAAATAATCAAAGAGATGATTCCGCAAACTTGGATAATAGATTGTCTGAAAATATCCAAAATATCCGGCAAAGTCATAAAATTCATCAGGAGGAAAAATTTTAGCGGAGGTGAAGATAGGTATCTTCCAGGGAAATGCTCTGTCACTATTACTATTTGTAATAACAAATAGCAATGATACCGCCACTCAATTACATTCTTAAGAAATGCACGCGGGGCAACGAATTTACAAAATCACAAGAAAAGATTAATCACCTGATGTACAACGACGATATCAAGCAGTTTTCAAAAAATGAAAAAAGAACTGGAGATTCCGATACAAACAACAAGAATATACAGCTAGGATACAGGGGTGGAATTTGTCATAGAAAAATGTGCTATGGTCATAATAAAAAGTGGGAAAAGACAAATAACAAAAGGAATAAAACTGCTAAATCAAGAAAGAATCAGAACGCTTGGAGAAAAGGGAAACTACAATTATTGATAATATAGTAGTAAGAGAACGTGAATTGGTCCCGAAGGCTTGAAAAGGGGACTATAAAAGTTATAAATTAGAGGTCAAATCGAGACCATCCAGATTACAGCATTATTGAGATCGGCCAGAATACTGAGAATAGTCCTGGACACTTGAGGTGATTTGCTGTCCCTCAGACTCCTGTGAAAGACCATCAGTTAACACTTGTGTGAAAAACTTATAAGGAAAATAATAATAATAATAATAATAATAATAATAATAATAATAATAATAATAATAACATCTCTCACGACAAAACCTTGACATGGCTAAGAAAAGGAAACTTTAAGAGAGAAACAAAATCTCTCCTAATGGCAGCACAAACAACGCCATAAGAACCAATCATATCAAAGTGAGGATAGAAAAGACGCAACAAAATAGCAAGTGCAGAGTATGTGGTGACAGAGATGAAACCATCAATCACATAATAAGCGAATGCAGCAAATTGGCACAGAAGGAGTACACAGCTAGACACAACTGGGTGGACAAGGTGATCAATTGGGAAATGTGCAAGAAATTTAAATTTGACCATGCCAAAAAATGGTATATGCACAACCCAGCACAACCTAGAAAATGACATGCACAAGCTCCTTTGGGACTTTGATATACAAACGGACCGCCTAATCTCGGCCCGAAGACCAGGCCTTATAATAATCAACAAAAAAAAGAAAATCTGCAAAATTGTCGACTTTGCTGTCCCGGCAGACCACTGAATAAAACTGAAAGAATGTGAAAAGAGAGATAAGTACCTTGATTTTGCTAGAGAATTGAAAAACTATGGAACATGAAGGTGACAATTATACCAATTGTGATTGGTGCTTTTGGCACGGTAACTAAAGGATTATTAAAGGGCCTGGAAGATTTAGAAGTTGGCGGCCGAGTGGAGACCATCCAAACAACAGCATTATTGAAAACAGCCAGAATACTGAGAAGAGTCCTGGAGACTTGTGGAGACTTGCTGTCACTCAATCTCCAGTGAAGGACCATCAGCTTACGCTGATGTGAAAAACTCTAATGAGTAATAAATAATAATAATAATAATAATAATAATAATAATAATAATAATAATAATAGTAATAATAATAATAATTGGAAACTACCAGGCCATGATGCTATACATTGATTTTGGTTTAAAGAATTCCTTTCCATCCATGACAGACTGACTGTCGAAGTGAATAGATGCTTAGAAGAAACAGAAGGATGCCTACAACTCTTTGATAAGCTGCGGACTGTTCCCCGAGAAACAGAAGAGATACCGCAAGGGAACCAGAGGAACAAGAAATTCACTATACATCGACCAACACATCCTCAATGAGAGAAAATCGAGAAGAAAAAACATGACTATGGCTAAAGGCATATAATATGGTCCTACGGAGCTCGATAATAAACACAAAATGTACAAGATATCTGTCGAAGTCATAAAGTTTATCGAGAAAACCATGAAAAACTGGGGAGTGGAATTGACAGCAGGAGGGGAAAAGTTTTGCTGAGGTGAAAATGCCAGGGAGATTTGCAATCACCATTACTGTTTGTAATAGCAATGAAGCCACTCAATCTCACACTTAAGAAATACATACGCGGATATAAACTTATTAAATCGAAAGAAAAGACCAATCACATAATGTACATGGACGACATCAAAATTCGATACCCTGATACAGGCAGTGATAATATACAGTTAGGACATAGGGATGGAATTTAGCATAGAAAAATGCGCCATGTTAATAATGAGAAGCGGAAAATGAAAAATGACAGTAGGAATGGGACTACTCAGTCAAGAAAAAGTCAGGAGGAAAAGAAACTTACAATTACTTGATTATATTGGAAGCGAACCACAATAAACAGGTGGAGATGAAGAAAAAATGAAAAATAAAAAGAGTATCTCAGAGAAACGAGAAAACTATAGCAGAAACCTCATCAACGGGATAAACGCCAGGGCTGTTTCCCTTGAAAGATACTAGGGATCGTCCCTAAAGCTGATCAGAGAGGAACTTCTACAAAAGGACCAGAACAACAAAAACAAAAAAAAACCCAAAGACAATAAGGCCTTACACCCTAGAGATGACGTAGACAGCTTATCTGCATTAAGAAAAGAAGAAAGAAGAGGACTTGCCAGCATTAAAGATAGCATTGACGTATCGATACGATGACTCAATATCTACATAAAAATGTGCAGAGGAATATTGATTACAGCGACTAGAAACAATACAGACAACACAAGGATCAACAAAATAACAATATCTAGAAAACAAAAATGGTAAGAAAAACAACAATATGGATACTTCAAGCGACAATCAAGGGAAATCTCACCGGAGAAGACTTGGATATGGATAAGGAAAGGAAACCTTTAGAGAGAAACTGAATCTCTTCTACTAGCAGCACAAAATAACGCCAAAAGGACCAAATATGTCAAAACAAAAGATTGTATGCAAATTCTTTGGCGAACAGCATGTCAGTGAAAAAAGAATTGCATAGCCTTCGGTAAGACATGCTCCATTTTTAAAAGAAAAAAAAATCACGCCTCGAAGGTGTATAGATAGAAAAAAAGTTGAGGAATTTAAAGACATGAAAGTGGATAGGGGAGGGGCTGAAATTTCCACGCTAAACACACCAACAAAAACCAGAGAAAAGGTAAAAATATATCGAAAATATTTCCACATGGAAGTAGATACTGGATCGGACATAACACTTATTCCAGTGAGCTTTTGACAGGATTTAGGAAAGCCGATACTTAAAAAAAAGTCAGCCTTGTGACTAAAACAACTTGATGGTACCATAATCATAACATTAGGTACCTTCGAAGGTACGTCTGAAACTAAGAATCGCTTTGAGATTTGCACCTATTATAGTTGTGGCATGTACTAAAGACCATGTACTGCAAGGTATAGATGTATTAAAAGTTGACACATCGAAATTAGTTAATTCTATGGAGTCGGAAGAACAAGAAATAGGGTTACTTGAGGGTTATAAAGCAAGCATTCACTTGAAAGAGAACTAGCATCCAAGATATATCCAAGCAAGATAATTACCCATACACATTTTACCTATTGTAGTATCAGAGCTAAAAAAAATATTCACCGGGTTATTTATGGAAAGGGTCACTCATAGAGGAAGTGATTGGGTGTCACCAATAATGGCCATTAAAAAGATCGACGGAGATATGAGAATATGCGGTGACTACAAAATTGCCGTCAACCACCAGACATATTCGGATTCGTTTCCCTTACCGAGTATCGAAACCGCTTGTTACGAACTCGCAAATATAAAAACACTTTGCGAAAATCGATTTAAAGTCGGCCTACAACCAGATCGAAATAGACGACAAATTTTAAGAAATTACCCTACTAAACGCATTGTGATGGTCTCGTTTGCCTTTTGGAGTTAAAACTACTAATCATGTTTTTCAAAGAACCATCAAGAAAATCTTATGAGTAAAAGGGAACAACATATCAAGACGATATTTGCCTTGGACTCGCATTAGAAAGGAATTAAAGAATTAGAGATTAAAACAGGTATGAAAATAGAGACAAATGCAAATTAGACATCGAACAAAATATCTTATCTACGATATCAAATATCTAGAGATATCTTGACGAAAGTCTAACAAATAAAATTGCGAAAATGGAAAAGCCTACGAATAAGAAAGACTTGAATTTTTTTCCTGAGATTAATTAATTTCTACAGCTGATATCTTCCTAGATATAGTGAGCTTATTGAACCATTTGCTGAAATGCGTAAAGAAAAAACGTAGAATTTACATGGACGCAGAAGCAAAATAAGACTTTCGAAGCATTAAAGAAGGCCTTGACAAGTAAACCGGTAATAAAAATGTTCGACCCTAAAAAAGAGATTACCTTAGCAACTGACGCAAGTGAACGTGCCATAGCAGCTGTTGTATCTCAAGAGGGTCATCCAATCATGTATCTGTCCAGAAAGCTCTCGTCGGCAGAATGCAATTATTCTAACATTGAAAAGAAACATTAGCTATAGTTTGGAGTATGGGGAGAGCACGGAATTTTTGGTTGGGCAAAACCTTTCTCTAAAAATCAGACCTCAAGCCCATGGAATTCTTGTTCAATCTGAGGAAGGAGTTACCTAGAGTAACATTGTCAAGAATTTTAAAGTGAGCTATCAAAATCATGGAGTTTGATTTTGAAATTATATATGTTAAGAGAAACACCATCCCACATGTGGACGCACTGTCCAGGATAAGATTTCACAGTGAAAATTCAGAGGATAGAATTATACAATGGGTGGAGATGGATATACTACCTCACAAAACACCCAGCAGAGGAACCCAAAGAGACCCGATACTAAGCAGAATACTTGAGTGCATAAGAAAGAATGTATGGAGTTACTGTACTATAGCGGAGAGACCTTTCAAGGAATCACGACAGAAATTAACGGTAGAGAGGGGCGTTGTATTTAGTGCAGATGCAATAATGCCGGCCAAAATTTTAAGAAAGGATGTAATTAAAAGCGTGCACGATGATATCCATGGTGGAGTCGTTGCGACGCAAAGAAAATTAAGATTACTGGCTTGGTGGCCAGGGTATTGTAAAGATGTTGAGGAACACATAAGATAATGCCCTAAATGTATAGAGATCAAAACATTTAAAGAAACCAAAATATATATTTGACTCAAAGAGAGGGCGCCATAGATAAGGGTCCATGTGGACCATGCACATATCCAAGAGATTGGTTTATTCTTGATCTTTGTAGATTCCTTTTCAGGTTGGCCAGAAGTAATAAAGGTGAGAGATAGGAAAGCTACTACTGTAAGACAAATATTGAAAACAATATTTGCAAGAAATGGAGTACCTAAGACCATTTTGACGGACAACACTCTGGAATTCTGCAATGAAAGTTTAGTGTTGTGGTCAAGGAAAATAAAGTGCATGCCATACAAAACAACCCATACCACCTTCAGTCAAATGGCATAGCTTAAAGGATGGTCTAAACTGTAAAAATGGGTTTAAAGGCGTTTTCACCTTTCAACCAGAATATTGAGGCATACATCCCTAATTTACTATCGAACGGTTCCTCATGCGGATAGAAAGCAAAGCCTATCACTATTAATAGACAGTCAGATTAGAGCCCTAATAACCATATCATTTGCCACAGAGGAGAAAGTTTGGTCTAAAAGAAATAAGGAGGCAGAGCCAGAGAGAGCGAAGTTCATTCTACAAAAAGGACACGACACGGCTTTACTAGAAAAAAAGGCAGCCAATATTAGCTCATGCTGATCAACTTAGAGCCAGGTTCGTGCCTGAAGATATAGAAATGCCCGAGGAGGAACACGAAGAAACTGGGGAAGAGGAAAATGAAACAACAAAACATGGAGGAAAGCGGGAATGACGTAACAGATTTAGAAGATGAAGATTGACCAAGGTTCCAATTTAAAAAAGACAGAACAAATGCAGAAGTGGCTGAGACATTCCCGAGTCGTCAGAAGGGATAGACCAAATAAGGGCGTCAAACATCGCAGGTTTAGGGAGGTGTAGCATGGTATGCAAATGAGACACCTAAATAAATAGAGCAAACCTCGGGCACTTGGGACCGAGAAATCATGAGGTTTGACACCCGATTTCCCAGGCACAACCGACAAAAATACAAAGGACTTAGACGATACGAAAAGAAACAAATATACAAAAACTTTGACGATACGAAAAGAGACGAAATTACGAAGAATTTGACGATTCGAAAAAGACAAATTTCTTTTACAAGAGAAAAGGAAAAATCCTGTAAGGAAAATGGTAAGTAGATAAAACAAACTGAAAAGGCAAATTAACTATCACCTGTACTCAAGTGGCTAGATATGCAAGCACGCTAAAAAATGATTCAAAACTCAAGCAACTAGAAGAGGCTCCAGTGAATGATGGCATCGAAACATTCTGGCTAAATTAAATGCATGTACTATATCAAGACCTAACCTATGCCTATTAAGAATGCATAAACCAGAGAGTGTTGCAGTGGCTAACACATGGTACCACTTACTTTTATTCTCATAATGAGAAAACCAACTCGATTCCAAAGTACCAACTGAACAGGCAGGACTGAGTGATCTGCCCCTGTGCAGAGCTATATATCAAGAATGGAAGGAGGCGGCCATTTTCATTCTATTCCAGATGTTTATACGAGGCGGTAGTCACGTCTCTCTAATCCTGGATGGCGCTGCGAATAGAATATTGAAATCAGAACTATAAAAATTACCAGCATCACATCGGATTATTTTACGAAAAAGACATGACTACACCACCAGTCACCACGGATCAACAATATTTGGAACTGATGAAGCAACTTGTTGAGTTTCAACAAGAAAATATCGCAGTCAGGAAACAAGGACTAAGTGATCAACTGAACACGTCCCAGGTTTGAAGACCGGAGCGATCTTCGATAGGACTGGAGGCAACAGACGGCCACTGGGAGTTATTCAGCGATATATGGACCCGGTATAAGTACATGCACGGGCTTAGAGACCCAGCAGTTTTTCAAAACGAGCTAGGACGGCATGTAACCCCGAGGTGAACAGGCTGTAGTTTAATCTGATAGGACCTGAGACACTCAATTCTGACACAGGGGAACACCTGTTACACCATATACGACTCGTTCCAGTCCAGGGTTTGCACAAAGAAGTGTGTAGACAAAATTTCCATTCGATGAGGCAGAAAGAGGTGAGTCAGTGACACATTTTCTAGCTCGACTGCGTGCTCAGGCCAAATTTTGTGAGTTCAAAGTTGCTTGCCCGAATGAAATGAACAGTGATCGGCAAACAGACTATTCTAATGACATGATGGCCGGGCGAATGATAGCAGGACTTGTTAACATAGAGCATCAGGGTAGGGTATTCGCGGAGGCCGCCACCCTCACCACTCTAAAGCAGAAGTTCACCAGGTTAATCAGCCTGGAAACAATGGACAAGTCGACCTTAAATCTCCACAACACTATGCACCCCCTTGCATCTACAGTGCGCAAAGGTCAAACCACAAATGACGGTTCCAGAAAACCAAAACCTCTTCATCCCCACAATACGCCAAGCCTCGGAGAGGATGTGGAAGGACTTCGCATCCCAGTGGATCGATGAGTAGAAATCACAGCCCGGCGATCAGGCCGGTATAGCATAATTGTGGATTGAGTGGACACTTAAAGAAGCTATGCTGGAAGCTCGTGACATCCAGAGAGGAAGCAATAAAAACAGAGCATCAAGGAGTGAAGAGTCACTCATGTTCGCCAACAAGACTCCTGAGAGTCACCACACTTACACAGACCGCAAACGCAACTTGACGCAGTCGATTGCAATGCCACACCTCGTATAGAACGAGAAAGAACTTCAGAGAAGTTCGCCGGAGCCACCAACATTAGCGATTGATAAAATAGCTATGATGCCCGGTACCCACGTCACATTTTGCTGTATACCGACAAATACAGAAAGCCACCAGAGCCACCGTTCCCCCGCCTTCGCGAACATGGGAGCTCAGACTTGCTCGAGCGGACCTGAGATCCAAAACTTCTTGGATACCTCGCAAGGTCCCTTGTGACAACTACCGATTGGATATGCGGCATAACAAACAATCGGTTATATTTAAAGAGTGTTTTATTCCTTTGCGAAACAGTTGGTTCAAGGAAGACACGACAAGGTGTGTATGTAGCAGACAACACACATCTAGCTTATATCTATCACAAACCGCCTTGAAGGGTCTGGATATGTTGCTCCTTGATTTTCCATCCCCGGCATCTCATAATAACTCGCCAATAGACGCAAATAAAAGGGCCTTATGCGGATGTCCACGTAGAACATTAGTTCCTTCGAAACCGGATACCATTCCAGTTCCACAAACGGAAACCAACGGGAAAAATGGATAAAGGGACATTTCAAATCAAGTGCATTTAATATATCCCCGCACCAACCTTTACAAGGAATGGCAGGTAAACCATTAGACATCACCTTCGTCCCTGTTGCAACGCTGATAGCAGTCAACACACCAATACCAGTCCCTCACAATGGAGGAAGTGGGTGAAACAAGACATAGACAGAATCGTCGCCCTAGGCATAATAGAAACGGTACTAGTCGGGACCCCAACTACCTGGTACTCAAGGATGGCAGTCGCACCAAAAAAGGACGGTTCTCCCAGATGGACGGTGGACCAGTAAAAACTGAATGTCAGCACAATGAGGGAAACACATCACACCTCGTCCTCATTTAATCAGGTCTCTATTGTACCTGCTCACACCGGGAAAACGATTCTCGAGGTGTGGGATAGATATTACAGCCTTCCGCTTTCCCCGCCGCACGGGACGCTACCACGTTTATCACCGAGTCGAGGGACGGGTATACCTGGCGGTTGGACGATATCACAGTAGACATGGCTGGGAAAACCAGGTGCCTAGATAATAGCCCTCGTTCTGGCACATAATCGACTACATCAGCCACTCTGCTAATTAGGGTATTGTGTTTAACCATGATCAGTTCCATTTCGCCGAAATGGAGGTAGAATTTGCTGCGTTTCTTGTTACTGCCAATGGTGTTAAACCTACAAAAAAGATGACAGAAGCTATTCTTCACTTCCCCACACCCATGGATATCACGGACGTTAGGTCTTGGTTTGGATTCGTGAATCAGGTATCGTATGCCTTTTCACAAGTGATGGCTCCCTTCAGGGAGCGACTACGTTCCAAGAACCAAAAGTTCTATTGGAATGAGACGCTAGAACGTCTGTTTAGAGAGTCGAAGCGAGTCATAGTGCAGAAGATTGAGAAAGGTGTCAAGACGTTCAAAATTAACAGACCATGCCTGGCAACAGACTACAGCAAGACAGGAATCTGTTTTGTTTTTTTTATTCCAGAAGCCTTGCAACTGTCCTGGTGATGCAAGCCTGAATTACAGGGATGACCACTGAAAGGCCATTCAAGCCGGACCCCGCTTTACCAATGATACAGAATCGCGCTACGCGCCGATTGAAGGAAAACGCTTAGCCCTTGTCTTTGGACTGGAGTCCTGTCGAATATTTGCTAGTGATAAAAGACCACCAACCGCTAACAAGAATATTCTCTGATCAGGCTGTAGAAAATATTTTTAAAAAACCTGTCTGTTTAATTTCAAAGAACATACGACACACTAATGTACATATTCCGGATTAAACACCGTCCCGGAAAACTCGATTGCGCTTCCCGATACTCAGCAGGTACTCCATCTGAAAACACGAGGGAAGATGTTCGTGCATCATCAGCGCAGGCGCAACAAGACTCGATACATTAGCCCCATGAGACAGTTACGGTTACCCAGCCCAAACGATCAACACTGCTCTTAAAGCGGCCTTTACGACGATGTACAAAAGGTTGAAGGCTATAAAATGGGAAAGGATTATAGCCGCGGCGGGCACAAACGAATGATGCCAGAACTTAGCAGATTTTGTACGAAATGGCTTCCCAAGTCTTGCAACGGCCTACCACTCATAGCTTGTATTTTCTGGCCCATGCACTCAAGTTACTTCATTCTGCACGTCAAGGCGTAAACGGCATGCTAGCGAACGCAAAAGACCGATTTTTCTGGTCCCGGTTGGGTGCTAGCGTCAGGCAGACCAAAGCCTAGTGCCGTATTTGCAACACGATTGCACCATATCAGCCGAGGGAGCACTTGATGTCACCAGAACACCCGTAATTTCCATTCCAACAAGCAGTGGTGGACTTTGTCGACATACTGAAATTATATTATGCATAAATTATATCATATACGCTGATCGGTATATTGGCTGGGCGGAGGTAGCCCTAATGCCGTCAGGAAAGGCCAAGGCAATATGGTACACCAGGAGAACTTGGTTCTGCAAATATGGTGCACCTGAAGAACTCTTATCGGACGGAGTGTAATATAATGGCCGAAGGATTTTTTTGTGGGGAGGGGGTTACTTAGGCTGAGAACCTTTCGGCTCAGTGCATGGGTTACTTAGGTGCAACATTAACACAGGTGTTCACGCGTGCGCAGGCGGAGCGGACGTGTCATTCAGAGATATCACAATAGCCCGAGATGAGAAACGGGGCTACCAAGTGCGAATGACGTCACGCACCGGAAGCGCACGGATGATTTTGGGAATTTTAAGAAAATTTGTATAGTTGAGGCTAGACACCGGACGAGAAGGGTTGACTTTCGCTTGCCCGTGGAGGCCTTGGGCAGGTGTCGCACGAGATGGCGGGGGGGGGGCAGATGAAAAAGCCAGAATAGAAAGATTGTGCCTCTCTCTCCTTATGTCGAAAAACCTTTAAACTCAAAAGTAATAAAACAATTTCGTACCTGAACTGAGAAGTCGTTCCGTGTTTTTCGAGTTTCGAGATTCCTATGTTCTATGTGATATATGTAATGAACGTCCCATGTACATTTCGCATCTTCATGTATGGGTATGGTACAGGAGGACCACCATTTGAATCACAGGAATACAACTCGTTTCTGAAGAACTGGGGTATACGTAAACGTACGTCGTCAGTCTACTACCCTCAAAGCAATGGTCGTGCAGAATTAGCCATTTAGACAGCTAAGCCTATACTCACCGACAATTCAGACAATTGTTGTCGTCTATACCATGATCGTGCTGCTCAGGCATTGCTGACCCATCGCAATAATCCAGTTCAGGACCTCTGCATGTCTTCGGTTATAATGCTGTATGATCGGATTATCAAGGATCACCACCCTGTCGTACGGGACAAGTATCAAACACGGAAGCAGTGAAAGGAAATAAGAGAACTAAGGGAGGTTGAAATGGCTAAGAAGCACATGCGGAACAAACAGTTCTACAACAAGCACTGTCGTCCACTTTGAGAGCTACAAATCGGTGATTTCGTCCAGATTCAGAACAAGGATGGTCACTACCCTCGTCGATGTAAAAAAACAAGGAGGGTCGTGAAAACGTGTGGTAACCGACAGTACTAGTTACGGGTGGATAGGGGCAATCGGATAACCCTATGCAACCGTCGCTTCCTCCGTAAAATATACCCAGTTGTCGACGGCCCAAAGTGTTATACATCGAAAACCTCGGACCCTACCCCAAATTCCGACTCCCTGCAACAACAACCTCCTGAGAAGGCAATGGATACCAAAAGGGATATCAATGTTGCGTCGCCCGGCGAACAATACGAATACGAGGTAGAGGAAATGGAAATTGATGATGCTTCAGGTGCCATGGAAGGCAACACAGAATATCTACATCCGGTCGAACCCCTACCGCCAATGCAAACTTCGCATCGCAGGGTACGAGCGCCAAGAACTTTGTCCCCACAAATGCGAGGATAATCGCGTGTGTACTCAGATGTATATGCGCAAAGATGACTACGTCAATTCGTCCCATGGTCACAGGGAGAAGGGGCAAGTATGGGCAGAACAGAGTGATCTGCCCTTGGGCAGAGCTATATATCAAGAATGGAAGGAGGCGGCCATTTGCATTCTCTTACAAACGTTTATACGCGATAGTTGTCACATCTCCCTTATTCTACACCAACCAATCTTGTCTCCCTATAATGTACAGAATCTTAACATCCATCATAGAAGCTGGAATCTAAAAGCACCAGACGGACGAGAACCAACTCCTTGATAAACATAAAACAATTGAAAAAGTGTCTATAGACGCAAAGACCAGTTGTTCATAAACAAGACTATAACGGAAGATACGAATGCTAGATAAAAAAGAACTCACAACAGCTATAAGAAAGCGTTTGACTGTTCATCACAGCTGGGTTGTAAAATGCCAAGAAATCTACATCTCGCCAATCATATCCTGTAGAACGAACATGATGTAATGGAAAATAACCCAAAAGATCAATATTAAGAAGAGAATTAGAACGTCCACACAAATCAATACTAGTAGTGCAATCTTCCAAGGGGACACACACACTCTCTCTCTCTCTCTCTCTCTCTCTCTCTCTCTCTCTCTCTCTCTCTCTCTAATGGTTCTTGTACCACTATCTTCTCTTCTAAACAGCAGTAATTATGTTAACAAAACAGACATCGGTGCAGTCATTAAGCATCTGTTTTACGCGGATGACCGGAAAGTCTATGTTGAAAACGTCGGAGAGCAAAAAGTCCTATTCATTATTTTTAAAGGCTTTAGAGTATCAACTCCGAACGGAATTTAGCTTTGACAAATTAGCAAAAATACTGCAAAGATTGAGATTGACAGGGATCCCAACATCCAAAATTACACGATACGTGAATGAAGGAAATAAAATACAACACGCCAAGATGAAACAGAAATTTCATAACGAATGCTTCAGATGAATTAGCACGTGTCAGAGCTGAATTCTTCCAAAAGAATAAATGCAATCAACTCTTGCAGTCCTAGTTATCACGTACAACTTCAAAAGCATCAACTCGAAAAAAAAAAAATAATAAGATTACTCAAAACTGAAAATATGCGCCATCTAAAACAGATGTAGATAGGCTTTGCCTCCCAAAAACATCCGGAGGAAGCAGCCTCATCCAATGTAGACGATGGGCAAAAGAACCAGCCATTGGTCTCAACACATACTTTAAAACCGAAGACACACTCTCCTTATGACAATGAAAGAACAAAGAAACCGCGAACAATGTACCATAAAGCAGCCAAATTCCTAGTAGAGCTCAATATACAAGAAATCTAAGTTGTGGAAAACAGTCTAGCCACCACCAACTACGTCAGACAAACAAAATAAAAGCTTAACATCAAACCTTAGAAAAGCTAATGAGCACATGGGAAGAAGCACTTTTTCATTGATATCATCCGAATCCGAGTCGACATTAAAGATTTAAATCAAACTGAAAAAAGAAACAATGGCTAAGAACAGCTAGCTTTACATATGAGACGAAGTTCATTATTGCTACTCAAGACCAGTGGATTATTACCAGTTATTAGCGGAACACGATCTTGATACACGGCAGTAACCCAATGTGCAGGATAGGCAACAAACAAAAGACAATAAACCATCTAGTATTTGGATACTCCGAATTGGCAAAAACAGAATTTATACAAAGTATACCTCCATTTTTCAACCTATAAGCACTATAACATATTAGTTAACGACAAATATTATGGACATGAACCATCAATTGTAACAGAATAAAATACTCTAATTTGGCAAATACCGATCCAAACTGATAAAGAAATTAAGATCAACAGACTTGACATTGAAGTGCAGGTTTCGTTTGTTATTTTATTTATTGGCATATCAAGTTTCGTTGGTTATTTAATGCCAAAGCTATCCTTCCAGAATAACAGCAATGATATTATATAACACATAACTGAGGAGGATAAGGGGTTTTCACACCTTTCCCAAGAAGCATTAGTCCGAAATTATCCATTACGTTAAGAGGAACCTTCCCAAGAAGTAAAGGGCAAGGAGAAGAGAATTCGTTTGTTCTTCAACATATCTGTCCATATCAAAAGAAAAAGATCCTTGAAAACTATAGAACAACTCTACAAATATAACGATCTAGAAAAATAATATGAGGCATGGAGATCCCAATAATATGCGTGATAATAAAAATGTTACCGGTCTGGTTAAAAAAGCAATGTGAAAATACACATTATAAACCCCTGGCAACGTCAAGATATCAGAAATCTAGTGTCCTCTTCATCAATGCTCAGGTATTAAGGGGGATTATCCATTAAATACATCCATCACACCCCCATAGTAATCTCAAGTCCAAGAAATGGACTCTGCTTCATGAATGTACGAAACAGGACCTAAAGGGAAATCTCTAAATAGTAAGTAAGTAAAGTTGGCGACCGTAAGGCTCCCTTTTCAATAACTACTACACCGAGGTGTAGGAGAGGGCACTGCTCCTTTCCCTGGCTTGCTCCACTTTACCCTTCATACTTACCTTATATTGCTGAGTGTTAAGCAAGGAGGTATCAAGTAACATTTTTAAAGTCTTTGGTATGACGCGACCAGGGATTGTACCCAGGTCTCCCAGACCATTGGCGAACACTCTACCAACTTGGTCAATATCGATCATAATTCTCTGGATTTGTGAAAATCCCATTTTGGTGACAAATCTTTACTCTTGGATACATATTTCTACCATTTTTGATAGAATAGGGCTATTATAGTTATATTAAATTTACTAAAAATTAAAGAACGGAAGAAAAGACAAAAGAAGAAGGGTGGGGAGATATTCAGATATATAATCACAGAGACACATTCTAAATAGACAATTATTCAGATAGATAGATAGATAGATAGATAGGCATGGTTCTATGAGCTTATCTTAATTTTCGTAATCATTCATCTCTATTAAAAAAAGTTAGATTGAACGATTGTTCTACCAAGACTTAAATAGGGAAATAAGTTTCCGTTGTTTTAAGTAGGTTTAATGCATTAATATAAAAAGGAAGAAATCTAAAGAATAAATCGAGTAAATACAAACGTTTTAAAAAAGGATTGATTCAAAATGTTTGCTCCCAAACAGCTGGTTCATAAATACGTCACTTGCCTATGTATCCCAAAAAAGTCATCAGAGACCATTTATAAATGCGTTTTGCTTTAAACAAACAAAAATACGACATGAGATTTTTAAGTACATTATGATAAGAAATATCAAGAAACAAACCGAATGATATAACAGAAAAGAAGAGGAAGAGGATTAATTATTACAACAAAAGTTATAAATCGAAAACGGGCTTGAAAAAAGAGGAAGGAACTAAAAGAAAGCAAACTTGTCCATACATTTTCGTTTTAATACAGCCAATAAATCTATTATTTACTTTCTGAATTCGTTCACGATTTCCCAGCGGTGCCAAAATTTTAGTGAAGGTGTTGATGGTGTATAACCTTTGGTACGGAAAATGGGATCAATAAACCGACTTTAATCTCCAAGCTTGTTTGCATTTACATCGCTGTAATCCATCTCTTTTTATACAAGGAATGAATAAAATAGTAAGAAAGAGTGGGTTCTCTTAACTTGGTGGCCCCTTAGTTAAGGTGAAGCATAATTTTTAATACAAAATCAGTTGTAACAGATTTTCGACTGACAGTCGATAACAATTGTTTAGGAAAATAAAAATAGAGGAAAGCGTACAATCGGCGAATTTATCTCCTTTGGAAACAGTAATTAGAAGAAAGAAAAACAAGAGACCAAAGATTAAAGTTAAACCTAAATAAAATGCTAAAATACTGTTTTCATAAGCTGCAGCTCTGACTGGGAAAATATGCTTAACATAACCATGGACCTCATTTGATATCACTAAGTAAAGCTTTGAAAATATCGAGACAATAAGGATGTAACACCTTCTTAATGACAGATCTTTCTTAAAATGACTTCCTCCTTTGACCAATCCATAATGAAAAATTATTTAATTAGATGAATTAACATTCGAATGAAGAAAGGACTAAATTTTCTCTTGCTAGTTAATTAAACACTGGATCGGTTAGGTAATCGAATTCTTTAGATGTCGAATTTGTCGGTGTGTGATCCAAAACCAAATTACAGAAGCTGAATGATGTTAATCAATACAAATGAGTAAACAAGATACAGGTGCGAAATTCACCCAAATTTGGCAGTTTCGAGATAACTATAAACTATAAAGTAGTATGAATCCCATTATTATCTTTTAGCAAAGTTTGAATGTTGCCATATTATTAGAATATTTTCTGAAATACAATCGAAATTTGAATTGGCATTTAATCCAGCTTTTATTTCTGATAAATTTCTTTCAAAAATATAGCGTATCAATGTTCATTCATCAAAATATGTGAAGGGAGGTCAAAAAAGATCTGACAAAATTTTGACGTCTTTATATAAACTATTTTATATGTTATTTAGTAAGATGGACAATCTGGGATATATTGCAAAAGTATTTTCAGGTTGTTTGAATTAAATGCTCGGATATTGAGAAACTTGACTGTTTAAAAATATGGCTAGTTTCAATCATGTACACTCACAAACTTTATCAACCATATTCAATATTGTTGCATCGCTAGGTAAGTTTACCTTGTGATAATTTCACATTAAATTCATCTCCTGCACGTTCATTTGACTTACACACGAAATAACTCTCTACAACGTTCCTCCTTGGAAAATGATGTAGATGACACATGACACAGGAATGGATGCTCAAATATGGTTAGAGTGTGACATAATTGTTTTAACAAATAGATATTTTGTTTTTGTGTAGAGTGTGCTGGGTGAATATTAAAAATTTTGCAGAAAATTAGATTGCATATAAACTCTGCCTTCATATCGTCAAGGTTGCGTCCGTTTAGGAAGCACCCAGTATTTTATATGGTTTTCTATGATCTACCGCCAAATTCTATCTCCACTATATATTTCATCATAGAAGAACAATTCAATTTTGAGCGACAGAATAATTAGGTGCAAGATATCTTGACAATGTAGGAATGGTGGAACCACTGATCAGACCAGGTGCATTACAGAGAACAAAACAAGTGATAGTCTGAATATAATTGATCTGTGAAAGAATTTCCGTCCAACAATCGTTTATAACGCCATATTTGCTACAGAAGGATGGGTACTTCATAAAACAAACTTAACAGAAGATTTATTCGCACCAAAAAATTTTTTTCATTCAAAGATATCCTTTAAACGTATTCGATTCGACCTGGTGTAAAAAAAAAAACTGAAAAAACAAAAACAACTACACAAAAAATGTAAATATGCACATACAATGAATGTATTCCCTAACCTCTTTGTACTAAATTATTCTAAGCGGGTTGACATGCCGTTAAAATTAATCTGGTAAGGGAAAATGTCTATATTTACCAGCCTAAGAGTGATGTTCGAAACTAATTAAGCAGCAGTATTTCGAATATCAAATATTATGCAATCTTACTACCACGATATCACTCCAGTTAGACTTGTATAAGCAACGTTAATCCTAGTATATAATTACTTCGAACCTGCCTCGAAGAAAAAATAGTTGTGTATTTCCGATCAGAGTCAAAGATCGATGTTCGAACGAAACTAAAATCTAGGTTGTCAAATGTTGATTTTCAAGGCTAGGTTGGTAGCAATTTTCGTCCTCACATTTCCCCTGTACATTGTGTCGTACTTAGTTGGCCTTCATAAATATTGAGAGAGTTTCATCGGGGTAAATATCGGAGTTATTTGTTTATGGTATAGCTCATTAAATAAAAGGGAAAATCAACTTATCGGGATTTTCCTTCGGGATTTTCAATCCAATAACTAATTGGAATGTATTAGATAATCCACTGAGGTAAATCCAATGACTATATTAATTCCTCTAACATTGGCTTCGATAATTTTTCACTTTATTAACTAAGCTGCTACCAAGTGAATTGAGAAAGCAATTAACATGTTATTCACTTAATTGGTCTCCAGAGATGCTGGCAAACTGATCATATTAATAACTGCCAAATTGAATAAATCAAATAAGAAGGCTACTTGACTCTATGTCAAATCAAATTCTTATATTTGAAAATATTAAAGGTTTCAAAAATATTTCATTCTTGAAAATTACATGACCTTATCATTTTAGTGGTGATCGAGGTGTAACGGTTATCGTCGTAGAAAATCTAGTCGGTAACCCGAGTTCAAATTTTGAACGAGGCTGGTCGTATCTCACTTGGTGAAACCTTGGGAAAGTTATGAATCAAACTATTCTCCTTCCATCTATGGGTAAATAGCAGGGCAAACTGGGCTCTATAAACTTGATATTGCAACCAGTCTAGGAGAAGCAAATCTCTGATTTCTTACCCGTCATACTCTGCTTTAAAACTGTCCTTGGGTGGCATCCTCTCTATGTTGGATGAGAGGAGTAAGTACATATACGACCTTATCTGTTTATCGAAATGCTTCAATGAAAGAAATTATATTAATATATATGCAATTCATAGATGAATCGTTGCCTGTATTATCATCGTATAACTTATTTTACTCCATCGTATTATTGCTTTCTATATGAAACGTTTTCAGAAATATTATTTCACTGGTATAATTTGCGTAAAAAAATTATGCGATTATTTACGTATGAATCAGCACTTCATGCTCCATTTGCGTTTCTGTACCGTCAGTGTAGGAGGAAAGGGTCGCTCTTTAGCTCTTCTTTCTAGATCAGAATGTAGTGCCTTTGTGATTTGTTATAAGTATATTCACGCGCATGTGTAGGGGAGTATTCATATTTTTATGTGGATTTCATTTTTTTACTTGTTTTTTTTTGGGGGGGGGGTTGGCAGCCGTTAGTGTAACGGTTATTGTAGTAGAAAATGAAATCGGCAACTCGTGTTCAAAGCTATAAAAAATCTGTTCCTTGGAAAAGGCATGAATCCATCTGTATTCCCTCCCACTACGGTTAAATTGAGTGAGATAGACATAGTTCTTTAGTCTTGTTTAGGCAACCAGAATAGGAGAAAGAAAACCCTGAATTCAAACCAGCTTTACTTTGCTTAAAAATTGAACTTGTGTCAGATCCTCTTATGGCGAATGAGATGGGTAAATACATAAACATTTGACTCAATTTTATTATTCTTTCATTTCATCATAACAATTTGTATCTATGTAACGTCCGAGTGTTGAATCAGATAGCATGAAATAGGAAACAAAAATGTATCTTCTGACTAGACTTGGAGTCCCATTCTAAATGTCTTTCATGTATTTTATCATAACGACATCGACCAGGGAAGCGTTAATGATTCTCTTGTTGCAAGCTACATATTTATTTCCGATATCGCACTGTTCACTACAACAGTCGAGGAATTTATTGAACGAGGATGTTGTGATAAAAAGCAACAATGATAAAATGATAGTAAAACCAATAATTAAATAATCATAATAATGTAAAGTGCATCCATCCTAAATGCTGTCATAAAAATCAACAACAATCTCAAGTAAATATTGGGATGAAATAATAATGAATAATTTTATCTGAGCTAAAACTACTTGATCGATACATTTAATCGTCCCCACGAATATGCTGTTGTCCAATCTTTCAAATAACTTGTCTGAATGGGCTCAACCCTTCCTTCCTTTCGCGTAAGGGCACAAGTTTTGTTCCTTGGATTCTGAAACTAAAATTGGCATAATTGAATGAACTCATTAATGATAAGAGGACTTCACAGATTCTCATTTAAATGTGTATAAAGTTTTCTCTCCGGATGTAAACGTTTCTTCAGATACGACATAGAATAAAGAAAATACCACGACGTAAATATTTCAGGCATTGAAGGAATTATGGCATAAACTGTTAGGAGATATAAATACACGAGTTCTTGCAATATCTTTTTTGAAATTAAATGCGTAAAAATGGCACTCTATCTAGTTGGCAAATATACTTTTATAGCTGCTGCTGCTGCGGGGAAAAACATGTCTTTCCCGCACGAAACACATTTGTCTTCAAATGACCCGCAATAGTCATGGGTAACTATTGTAAATCTTCATTTGCAAAGTCCAACCATTTGTTAGAATTAAGTCTAAACTATAGTAACTGAATTTAAACTCGATAAGCCGATTCAATCTTTTCTGCTGTTAACTATTTGATCAAATTTTCACCACTCGATGCTTTTCTTTTCTAGTTGGAATATTAAACATTAGAAAATGAATGCGTAAACTTCATAATAGGGAACAAACGAATTCGTGAACAGAAAAATGTTATAGACTCGCATGGTTTCCGTCATAAATGACAGGAATCCGAACTGGTCGCATTTTTTTTCTTTTCTATGGTTTAGAAAAAATTTACATTAGTCTAATAAGCGAATTCAGATTGCAAGGTCTCTTAAGAATTATTTTTTTTAAATCACTCGAGGAAAGAAAGAAAGAAAGAAAGAAAGAAAGAAAGAAAGAAAAACGATAATCGTTTGGACAGAATGACAAATTTGAAAAGATAGAAAGAACACCAAGTGGCGCTGAGATGAGAAACGACTAAAGTATAGAAACTTATTTTGAGAGTCAAAACAAGAAAAAAATATATGATTAGAAAGACAGAAGTTTGTCGTCTACCGTGTTGCTACCCTTGAAAAATTGTATGAATATTTGATTTCGGTGAGATGCTTACTTTTTAGCAAAGAAAGCAGCCGATGTCCAGTAAC
This sequence comes from Sepioteuthis lessoniana, assembly GCA_963585895.1. Taxonomy (NCBI): domain Eukaryota; kingdom Metazoa; phylum Mollusca; class Cephalopoda; order Myopsida; family Loliginidae; genus Sepioteuthis; species Sepioteuthis lessoniana. Next base: position 106,290,064 of record OY757920.1, on the reverse strand, counting down.
TCGTTACTATAACGACGGAATTCGTATAATATTCTATATGTTTACTATATGTTAACCCAACAGCACTTTTTTAATTACTCTTTATTGAGACTAACTTGTATTACTTAGGAAATTGTAACATACATAGGCAAGAAAAATTACCTTGTATGCTCTCATTATTTAAATCTAAATTATCTGAATATCATGGCAACTTGTCCACTACTGAGTAGATTAGATACTGGATAGAGAGAAAGTGCAACATAGGTAGAAAATAACGTAAGAAACAAGTAGCACCAAAATATGTTACAATTCTTTGATAGCAGTAGAGAAAGAGAGCAAGATAAAAAAAGTAATTTTTTAAAAAGTAAAATTAGATACTCAATTAACAAAGATAAAGACATTTAATGTGTTATTTCTATTTAAACGAAATGTCTTAAACTGATATTTCTTGTCATCGGTATTTTGGTTTTACAAGGATAATCGATTCGTAAGCACGAAATGCTTTTGCACTTCACCTATTCTTTCTTTTTGGTAAGAAGTTCTGTTTTGACGAACTGTCAATTAATATTATTTTTTGCCATAGACGTTGAGACATTATTGTGGAGATTCAGTACAGTAATTCTCAGCTGCCAGTAGATAACAAAGCATCCAAACTGAAGACATTTTTACTCAATTATCCTTTCAGTGAAACAATCACCGTGAAATTTCAACAGATACCATCAGGAAACTTTCCCAGAACCATTAAATAACACCTTATTTATTGGCATCTAATTTACTTGAAATGCTATGCATGGAGATTTACGTTTATCTAACTCTGTAGACACAAAATTAGTCTGTTTGTACACCAATTCATATATTACCTGACAAATGTATATTTTCCTTTGTTCATATTTCACTTTCATTCTCTCAGTATATATATATATATATATATATATATATATATATATATATATATATATATATATATATATATATATAATGTGTGTGTGTATGTCCATATTGTAATCTACTTCAGATTAACTCTTTAAGATTATTTTCTCTATTTTAATTCAAACTGAATTCATCATTTGAAGTAATGTTTTCATTGCCTTATTGAAAAGAAATATCATATTTTCATCACAGTAAAAGTAATGTGTTTTAATTAAGGCAAATTTTATTACGAAGTCACATTATTCCAATATTTGTTCAATGTTTTCCTTATTTCTCATTATTCTGCTTCAAAGTAAATTTTCTCGGAATCAGAAACTATGATAAACTTAAGATTCTATTTCTGATGTGTATGAATTAGGAGTTCGAAATTTCCAAACATCAATTTTCACCTTGGATAATTTTTCTGCGACATGCCATGCCTTGTCATTCTTGGGAATGGCAAACATTCTATTCAAAATTTGTACAAATAAAAATCGCGATTTGTTGACGAATAATGATGGTTTCCTTTGGAATCCAATAATATATAGCATGTGATAGTCATTCCGACAGGCGTACAGGGAAAATCTTTCAGTCCTGACTTCAATATAAAAGCCGTATGACATAAAGTGATAATGACTGGGTTTTTTTTCGGTTTTTCTTAACATATAATACCCTTTTTTTTATTTCATATGTCAATATGACTAAGGAAAGAAAGATGTTTATTCCTGATCAGGATATCTTTGTAAATGACGAAACATTGCACTCGATTCTCTTGTTTGACAGAACCGAAAGTCTTATAGTTTTTTTACTTTGATTATGGTGTTGATCTATAGAATCATAGAATCTTGCAGTGCCTGTTTCCTGAATCCTTATGCATTCGAAAGATTATAAATCTGGTCTTTGTCGTGAAAGGCCTGAGAGAAAACTGCTGTTAAAATAAAATCAGGAAGATATTGTCAACTACTTAATCTTGAATTCGCAGTAATTGATAACTTTCGAGTTTACATCCATTACATATAATATTAGATGCCGAAGAATTTAATACTTTGACTCTAAGTACAGTAACGAATGTTTATTGCATCTGGTTACAACTCTGTCAATATTCTATTCTAAAAGTCTTTTCTTTTGAGCATCAAAGAAAAATAAAAAAAAAATGTCTTCTTTCTCTTATTACTAATCCAAAGCTTCTGGTTGCATAAAATGCTTAAATATAGATAGATATTTCAAGATAATGTGTTTACCGCAAGTTGCTTGGCGTTTTCTACGTTTATTTGAGATGTTTTTTGATGAGCAGATTCACGAGAAATTGAAACTGTGTCCATTAAAAGTATTTTGTTTTCTTTCCAATGATCAACAAACAAAGAATTAATAAGAGAAGTTCCTTCTACTTAGGAACCTATTTCTATGCAAAGAAATAAAAAAAGGAATCAGTCTGCGTTGTTCAATGTTTTTATGAAGAGAATGGTCATAAGATGGCCAGTAATCGATTAGCTAAAAAACGTATCGATATGAATTACAGTAACGCTGATTCCCTTCAATCAGGGTGATTAGAATTGGATCATAAAAAATTGATGTCCAGTTTTTGTAACATGGTAAACTCAGTAAAGAATTTTCCTAACGATTTTTTTTTTCGGTAAGAGGACAATGCAATGATTATGTATCGCTAAAACATATAACCATATGATTTTTGCATCACAAAAAAGCTTGATTCATTAGCTTGATTTTAGCATGAAATACGACCGTAAAAAACACATGATTCAATTACTTATTTACATACATACATAGTGGCAGCTTGTTAGCTCATTTCATCAACGTATTAAAAAATTGAATTCTTTGTGGTCAAGGGGGTTTGGTAATTGTTAGTTGTTGCAGCAGATAGACACAAATGATGCGATGTTTTGACAAAAACACTTGCAAGAAATGGGGATGACTTATTCGATTGCTCGTTGTGAATGCAAGAGTTATCAAGCTTAGTCGGTAGTGTCTCAGTGTCAACTAAGTAATCCCTTAGGAAGATGACTATTAAAACATCTACACTAAGATCATTTCCTATGGATTGCTAACCTGCATTATGGGTTTTCGAAATATTCAAAATAGCTGGATAGTATCCGGGTAGAAAGCATATAGACAGAGATAACAGAAAAAAATGTATATTCAAAACGAATTGTTAATATAAAAACTTATCTATCCGCATATTTCTCAAAAAACAGGATGACTTTTTTGATCTCTTAAAAATCCAACATTTTCAACCACCATTCTAATTCCCAAACACGCGTCGTAAATACTTTAAAATAAAAAACGCTAAATACACGTTGATATCTTTTTCGTTATGTGCATTTTCTTTGCTCCCGTTATCTCGACAAGAATCCATCGCTGTGTAAACAATTCTCATGATATCAATGTCCTGATGAAGGTTTTTAAAATCGAAACGTTTAACGTTTGCTTTACATCAAAATAAATTCATCTAATTTGGATTATTCAATTTTTCTACTTTCTTTATATATATATATATATATATAGTGGCAAAATGAAGAGGCAATAATGTTTTGTTTTTTTAATAAAAGAATTTGTCTCTTTTATTATATCTCGAAATTAGCTGTCCACAATTCGGCAAATTCTCTTTTTCTTTTGATTATTACTAGGTCTGGTCGTCTGGCAAGAAAAAGGTGATCACTTTGTATTTTAAAACCCTGGAAGTGTTTGTGCGTCTCATTGGACAGATTCTGGTGTGAGCATATAAACGATTTGTTCGTATTGTCAAATATAAAAACATCATGCACAATTCCTAGTGTTTCACTTTGCCCACCCAGTTGCGTCTTGTCTTTTTTGTGCTAATTTGCTGCATTCGCTTATTATGGGACTGATCGTTTTGTCTCTATCGCCACAAAACCTACATTTGCTGTTTTGTTTCGTCTTATCTATTCTTGCTTTTATGTGGTTAGTCCTTATGGCTTTATCTTATAGGGATATTAGAAGAAATTCAGTTTTTCTCTTGAGGTTTCCCTTTTTTAGCCACGTCCAAGTTTTCTCGTGTGAGATGTCGCTTGTTTGTCGCAGAAAACGTCTATACTGTAGTTTTTCCTCTAATGTTTGTTTTCTGGTTTTGTTTGTTGTGTTGATCCTCATGCCGTCAGAATTGTTTCTGGTGGTTGTAATCAGTCTTCATTCGCGATATTCTATGTTGTCTTCGAGTCGTTATATTGATGCGTCAACGCTATCTTCAATGGTGGCAAGTCCTCTTTCTCCTTTTCTGAACACATATAATCTGTCAACGTTATCTCTGCGATGCAACGCCTTATTCATGGTCATTAATTTTCTTGTTTTCTGGTCCATTTGTTGAAGTCCTTCTCTGATCCACTTCAAGAATGGTCCCGAGTATATTACGAGGGAGAGGCAGCCCAGGCATTTATCCATTTTAGAGGTTCCTACTATATAGTTTAGTTTCGAGAAGTTTTCTCGTTACCCAGTCGGCTGTGGCGGCAGAATGCACCAACTTCCTCCCTGCAGAAGGGTAAGAATCCCCCCAACGAGTGTCCTAGATATGAAATTAAACAATCTGATGCTGAGGTTCCCGTAAGCTAGAGTTTTGAGTAATGCGGAGTACCCCTTCAATGCCATCGCTCACAGGCCCACTCTCACCTAGATTGGTTGCATCTATGTGTCCAACAGAACGAAACCGTGTATTTATGCTAAAATGAATTACTTGAAATAGAACTGTCATTTAACTGTGAGTAAGCAAAATTGCACTTATACTCAACTGAATTGTTTGAATTAGAACTATTTGTATTGTTTTCCACTTTTCATTACTAGCACGGCGCATGTCCTGGCAGTATATTCTCTTCGTTTTTAGCAAACAGTTTGTTGTTGCTCATGGACATTAGGTGGTTGATATTCTACAATTTACAAAGTTTATATCCACCTCTGCATTTCCTGAGAATGTGAATGATTGGCATCATCGCTATTACTGGCCGTGATGGTGATAGCGCATCTCTTTGGAATACATCTCTCTGGATCTTTACCTCAGTTAAACTTTTTCCTCTGACTGTCCATTGCACTTTCCAGGTTTCCATAGTTTTCTCGAAAAACTTTACGACTTCGTTGGGTATACATTTTAAGACAGCGTAACATCCAACTTTGGGGGACCATATCGTAAGGCAATTTGTTGTCAATCCACGCCATAGTTAGATTTTTCCGTCTCGCTTTGAGGATGTGTCGAGGCATATATAGTAGTTCTGCTGTGCCCCTGGTCCCCTTCTGTTCAACGAGTAAGAGTCCGCGGCTTATAAATGAGTTGTAAATCTACTCCCTATTTTTTGCCATTAGTATTTTCCACATCATCGGTCGGCACGTTATGGGTGTATAGTTGTTTGGAAAGGTTCTTTGAGAAAGACTTTCTAGATCCGGGTGATCTTTAATTTGATCATCCATTCGGTTATCTCAGTTTTCTGTAAGCATTTATCATTTCGGTAGCCAGCCTGTCGTGGATGGAGGTGAATTTTTAAAACCAAAATCCGGGGTTTTCCAGTTTGGTATTTTTAAGTGTTGTTTTGAGTGCATCGAGGTGTATTTCTGCATTAAAAGCCTTCTTCGAGTATTCGCAACTCTTTTTCCATGCTGTTTATCTTTTCTTTTATGATCTTTTTGCCTCCTTCGCATCCGGTTGCGGGTACGTTTTCGCCCATTTTCCCCCTACTTGCAGGTAGAATTTTCTTTCGCTGTTTTGGAATGTCCTTTTTGTCAGCATTGTTTTGTTCTGTCTCAGTATCTTTTTAGTCTTCCTTCTTTCGCCAGTACTTTCCGACTAGTCTCTTCGAGTTGTATTTTTCGTTCTTATTTTGCTTTTTCCGCTTCGTTCGAATACATTTTCATGTTCTGTCTTTTCATTTTTGCTAATTTTCATAGTTTTCTTATCTGCGATTCCAACTTGATTTCCAATCCGGACAGATAATGAACAGGTATGGGACTTATGCATCTCCTTGCAGCACACCTGCAACAATGTCAAAGAAGTCTGTGCCTCCATCCGGTCAGTGAACTTTTACTTTTGTGTTTTTATAAAGCCTCATTATGGCTGCGACGATTTCTTTGGGGAGATCATAGGTTAGAAGCATTTGCTCCATCTTCCCGCTGTGTATGGAGTCAAAGGCCTTGGAGAAATCTACAAATAATACTGTCGTCTCAAGGTTTTTTTTCAGACAAGCACCTTCTAAAATTCGACGGATTGTCAAAATTTGTGATGTCTTGGATTAATTTCTCCCAAAGCCATAGTGATTCTTCCAAAGAATTTTCTTATATTCAGGTTCAAAGCGGTTGAGTGGCATATCATTGTAAATCTTGGCGGTTATGGAGATTAGGGTTATACCTCGGTAGTTCTTGGCAATTACGAGGTCACCCTTCTTGTAAAAAGGGAGGATGCAACCTTTTATGCATCAGTTTCTTATATTCTCGTTATATACGGCGTTGCAGTATCGGAGCACTATATCCTCGAATTTCATTGTTTTCCAGTCTTCTTGGGTTATTTCATCAAGACCGACAGTTTGTACTAAGTCTAGTTCTTCTTGTGTAAACTGTCCCGGTTTGATGTCTCGTTGATTATAAAAAATTTTCGTAAAAGGCTCATCCGTATCTTTAAGGGGATTTTTCTAGCAGATTCTTGAATTGTTCTTTTCACTTCTAAATTTGTTCTTCCTGGCTGGCAGCTTTTACTTTTGCTCTTGCAGTGCTCTTCCTTTTATTCCCTTTATTTACTGTCTGCCAAGCTTTCCTAGATTGTCTATCTTCTATCGAGTCTCTAATCTTATTGATCTGGTCTTGGATGTATTCTATTTATTCTTTTAGGTATGCGCTAATTAGTTCACTTTGTGCTTTCTCAGTTTTTTGAGCGTTGACATTAGTTGGGTTCCTTTTATTGTACAGTGACGCAGTTTTCACATCGTCACGTTTTGCTAATGTCTCCCAAGGAAATCTATATTTGGCTCTTAGTTTGGTTGGTATGCTTTCTGCTGTCGCTTCCATGTGAGCATTAACGAAGTTTTCATATTCGTCATTCGGAGTAAGTGTTTCTGATATCCTCTGAATTGCATCAAATTTATTTCTTAGTTTTATCGTATATTTCTCTCAAATATCTCCCTTATTAAACTGGGGCCAGCCATAATATACAGTTTTGGTTGTTTGCGTTGCATTCCTACATAGGCTCAGACGTATCTTTGCCGTGATAATACAATGTTTGGAAGACACAACTTCAAAAGGGGAATTTGCCTCATAATTGAAAGCTCTGTTTATCCATTTCTTATTTATGTGGATGTAGTCTATCTGTGCTTTAGCTTTATTTGCGTACGTTTTCCTTTTCTTTTCTAAAATTTAGTATTAAGGCTTTATTAGTCCATTTTCTAGTGAGAAATCCGTAAGGTGTTTCCCATTTCTTTTTGACAAGTTCTGTTAGCTGAATTTGTTGTTTACATTTTACCTATTTGAGCCTTCATGTTTCCTCCGATGATTAGAACGTTGTATTTAGGGATGCTACGAACAAGGGAGCATAGTTTGTTATAGTAGTTGTCGAGGTCCGTTTCATCACTAGCATTGGTATGGTGATCCTTGTGCTAGGGTTACCGTCAAACGTAGCTACTATTATCCTCGGTTGTATTTTCTCGATGCTGTAAAGTGATTTTAGAGCATGTGGACTGATAAGCATTCCGACACGCCTTAAGACTGCGTTGACAGAGATTTTCCAGGCAGTTGCTGAGACAAACGTCAATCCATTGCCATTATCATGGTATTTTTATCAACTTCACTATGATAGTATCTGTGTTCTTGTATGCATATAGTATCTATGTTATGATCTACCATAGACGCTGTCAGCTCCGGTAGTTGGCCTATTTTATTTAAAGTTCTAACGTTAAAAATCGCTATTTGTATAATGATTTTACAGTCAAGTAATTTTTGTTTGTGTTTGAGCTCTGTAGCTGATTTTTCTAACGCTAGGCCCAGAGTTCTTTTCTCGGCGCCTCTTTTTTTTACCCAAGCGAAGGGGGATGTGGTTTGGACATGTGGTTTGAGCGAGAGTCATGGTAATCTTTCGATGGCTGTATTTTAACCTTGTCAAAACTCGCCACTCTTAAAGATGAGTAACTGTAGTTTCCTGATTGAACTATTTGAATCCTGGTTGTTTACCTGTGGGGTTCGTCTGCCCAGCATCTAGTGAAACGCGCGTTATCTTTTATAATGGTTACTTCTGCACTTCAGATTTAGATTGTAAAATACGCTTGAATTTCAATTCCAAAATATTTTGCTTTTTGAATCTTTTTGAATATCCTCCAAGATCAGTTCATACGGTCAGTGTACCAGACCAAATAGAATTCGTTTGAACAATTCCCAGTGTATTATTGTTTCTAATCAGTCATATTTTATTTTAATGCTCTTGATTATTTGAGTCTACCTCAATTTAACTAAAGATAAGAAATGTAGGCACTTAATGAAGACATTATAATTAATATATCATACGAGATAATTATTTTGATGGGAAATAAGTGTTGTATAAGGATTATTAAAATGAAACAGTTATCTGAATTGAAATTCTGGTGAGCCTATTTGAGTTCATTTCCGAATAATGCTTTTTGAAAAAGTGATGAATTTACTCCTGCCCATCCTCCATCCCCTTTCCTGATATCTTTTTAAAAAGGATTTTCATTGGTATGCCACAGTGATTAATGTAGAAATGTGTGTATTTACCCAATTCCACGAGTGACATAAGATCAATTTTTAAGAAGAGTTTAACAGGTTCGAATTCAGAGTTTTCCTTTTCTTAGACCAGTTTTCAAACCAAAATTAAAGAATCAGTCTACCCTTCTACTTACCCAAAGCTGAAAGGAGAATAGTTTGATGCATATCTTTTCAAAGAATATGAGAGCTTTGTGCAACGCACAATCTCGTTCCGGATTTGAAATCGGGACGTAGTGACTATTTCCTACGACGATAATCGTTACTTCAAGGACGTCTCAGTAAAACAAAAAGTAAGTGACTGGGCACTGGCTAATTAAAATCATTTATCGTCTAGCCGTCAAAGCAGAAGCTACACTGAGTATCAACATTTACAGCGGGGAATGCCAATTATTATGAGGGCTTTCTTCTTTTTCGCTGCCAATATTTTGCTGGTAGACATTCTTCAATGTTGACACGTGGTAATCCTTGGCAAATGTTAAATTCTGACTAAACTTTAAATCAGTCTTGGGTTGAAGTTTCCTTACTCTTTCTTATAGATCCTTTTTTTCTTAAATTGACTGCTATTTGAATATCACATCATCGCTCTCTTTCCCAGCTATTCGTAGAGTTCGCAATCACTATTTGTTCTCGACGGCCGAGCTCGGGTCAGACGGCCTCAAATGAGATGTAATGAGACAGACGAGAGAAGCGGTAATACGATTTCGACAGAGACCAAATGCCGCAGGCTCTATTCTTTTCTTTTATTTCTAGTAGAAAAGCTAGTTTGGTATTTCGTGCGGCGGCCTTTGAAATTCTGGTGGACCTATTAACGGTTACAGGCCTCGAAGGTATATCATCGAAAAGTTGAGAAAATAGCAACGAGGAAGAGGTGAAATGAGAGATTTTTGTCATTTAACAGAATCTAACATTCTCTAAACACCTTCATAGATGCCGACAAAGAAACTAGTTAATTTGTTACAAACTACATAGATTAATAGTGCAGCCAGTGAATGCATCACCTAAGCAGCCGACACTGTTTCGTGAGGTGGTATTATTTTTTGTCACTGGTATATCGTAGATTTTACAAGAGCTTCATACTTAGAGGTCTCGATCATAATAATTCCAGCATTGGTCAGTTTAACGTTTACTCCTCTTTTGTACCTTGCTATACAACAAGAATTTCTAACAACAAAATTTTATTTTATTTCAGTTTATATAGAAAATCACTTTCCATTTGTTTATTTTTTTTTTATCTGAAGTATTTTTTAATACATTTGTATATTTAATCCTTGAAATGATCTTAAATAGCTTCTAGGAATTCTCGGAAAGTAATACTCCGTCTTATTTACACTTAAAATATTACATCGAGCATTATAACAGCGACAGAGAGAGAGAGAGAGAGAGAGAGAGAGAGAGAGAGAGCACATTTTAAGCTAGAAAACTATTTTTCTAAAGAATCATCATGATATTAATCAGTGATGAGCAAGATCTTTCATGCCGCGCTCGTAAGACAACTCTCTGAAAGTAATAGCTCCAAATTATTTTCATGAAAAGTACCACACATAGTGAGTGCACTATGACACCGTTGGATAGAACAACCTTTCAGTTATAAAACATTATTTTTCACACAGCTTCCACCATTGTCTATGCATTTTTGTCAGAGATGAATCACGATTTGTCACGATTCATTCCGATGAATCACGGACTCCTAAGGAGGTCGCTCCTAAGGTAATGTTTCATATTCTATTATGTTGTCCAACAGTGTTAAAGGAAAATTGGTGGTATGGCAGTATAGGTTGAAACTTCTCGTCGATTTTTCATATTTTGGCCCTGCTACAAATAGAAGCTGAATGGGAAGGGAGTAAAATGGAGTCTAACATGATAGTAGAGGTGAGTGAAAGAATTCTTATCTGCAAGAAAAAAATTCACTTATTGACATCCCCATCGACACTGAAGGCGAAACAGTGGATATGAGTAGCGTTAGACGGCGAGTAATGAGTTTCAACAATTGCGATAGGGATGAGACTGACAAGCCACATTCAACACCTCTGAGAAAAGTAGCACCTCAATCACCTTGTCAGTATTTTTAGGTGAAATATTTCTCTATCCAATAGTGCTATTGTGCGCCTTGTATCTATTTCCCTTGGAAATAAATAGTTGTTATAACTTTCAAAAAGACTCCGTGAATACCTGATTACGAGGTGCCTTCAATAGGTTTCCAGACTTTATTTGTACGGGCATTTTAAAATTGTCGTAGACTCTTGACAATTCAGTATGTTATTGCTATACATCTTATGAGATGACTGACCAATTTTTATGATTTCAGGTTCAAATCAACAGCTACAGCAGCAATTGGAATACACCCTACTAAAGCCTGATTGTCACAGCTGGTGAATTTCAAAAATGCAATCTCAAAGTGAGGACACTTTAGAAGAACGATATGCAATAAAATTCTTTTTTAATCTTGGAAAAAATGCCACAGAAATGTATGGAATGCTTCAGACTGCTTTTCGACCATCTTGCATGAACCGAGCATCAGTTTTGGAGTGGCATAAGAGACTCGAGGAAGGCAGGGAGTCTGTGAGGGATGCGAGGAGTAAGGAAGTCAATACACCAGAGTTGATTGGCCAAAGGCTTAGGGTGAGGGTTATGTTGAGGTTTTAAGGGAGTTCAGGAAGAGATTCCGTCGGAAGACGCTAGCACTGTTCAAATCGAGCCAGTGGCATTTCCAGCAAGACAATGCACCAGTCCACGACTCCATCCTTGTAACAGACTTTTTGACCAAGATGGGCATCAAGACAGTTCCTCACCCTCCCTATAATCCAAAGCTGCTCTCGGTGGCTTTTGGTTATTCCCTAAGCTCAGAGGCTGTCGTTAAGAGACAATTGAGGAGATGAAAGAGGCTGTGACGAAGGTCATCGACACGCTCACACAAGAGGACTTCGATGGGGCCTTCTAGGAGTTGTTGGAACGGTACAATAAGTGCATTGAAGCCGGAGGAGATTACTTCGAAGGAGACTAGAGTTTCATGTGTGTACTATCAATAAAAGTGCCCACACGGAAAAAGTCTGGAAACTTATTTAATGATCCTCGTATATTATAGGAGGCTAAACAGTTGGATCTTGAAGCTGAAAATTTCCCCTTAAGGGTAATTTTAGAATGGATCGGCTCTGCTAATCTTTGACGTTACTAGAAGCCATTACTGATTTACAATCAACATGAAAAGTTTCTTTTTGCTTTTTGTTAGAATATTATTCGCTATGCAATCCACTGTTTTGTTTGTTAGTGTTTTTGTTTGTTAGTTTTTTGTTAGTTCTTCGTTGTTTATTATTTTTATGTTCGAATTCACTCAATAGCCTTAAAGTCTTAATTCCTTATTTTCCGAGCAATACCAAGTATCCCTACTAGTTCTCTATACCTTTTTTTATTATCAGTTTTATCAATTTTATATGTCTTATTTACTATTTATAATCATCCGTCAAGAACCTCAAAACTTTACTACTCGTAATATCAATCTTTCGTGCCTGTTTCAACAACCACATGCCTATGTGATATATAGAAAATTTTACTCTCTGTGACCTTTATTAACATTTACTAAACTTAATTTGACAAAAGAGCAAATGAAGTCAAATGAATGTAAGATTTTGTGACACTCATTTTACAATTGGGGAGAATATATTTGCTTTTTAATCAGCTTTAAAAGCTTTCGTGTCTAGATGGGCTCGAAATATACAACTATCTCAGCTATGGGATTAGCTGTATAAATAACAATTTTTCTTTTAATTAAATTATGATTAGCTTAGAATAGGTGTTGACAACCTTGTTTTGAGATATGGCTCATCAGGTGAACAACCACATTATAAAAAATTCAAAGTAATTTTACTTTGAAGGTTTTTCACCCATTTTCTTTACACGGAAGCAAACGCGTAAGCAACTGCCTTGGAAATAGAAAAAGTTTTTTTTTTCTCAAATGTTAAAAGATATTTTCTATAAAAAAGATATTTTCTATAACAAAGATATTTCCTATAAAAAAGATATTTCTATTTTTCAAAAAAATCCCATTCAGAAAGTACCGTGAATCACAGTTTGCCTATAAATGATTTCGAACGAGAACAAATAGATTAAAGTGGGTGAATAAAGAGTTCCTTGGGTTTTCCAAATAAGAAGAATCATATTATCCTGAATACCGATTTTTCAAGTCTAATAATTTAAAACTAGCATTTAAAATCCTGCCTGTTAACTTGAGCTCGAATAGCGGCGGTGCTAATACAACTTTTAAACTCATCAAACAAATTCTTCGGAAATAATTATTTAACGAGCCAATTTATTCAGGCTCAAAGCCACTGGAGTAAAATATCCAGTTAGAATCGAGCTCATTACACGAGTTGTGTAATCCATAAGATGAGCATGTTACACTTTTCACTACAGTAGGCAATTCTTACAGGTAGATACGAAACTAATCTTTGCATCTTACAAGCTCTCAAGTGTAGGACAATCTATGAGAACTGAATTGACAACACACTATTTATTACCTATTAGACTAACTCTCAGAGTTTATTTCATTTTCAAGTCATCGCAGCGTTTCTCATATTCTTGATTCAATAATTCATGTTATAAATTGATGTAGAATTTAACAACTTTCGATATATTGTGCCTTTATTTTCATTATATTTTCGTGAAAATAAATAAATACGAATTCATAAGAATAATTTGCTTGACACTTACAAGCAAACGATTACAAAGTTAATCACAGATTATTTGCGAATTCTAAGAAGTTTAATCTGTAAAAGTAAACTGGATTATAAACGTCATCGAAACAAAGACAAATCCTCTACGGAATATGTATATTTAATCTGTGAAAAACTTTCATGTGGTATATGCGCATATCTGTACAAAAAGTATTTCGCAAACAGTTTTGTATTTGTTTTTTCGCCCCTAGATTTAATGCATATACATGCTACGCGGTCAAAGCTGGAACATTTTTCCCGCCATTAAAAGTTGCATAGCGGAAAACATTCACAGGGATGACGACAATTATTTTGAAAAACTTGAAGAAATAGACGGATATAAAAAATATTTTAAAATAAGTAACACGCTTTTAACGCTAAGGTGCATCACTGGGGCATTTATAAATACAAGTTTATTTTCTGTTGGTTTGCTTTGCTTTTATGGCATATCAACCTTTGTAGGTTATTTAACGCCAAATCCGTTTTTATGTAAATAATCAGTTCTATTTCAAACAATTCAGTTTAGCATAAGTACACAGTTTAAATGTAAGTACAATTTAATTGTGAAAAACATTTCTATTTCTAGCTATTCAGTTTAGTTGAGCAGTTCTAGTTCAGCTAATTCTGTTTAGGTTTGGTTTGTTGGGTTTTATGGCATATCAACTTTTGTTGGTTATTTAACGCCAAAACCATTTTTATGTAAATAATCTGTTCTATTTAAAACAATTCAGTTTAGCATAAGTACACAGTTTGATTGTCAAAAACGTTTCTATTTCAAACTATTCAAGCAGTTATATGTAAAAATTCAGTTAAGTGTAAATACGGTTTTAATGTCGAAAAAGAGTTCTATTTCAAATAATTCAGTTAAGCCAAAGCACGCAGTTTAAATGTAAGTACGGTTTAATTGTCAAAAACAATTCTATTTCAAGCTATTCAGTTTACTCTCCCCTCCCCAAAGCTCCAGCGCTGCTGGTACCTCACCATCAGATTGTTTAGTGTCATAACCAGGACACTCGTGGGGGGCTCTTACCCCTCTGCAGAGGTGCAGTAAGTGTATGCTATAGCCCCAGCCGACTGGGCAATACACAGAGTTAACTGTCAAACAGTTTTAGTTCAGATAATTCAGTTTAGCATAAGTACACAGTTTAGACGTCAAAACAGTTCTATTTTGAACAATTCAGTTCAGCACTAGTAAGCAGTTCCAATGTCAAAACAGTTCTATTTTAAACAATTCCGTTTAGCATAAATACGCAGTTTAAATGCAAAAATCAGGATAGTGAAAGAAGCACGGTTTAGTTCTATTTAACCCATAGATAGGACCCTTATCACGTGCTACGACTCCGGGGCCAGAGTGGATCTGGGAGCGATGGCAATGAAGGGGTGATCCGCATTCCCCAAAGCTCCATTATCTGATTGTTTAGTGTCATAAATAGGACACTCGTTGGAGCAGTCGGTGTATTCTACAGCCCCAGCCGACGGGGAAATTTATTTTATTTAATGCGTCTTTAATAAAAATGAAACTTAATTTGTCACAGCGAAGATGTATAGATGTTGCACACATCTATGAAACTGCTACCATCCATATACAATCAGGTTTCTACAATTTATCCAGTGTCCTCATCAAATTAATGTTAGATCAATGTGGCAAACTGAAATACTTCAATAATAAAAATTTAAGAAAACCAATTATATAAATTCCATAACTTAAAGTACATATATATATATATATATATATATATATATTGCTAACCGTTACAGTATGATATAACATTCGCACACACACACACACACACACACATATATATATATATATATATATAGAGAGAGAGAGAGAGTGTGTGTGTGTGTGTGTGGAAGAGAGAGAGAGAGAGGGAGTGAGACAGAAAAAGAGCTTTGGATTGGAATAAAATCCGACGGTATAAGAAAAGAATACAATACGGAAAATAAGATTGCGATGTTTCGCTATTAATGTAGTTTCTTTAGAAATGAAATTTCATTTAGAGGAAACTAATTCAATGCGTCAGAATGAGGAGAAGCCTGTCGTTATATATATATATATATATATATATATATATATATATATATAGTCTTTTTTATAGTGGGTATTTAGGGAAGCGGTAGGTCGGGCACGAGTCGAGAATCGTTCCCTTCTGGACTCCTCTGGTCATGCGGTTCTAGTAAAGAACTCATTTTTCATCACAGATGACAATTCCCATTTTTTTTTTTTTTGTAGATGACTGCTCTGAGTCGAGTAAAAAGAAAAAGAGAAATATTTAAATTGGGATCAAAGTTTGTAACTTCATATGAAGCACTTAATTCTATGTTCTTAATTTTTATAAATGCTTGTAAATAATATAAAATTATTAACTAAGATTTTATACATCAAACACTGTATCAGTACTAATAAAACAGAATTTTCATTTTAATGGTGTGACAAAATAGTTACAGAAATTCTTAGGAAATCTATTATCACAAGTATCTATCTATCTATCTATCTATCTATCTATCTATGAATTGAATCTATCAGAGAATCAAATTTCGTAATGAGTATTGAAGCCATGACACTAAAAGAGGTTAATGAGACAAAATAACTGAGGCACAAACACATATTTGTGTGTGTGTGTGTGTGTGTGTGTGTGTGTGTGTGTGTGTGTATTGATTTCTCCATATTTATATGATTGATTTTGTGTTTACTCACTTCTCTCGGACCTTTCTATTTGTGCGTTATTCTCTCCCCAATCAAAAATAATATCAAATATAAATAAGCTAATTTTGATGTAAGCGAAAATCTGCAAATCTCTCCACTGGATTTTAGAAATAAAAAGATGAAAGTTGTTTTTTTTTATACAGTATACTAATCAATTCCGGGTGATTTTAATTATTCTTGTCATATTTAGCTGTTGTGCTGAGTAGAGTTTTTCGTTTTTAATTCTAATATTTTTCGTTTTTCCTTTAAGTTTAAGTTTTTGATATGACTATTCGCAGAGCCTCCAAGATAAATTTTAAGAGCAGAAGACTTTTGAATGTAGAACACTCTCCTAAAAATTAACGAATTAAGGTCAAAGGCCTTGTATTCTCAATTAGTCTTTTCAGTAAAAATACATATAAAATAAACTTTTCCCATAAACTGTTCCTGTAAGCAACTAGAATCAGCAATAAAGATAATAAAGCTTCGCAAGGAAGGTAAGTATCGAATATCGCCGAAAATTTATTCGATATACCCAATCTTTGTTTCTTACTAAAGATTATAAAATGACCAAAGAGTTGCTATAAATGTTATATTTTGACCTTCGACCCGGCTCAAAAATGCTATTCCAAGGTGATACACCGGAAGGAAGTGACGCATTCCAATGGCCAGTAATCGAAAGAGATCGCGTGGGCAGATTAAGGCTTATGATATGGGACAAGGTGAAGGTCCCATTGTGCCACTACAGTGATGCACCGGAAGAGAGTAACCTCTGAACTGCATGACAGTTATTTCCGCTTGATGACGATTAAACATTCGATTTCAAAGATCCAGTGGGCGATCGTGTGGGCGTTGAATTATTATATAATTGAGTTGAGTTGGGTGCCAAAGCAGTTGCCAGCAGACTTCCAGACAGTAAGAGACCAGATGTGGTAGGGAAGCCACGCCCGACCGAGGGGGCTCTCGGAAAACCCCCGATGGAGTAGACCCCAACATCAAGAGAACAAGAAAGACACGACGTGACGGTCATAACAGTGGGGTCAAAATATGAAGTTTATGTTCGGTCTCCAGCACCCTCTCACATGCAAAACTTCAACAACCCTTTCGAACCCTTGCAATAAAGTGAGAGGTAAATATATTTGTAAAGAAGTCTTCCTGTGTCTTCCTTCTTGCGTCGTTTATTACCGCGTCTGTTATCATTGCGTCTGTATGTATCCAGCATATATATGTATATTTCTGCATGAATCAGCAGATGAGTATACAACATAAAGTTTCATTAAAATATGATAAATGAAAAACAAGTGAAAAGTTAATGAGGAATCATTCATCTAAGAAATTTGAATATACAATGGGTTGTTTTGTTTGCTTTTGTTTTGATATTTAAAGATGGCATTAAAATTCACGAGTCTCCCCTTCTTTTCATTATAAAAAGCTGCAGTAAAGTTACTCAAAATCGAATTTTTGATTTGTCGATAATTTTCTCCGTAATTTTTTTCTTTTTTTTTTTTGCTTGAAACAGTGGTCGAGTTTTGCGTTTAGTGTCACTTGCCTGACATATGGATAGACACTTCAGAATTATCAGACAGGAAGTTGTTTTTCTCCCCAAAGCAACGAGTAATCATTGTTGACTATCTGTAACTTTTCCCCACTTTCAAAACAAAAAAAAATGACGAAAGGAAGGTCGGTGTGCCTAACACTAAAAGGCGTGAGCCAAGTCTGCAGTAATGGTACAGAACTTCTAAGAGGTCTTTCAATTCTATTTTCAGGATTGGTTTCGCCCTATCCCACCTCAAATCGAAGAACGCACAAAGAAAAAGAAAAACAAAAGCTTCGTTGGAAGATTTTGTCTGGACAGAAGATTGTTGCTTCTGTCTTTTTCTCACGTGTGTGTCTGTGAGTAAAAGACTAACAGATTATAAGAATTCCACACGTAGAACCAAGAAAAAAAATATGATTCCAGTCTGCAGATAAAATGTCGCAGTATTTTCTTTTTAAATAGTTTTTTCGTTGCTTCATTTATTTTTCGAACAGTTGTCTATCATTATTGGTTTTTACTCAATGTTTTGGCCGATCTATTGACCGGTCTTTCTCAAGTGTATATTGTAATTGGTGGTCTTTAGAAATAGTTTAGCATTATTTTTTTAACATGTAGTACAGTTAAGCTTTTTCTGAAACCATATTTTGTGGGGGTTGGAAATGTTGGGTAAATGGTACAAAGAAAGATGTCTTACGATAGGCAAATTAACAAATGGCTTAAAAAAAGGTATGAAATAAATGCAGTATGAAGTTTTTAAAATTCCCATAGTTTTGTTTTTTGTTTTGTTTTAATTTTTGAGGGTTGATTATTTCTGGTTTAGGATTGGCTTTTATTTTAAGTCTTTATTTTGAACTTTGCTCAATATTTCTTTAATCTTGACGTTTATTTTGATATTTTCCGTTGAGATGATTAGTTTTTATACATTTATTCTACAACATTAAAAAACTCTCGTTTCTCTTTTCAGTTGTCCTTTATATAACTACGTCTATGACTCAAACCGTCTCTATCTCCGAGTTTATTTTCCTTTTCCCATATTTCATTTACTTTTCAATTGTTCACGTGGTTTTCAGCATTTATTTACTTTTCTACTGAATACATTTTACCAATCCCATCTTAGTCTTTTGAACATAGTTCCCGAAGTTCCGTTCCTCATCTATCTATCTATCTGCGTGTGCATGTATGTGCGTGTAAGTGTGTGTGTGTCTGTGTGTGTGCGTCTGCGTTTATGTTTGTATATATGTGTGTCTTCAAATCTTGTTCATTAACTTCCCGATCTGTCGGGCGTAGAACCCTGTTCATTAAGTCTCTGATTTGTCGAAGTATTGATTTAGATTCTTCACTTTTATCCTCTTGGAAGGGTCCAATGTCAATCAGGATATTACTCACTTGTTCATTCTATTTATTATATTTCAACAGTTTAGTATTGTTTTCAATAAATTAAAAATATTCGATTGATTTTTTCTTAATTGTTTCTTTCTTTAAAGAACAGCATGTAAATATTACAAGATATTTTTATGTCCTGATGTTAATGTTAAATTTTTTTTCTATAGTCAATTCATCCGATTATAGTTATTTTTCATCTTGATATGACATCTTAAGAATAATCCATTACATATAGTGACTGAGGGAACAATAATATTTGTATAAATACAAGAACATAAACTTCTTTATTACTAGGAAAGTCGTGCTGACATGGCTCTATGAGAGAGAGAGAGAGAGAGAGTCGGTAGGGATTTGTAATGATTGACATCAGGTTGAGACACATATTCAGTGAGCCTTGTTTCTTCGTGTTTCTTTCACGGGAGACTGATACAGTGCTAGCTTCTCAACCCGGAAGCTGCCTGACTGTGAACCGGGTTGACACCCAGACGGCAGGTTTTGTCAACTCTGCTGACTGCTCTCTCCGACTGACTGCTGGGATCGAAAACTTCCATCATCATTCATCTTTCTGACGGCTACACATTTCTTTCCACGCATTCCACGTTGCATTTCCGCTGTCCCTTACTTACCTTAAGACACAGCTGTACATCCTGTTTTTGAAATTCACTCTACTCGTCCAGTCAAAGGTCAAGATGTAACAGTACATTTTTATCCAACCCCTCTACTACAGACAGGTTTTGATACACGATCAGTTTTTAAGCAAAGAAAATTTGAAATTTGAATTCAGTTTTCCTTTACATAGACTAGTTATTCATTGAAGACTAAAGGACCTAGTATGCTTTACTATTCACCCCTAACTGGAAGGAAGATTGCTGGGTGAATGTCTTTTCCCCCAAAGGAATTAGCATAAAGTAAAACGCAAACAGCCTCGTTCAAGATTTGAACTCAGATCGTCGATCCCATTTCCAACAAAGGTAACCTCCAATTGAATGTAAAATAGATCGTCTGGTTCATTTTTAACATTTTCTTTCTTTATAGATGATATTTTGTTTCCCATAGAATGGAAGACTTCCGCTTATTTGTCCAATCAGATGTGATTGGTCAAAAGTGAATCACCTGGTTTCTTTTGTTTCGTTTTTTTTTATTTTTGTATATATTTTTTTTGTTTTTGTCATCTATTTTGTAGCTTCTTCCTTCTTCAGGGAGTACTGAAGTTACAAAACCAATCTAGCGCTTAATGTGAATTTCTTAAAACAAAATCTATAGATTACACCTGGTCCGGTCCCTTCTGCTTGGGTAATTTTCCATTTGTGTTTATTTGAATCAATGAAATTCATTCGATGCTTCCACCCTCTTCTATACCTCTGAGTTTTAGAACTTTGTTGTGCTTCTTTGAACTCTTTCTATATTTTTTTTCCAGAACTTTTTGTGAATCTGTAGCCACTGGCTTTACGCTTTATTTTCTGTCTTCATCCTTGTAAAATGTACATCTGTTGTCTTAGAATGAGTTGTTTTGTACGTGTTTTGGTTAATCCGCTGTTCGTATCTTTTTTTTGTTTTTGTTTTTTTGTTTTTTTCAATCGCTTTTAGTTTATTTTAGAGAAAATATTCTTCTCCGTTTTGTATTTTCCGAAAGTTTCATGTGTCTTCCATTCTTGGTGCTCCTATCATCTTTAAATAGTCTTGTGTTACTTTGGAACCTCAAAATCTGTGTTTCTAATCTGATTTCCGAGGCCGATTTCTTATTCCTGTTGGTCGTGATTTTTCAGAATAAATTTTCATATAAACCTTTTGTCCCAATTGTTTTACCTACGTCGGCCAAGTCATTCACCGAAGATATATTGTTCGTTTTGATGGGACGTAAAATTTTATTGACTTTTCTCATTTCTCTTTTCAATTTTACTCCAGCCTTTAATTCCAAAACAATGATACTGCTTTTCATTTTTCTTTCCAGAATAATTTTTCTGAACTTGTGAGAACATTATCAAAAGAAAAAACACAGATGGATCTAAATAAATTGTCAGCTACAGGACAATCAAAATATTAAATGAGAAATTCAATATTGGGGTTGGCTTTGATGATAAATTTAAAGAAGACAATCATATTTTGTCAATTGTATCGAGGGAAAATGGAATAATTGGCTAGATGTAAAGAAAGGATATCGTAAGAGAAGCAAATGTTGTTTTAAAAGATATAAAACCCTGATAAAATCTCACATAGAATATTTTACTAGAGCTTGGTCTTCCGTGGCTTAATATGAAAAGTCGAGTATAATATTCGAGATTGGAGGGAATACCATGAACAGAGTCAATAAAAAAGAATAAAAGATTAGAGTAACAAGGAGAGATTATTGAAATTCGGATTAAATCCTAGAAATAAGAATTAGTGATGAACTAATAGAAATTTTCAAAATGATTATGAAATTTATACTATGTTAGACATTTTTTCGGTATTTCTCCTCTAACAAGAAATTTAATTTCAAGGCTGATTTGGAAAACCAACGGGAATTTTTGCTAACAGAGTAATATATTTCTGGAACAAATTGTCTAATCAGATAAAAAACAGCAATAATGTAAAAACTGAATATTGAAAAAGATGATTACAAAAATAATGGTAAGAAGAAAAATTGAAGAGTGAATTTCTACAAACTATCAGATGAATTATTTAACAGAATTTGATCTGAATATAGATGTGGTATTAATAGTGTTTATGTTCTGTGCAAAGATTTTTTCCATTCTTTCAAGCTTGATGTAAGAAGATGATAATAAGGGGAGATAACCAAGAAGTCATAACAAACAAATAAAAAAAATATTTCAGAATTCCTATTAGTTTTTTTTTATTATTTAAATTCATTGATTTTTTTACACCAGTAATAACGAGGAATCTTTGATTTATTCATTCTATTTTACAGCCACTCTTCTTTGTAATGGTGTTCTATATTTGGTTGATTCATCTGGTGACTGACTCTTAGAATTTTTATTCGCATTTTTTGTAGTTTCCATTTTCTATTTAACTTTTTGTCTCATTCTCATCTCTCCTCCCGCTTTTAAGTTTTTGCTGTACTGTTTGCCTATTATGCAAACATCATACTTTTCTGTGATTAGCCTCACTATCACTTATGAAAGAAGGCGAAAAGATTAACAAACACTTGAATTTTGCCGGAGAGCTGAAAAAGCTGTGGAGCATGAAGATAACTGTGATACTCATCTCAGTTTGTGTGCTTGGTATGCTTCTGAAGGGTCTGGAAAGGATAATAGAGAAATTGGATATTAAATAAAGAATCGAGACCATCCAGACCACAGTATTGTTAAGGTCAGCTAGAATACCTAAAAGAGTCCTGGAGACCTAAAGAGATTTATGCTCTCCACACTCCAATGAAAGTAATTAAAGAAAACACCATTAAAAACTAACGTGAAAAGCATGCAATTACTTCTGGCGAGTTTTTCTTTCTCTAGATTCTCACTGACAATAATTCTCTTTAAGTTTCAAGAACTCTTCAAAGTATTCAGGCTGATCTCAATAGTGTACATGGTTTTGATTCTCTCCCTGATTTCCAATTCTTCCAGTCTTTCTTCAAAGCTTTTTAAAACTATTCCTAGTGCACCAGTTACAATTGGTAACACCGTCACACTCATGACCTACATCATTTTAATTCTGTGACAAAGTCAAAATATTAGTCTTTTCGCTTTTATTTATTTTCATTCTAGGATCAACTGGAAATGCTAAGTCCATTAGACGGCAAGTTCTCTTTTTCTTTTCTTTTTTCTTTGTTAACTCATTACCCAATCGGCTGGGGCTGTGTAGAATACACCGATTGCACTTCTACAGAGGGGTAAAACTCCCCACCAACGCGTGTCCTGCATATGGCACTAAACAATCTGATGGTAAGGTTCCAGTGATGCTAGAGCTTTGGGGAATGCGGATCACCCCTTAATTGCCATTGCTCCCAGGTCCACTCTGACCCAGGGTGGTAACACCTGATAGGACCCTATGTACGGGTTAAATAGAACTAAACTGCTTACTTATGCTAAACTAACTTATTTCAAATAGAACTGTTTTGACATTTCACAGTGTGTGGATAAAATCTACACTCATACTAAACTGAATTGTTTGAAATAGAACTGATTATTGGTATAAATTTACCAGCTCATTGGCCAAGTGGGTAAAGTGTTCGCCAATGGTCAGGTCGCGTCATACAGAAGACTTTTAAAATGGTACTTGATATCTCCTTGCTTAACACTCAGCAATATAAGGTACGTATCAAGGGTAAAGTGGAGCAATCCAGGGAAAGGAGTAGCGCCCTCCCCTACACTTCAGTGTTGTAGCTATTGAAAAGGGAGCCTTCTGTTCGCCCTTGACTATGGTCGCCAACTTTACTTTTACTTTTATTTGTATAAAAATAGATTTGGGCGTTAAATATCTTACAAAGGTTGATATACCATAAAATCCAACCGACCAACCAACCCACTAACTCTAAGTCTGGTCTTCTGTCCGTGATTAGGTAATCGTTTGTTGCATAATACATTATTATAAATAGGATTAACATTGGATCTTGTTTATTTATTATTTAAGAAATACTTGAATATTTTTGTTTTCTCTTTCTTTTTCTCGCTAGTATAATATTCATCACACTGATTATAAAGTATATTTCAGTTAATACTATTCTTAATTATATCTATATTATATAATATACATCTTATATAAGGAGTGTATACAGTGACGACGGCGAATTAAACAACTACCTCCACATAAATACTGTGTATTGTGTTCACTAGGATGTAATTTTCTATATCACTTTGTATTTTGGAAAGGGTCTAAGCATTAGCATGTCACAATATTTGCAAAGAAGTGTCTCATCAGAATTCTGTGAAGTCGACCCAAAAGTACTAATAATATTTTAACAAAAAGAATGTAATATTTGAAATGAGTTGACTGTAAACTTTCCAGAAGGTCAAATAAAACGTTGAAGTCTGGCAAAGAAGATAAACAAAAGAAGTAAAAGCTACGAAGACACAAAACCAAACGGAAGAAAATAATCACTGAGAGTCAACATGATTCTAAAAAAATCTACTTATCCCAAAGCAACTTATAAATGTTGATTACTTTCTTCCAGGCCAACACGGTTTACGCTAAACTATTTATATTAATTATCACAACAACAACAACAACAACAATAATGAGAAATAAATTACAAAGATGTAAATGAAAACTAATTAAGACGAGTGTAATTATGCAGGTAAAATGATGTAAATTTTTAACAAGTGGCACAACTCAATTAACTTTTCCTTTAGAAAAGTAGTTTCAACTAGAAAAGATTGAATTGTGTGTCAATTTAGTCGACTGATGTCTTGTTTGTTGTTGTTTTTTTTTGTTTTGTTTTTTTTTGTTATTCGTCAGTGATAAAATCCGGTTGTTAGTTCCACTTTGTGTAAACCAACGAATAATATCAATGATGAAAATGCACACTGACACTCTCAAAACCAGACACATACACACTCGATCGCATATATATATATATATATATATATATATATATATATATATATATATATATATATTCTGATTGAAAACAAAAATCAAAATCAAATTGATATGTTACCCTATATGTACAACATTTTCA
This sequence comes from Sepioteuthis lessoniana, assembly GCA_963585895.1. Lineage (NCBI taxonomy): Eukaryota > Metazoa > Mollusca > Cephalopoda > Myopsida > Loliginidae > Sepioteuthis > Sepioteuthis lessoniana. Next base: position 106,265,531 of record OY757920.1, on the reverse strand, counting down.
TTATAATTTTTCCCCAAAGCTTTCAAGGGGAAAAGAAGCACGCCACTTTTTTCCTCATATATATATATATATATATATATATATATATATATATATATATATATATATAATAAGTCCAGGAAAGTGTTTCAAGTAATAATTCAAAATATTTTAAATAAAATTTATACTATGAGTATACAATTATAAAAGTCTGTACTATGCATTTTTTAAACTGGCGCTTTCTTTCAGATAAACCGTGATAGAAATTTTTGATTCTCAATATGATGAAACTGTTGACCCCCAAATCAGGATTTGGAAGACAGAGGTGCAGGATATTTTCAAGATTTATTACATCTTGAAAATATGCTGTGCCAGGGAAGAACTTCATATCCCATTAGCATTTGCTGCGTCATAGTTGCGATTTGAGGACAAATACTGACATTGAAAAGATTATCAGTCGATTTAAAATCTATTTTAGTGAAACGAGTATAAATGTATCGTGGTAGCACTTCACTGGGACTCCCACATATTCAGCCTTGTGTCAGATTAAGCTATGTATAGTTCACAGTGGTCTTTATCATATCTTTATTTTCTTTCTTCAATCGTTTACACGATGTTTCGACGCTTGTTCGACCATCTTTGTAAGTATTGGTCCAAGAAGAAAAAGTAGAAAGGAGTTTATTAATCGTCATTTACTAAACGTAACTTAGTTTAAATTAAAGACCAGAGGAGAGTTTATCAATTGTTTGAGAGTTTTGCACAAGTCAGAATTTATTATCGATTTTTGATTTTAAAAAATTACACTCAGTTCAATATTTTTAAAAATGTTTTTTTAACCACGATTGTAATATTCATCGTTTCTTTAATCGTAGTTTAAACTTTTTTTTACTATAAAAATGATTAAGTTGCTCAAGTATTGTATATAAAATATTTTATTTAATGAATCTCTCTCTCACATACTCTCTCTATATATAGTCATCTGCACACAATTTTGTTGTCTCACATTTTTCAGTGTAGTTAGCCCCGCAAGATGCTTCAAGCTGAGATCGAAACCCGACTGACTTTACGTCAGCTGGACATCTTACCCAATGGAAAATCTTTATTCTCAGTATAACTAAAGGAATTTTTTACGAATATATTTCTATATATACGTTATCAGCTACCTGGATCGCTCAATACCTGAGAAGAGCTGTTGCCTTTCAGCATGTGGTAGCTCGCAAATATCCCAACTAGAGTGCTCTAACCATGAAGAAGGGGAGATCATATATATATATATATATATATATATATATATATATATATATATACGTAGTTATTTCCCAGTGTGTGTAAGTAGACACATAAAATTTGCATTGTCAAAACAACTACTGTACTTCTGTAATCGTCGTTTTTACACTAAGTAAAGTTGGCGACCGTAGTCGATGGTGACCCTAAGGCTCTCTTTTCAATAGCTACAACACCAAGGTGTAGGGGAGGGCGCTACTCCTTTCCCAGGATTGGCTCACTTTACCCTTGATCCGTAAATAATGCTGAGTGTTAAGCAAGGCAGCATCAAGTATCATTTTTTGAGTCTTTGTTATGACTCGACCTGGGAGTGAACCTAGGTCTGCCAGGCTATTGGCGAATACTATAACCATTAAGCCAAAGTCCGGTGCTTTGTCTTATTTAGGAGAATTTCCCTTATATGCCAACTTTCTTCATTGGGATAACTAATTTAAAAAACTCAGCTTGCAGAACATAAATATGACAAAACCTTTTATTTTTATTTCAAATTTGATATTTTGATATCTATTTTTAAAATGAACAATCATTTTGCTGACAGCATTTGTAATTTAATTCAGAAGTTATTCAAATAAAGAAGTCACTTCTAATAACATTTTGCTTGGCATTAACTATGTTCTCATTGAAAACATGACAAGTGAAATCGTACCAATAGAATTTTTTGGAAATCATTCTAAATAATTTGATTTTTTAATTTAATGTTTTAGAAACAGGGTACTATTGTCTACAAATCCATTTTACAAATCAGAGCTTCAGAAAAGGTGTCCAAAGATGTAGACTTCATTTATCACTACTGATGTATGTGAGCAAAAATAATGTATGCATTAAGGATCGAACTCTTTACTCGATGAAAACAGCCTGCGAAACTAGTTCGATTGCCATTACTTCATACCGAAGACCCAAAGGCATTTTGTTATTATTATACTCCTTATGAGTTTTTCACACCAACGTTTGCTGATGGCGTTTCATTGGAGTCTGAATGTCAACAAATCTCCTCAGATCTCCAAGACTATTCTCAGTATTCTAGCTGATCTTAACAATGTTTCGTACTCTGTTTTCCGATTCTCCCAGCCCTCTTACAATGCCTTTGCGGACTGTTCCAGGCACGCCAATAACAACTGATACCAGCGTTAGCAGTGGGCTTTCACTGGAGCCTGGGTGACAGCAATTCTCTTCGGGTCTCTAGGACACATCTGAGTATTTTAACAGATTATTATTATTATTATTATTATTATTATTATTATTATTGTTGTTGTTGTTTTTGTTGCATAATTCAAACGAGATGTTTAAGACATCCAGTGAGTATTGAACTCATATCGATAGACATATATCCACCAAAGCTAAAATGTCAATTCGACGAGTAGAATTTAGAATTATCTCACAGTATTTGTTTTGTATTTTCTGATAAAAACAAAGTTTATTAACATAAAAAGTATGAATGGTGTGTCTATTAGAAACTATAAAGATTTGTGTTGGAGCATCATTCTAAATTAATGCAGTTTGTTTACTTGTCTTGAAAACGAAATTTATAATTCTGTTTCTTTGCCAACTCTTCGCAACTTTAAAATATTTACAAAGTTTTGTTACGTCAGGCACAAGGCTTTGCTATTTTTTGAAAATACCAAAATGAAGAGCTTGAATAGTAGTAATGGTTTCTGAGACATATAATGTTAACATAGTAATATGTGCTTAATTTAGACTGTCTGAAACAAAGCTACATGTTGATTACTCTTTTTGAAACGAACTCACGAGAGTTGAAAAAGTCTGCGAGATATTGTGAGCAACACACAAGGCTAGAAATTTGAGATTCCCTTTGAGATTCAAATTTAATACATGTCTGGGAAACATAGATTGCTAACCATTGCTTTACAGCGAGTAAATCGATTATCCAAGCCGAAAACGAGCTGGAACACCTTTTGGTGATCAAAATAATTCGTCGAGTAATAGTTTGAGGGTCTAACTTGATAATCATTTCGTACAAAGTGATGCCTGTTACCCGTTGTTGCTTTTTTTTTTTTTTTTGTATCAGACTTTTTCTCACTCCGAAAAGAAAAAACCCTCAGTCGTTCTATCTGATAGATATTAATAATACTGTCTTTTCTTTTTCCTTATTGACAAAGTTTAATGTACTAACTATGCCGAGTCTGCAGTTTAGTAGAAGGTTTTTCTGCCAGAGAACTTAACTTACTATTCTCAGGTATTAGGATTCAGAACTTTTAGTTTTGAATACCGTTTTTCATCTATTAAGTGGATTACTTTAATGGGTACAGTGGGTTCAGTTTGGTCTATTCTTTTTCCCCATTACTGAGTCATAAAAGAAAGATATAAATGTGAAGTGAACACAAGCTCGACAGAAACCTGAACTCAACTGACTCCATTTTCCATGCTGACAACTATAATGCTAATATATCTGAGCATAGTAACTTCGATATTCTAACTTGGAGGCGAGAATTAATGTTGTTCTCGTTGACGCGTTTTCATCACTCTTCATTGTCTGATTTCTTCTCTTATTTTTTTAGTACGTCGTTTAACTTTGCACTTTTATGGATTAATATCACCAACGTCAATGAAAAATGCCACGTGATTCTTTCCCATTTTATCAACCGAAGAGGAAAACTATTTTTGAATATTTGAAGACAAATGATGATTGACTCCTTGAATTTGAACAGTTTATTCCCTTTTCTAATGGAATTAAACAATGGAATAGAATCCGAATGTATGGAGAATCTTTTTTAAAAGTAATCTAAAATTTATGAATTTATTAGAAGGAAAGTCGACATTAAAACGTTTCGGTTTTAATAAACCTTTGTCAGGCCACTAACATGGTGAAACAAGTGTTAATAGAAAAACGATGGATTTTTATAAAATACAAAAACAGAAGCAGGATATTATATACAAAGAAAGTTCATATAACCCTTCAATCATTCAATCATTCAAATCTATCACGACATTGGCACAGGCAATGATGTTAAACAAATGGAATCACAAAGAGATACAACGGAAAGAAGAAGAAGAAGAAGAAGAAGAAGAAGAAGAAGAAGAAGAAGAAGAAGAAGAAGAAGAAGAAGAAGAAGAAGAAGAAGAAGAAGACTTTTAAAGCTCAAGCTAATAAAATTACTGTGTAATTTATTTCTGGTTTTATTTTATCTTTTTTGTTTATTCATTTTTTATTGTTTATTTATTTATTTATTTATCATTGTTTATTTATTTATTTATTCATTAGTATGCAAAGGAAATATTTTACCGTATATACACGTCGCACCAGTAAATAAGACACACCCACTTTTGGTATATGTTTTGTCTGAGCCTTTCACTTGTATATAAATCGCATTTTTTTATTCATGAATACTGTTAGTAACAACTCCCCCGCGCGAATCGTTTCTTCATACGTTGGTCGCCAGTGTTGAGAGGCCAGCATTTAGTTTGTTTTCTTAGAAATCAAAAATCTTTGGAATAAAACCAAGTTTCTTTTTAAAATCTGTCAAGGCAAAGATTGGGAGATGCGGCATCTCATACTTTTAAAAACCAGAATCTAACCGTAACTAATCTCATTTCTATTATAAACTCTTGTGACTTGGACATGAGCTGGCAAAAACTAATAAGTTATGTAGACATTGCCTGGTCCATTTGTGTAGGGTTGCACTTGTTAATTTTATGTGTCCATTGAAACAAAATCATTCACTGTTATCGCATACAGAATATCAATTACAACCCGATTTCAAACTCACATTTACCATAAACATCATTTAGCGTTTATATATATTAACTTAAAGCAAATATTGCTATCCAGTATCATCTCTCAATTTGTAATTTTATGGCTCGGTTAAAAAAGAAACACTCAGGAGCAGCGTAGAAGATATGAGATTTATTAATGATAGGAGTGAAAGTTGATCACATTTGCGAATATTTGCTATTTGGAAGGAAACTAAAATTTTCTCAGGAAATAGCACTTGCTATGAAACGTACTAAAAAGAATGTAATAGACATTTCGACTCGTTCACCCACAGTCATAGTACCACAGATTAATATCAACCAAATTGTGTAGCTCACTCCACTCGGTTAAATAAGTCTTTAAAATTCCGTACTTTCGTGGCAATGAAAACATTTTTTGACTCCTGTCGTCACGAAAAGCTACTTATAACTTTTGTCATAAAACTGATTACATATTACCAGCTTGCTTGTCTTGGAAATATACAGAAAGCGCTGGAAGCAAGAAAACACACAAAAATATGAGAAAATCTCGTGTTACTGAAAACGATGAGGTTTCAGCATACAAACTGTTTACCCTGCAGGGGAACAGCTAAATAAATCCCTTAAAGGTGCTGGTTTCGCGGATCAGTCACACCGCACCTGATAACCAGTGAAGTGAGCCTAAGGCATCAAAACTCAAATTACAGATGCTGTCAACCACTAGAAAAAGCATCGCATCATGTATTATTTGTGAGGTGTGTGTAGATTATGAAAGCTGACAGTTTTGTCGACCGCTGATAGTTATTCCAGATGTTTTTTCTAAGATAAAAAATGATTAAAATCTTTGAACGCAGCTGGAAGTACATACGCCAACTAAAGGCTATGAATGTCGAGTATCCCATTGACATGAATTTGGTAGATTAAAGGCGTTTACTTCAAAACTAAGTTTTCACCCTTAAATAAAACCTATATTCTACGAAGCTTGATATGAGCCTTACACCTTGCGTAAGAAAATGGACAAAGAATTTAGCCATCTTGAGTCTCTTCAAATTATTGGACCAGTGCAATATTCAGAATAGTTGCAGTTCTTTAAACTGGCAATCAACACGTGCTCAAAGTAAAACCGGCACCCTGATGTCAGGATTGATTATTTTAATGCAAATTTGAAGCCGAGCTCGAATTCGCGATCTGCATTCTGATATATGCCAGATGAAGATTGAAAGTAGTATCTCACTGCCAACACGTGGTCTTTACAGGTTCCAAAACCTCTGTTTTAGAGTAAATTTTGTTCCAGGTAATCATTAACAATGTATGGAAAATGTGTTGGCAAATGAATCACCTGTTGTATAACATTCATATCCATCAATTGATCTCAACGTTAATTTTTCTACCTGGATCTGGAACATTTTTCAGTGCTAAATCTCACATACGAAATTCACAGACCAGTTTTGTTTCCTTCCATTATTTACAGTAATTTTTTCATTCTTTATATAAATATTTTTTCTTTGTTTTATGTCATATTTTTTATCGTTTTTAAAGCATCAAAAATGTGCATTAAGTGCTTGAAAGTTTTGCTAATTTTCTTGCAAATTTAATCTTAGAATAAATAAAAGAAATATGATAATTTCTAATCCAAAAAGTATCCTGTCATGATAGCTATCATCATGCAATAAAGAAAATTTTCATGAACCTAGAAGTAACTGATACTAACGTTATGTAATGAATAGCTGAGAGAAGCCAATTCACTTTACACACACACACACACACACACACACACACACACACACACACACATATATATATATATATATATAACGAAAGCAGGATAGATAAAGATACTACAGTCTCATAGATAGATAGACAGATAGATAGATAAATGAAGAGAAAAACAGGTTATAACTTGACCTGAAGCAATTGTTTGAAAATTGATCTGGATGATAATTACTTGTGTTGTGAATTGGTCCTCACTGACTACTATGAACTTTTGTCATAAGTTTAGTGATTACCAATATATAGAAAGTGACTGTGAAAATTCTATCGATAGAAACAGAGCAAGCTATATAACTAAGTATATAGATAGATTGATTGATTGAGAGAGAGAGAGAGAGAGAGAGAGAGAGAGAGAGAGAGAGAGAGAGAGAGAGAGATCATCACAAATAAATAAGAAAAATACATTCCAATTCTTAGTAACTAAAATATGAACATGTAGTAGTCCAAAAATAAATACATTTTCTGAAATATACATTATGCAAAATTATTTTTAGGCTTCAGAAGTGTTGCAATTTTATTTTGGGCTACAGATATCTCATGTTGTAGTGTTTAGCGATAAGTAGTATTCTTAATAATATCCATTTTCATTGTATCATTTCGCTATAAATAATCAAATCTTGATAACTCTATTTTAAAAGACTTTTTTTTTATTGTTAGGCTTTTTATTCATGAGTGCTATAGATATGATGAAGATAGATAGATAGATAGATAGATAGATAGATAGAATATCTATATTTATTGAAAATATACCTTCACAATAAAAATTTTCTTTAAAACCCAGTTGGTTAAGGAACAACTTTTGGAAAATTGATAATCTATATTCATTTTACGTGAATTTATACAAATTCATATTTCTATGTTGACATATTAGAATTGCTTTGCTTTTAAACTTTCAATTTTAACTTTTACCAAATGTGACATATAAATATTCCATGCATAAGTATTAACATAAATTTCCATAGAATAATCTGTGAATGAAGATTTAAATATTTTTCATCAATAAAATTTTCCAAGATTTTTAACAATACATACTACTGCTAATTTATTAGTACATGTAGTATTTTATGTGAAAATGTGTCGTTAATCATAAGCGGAAAGCAGATATAGTTCAATGTACAATGTGCAGAGTGTTTTTGACAACACGGCCTCCAGCCGATAGAATTTGAAGGAAGAGGCTGCCAGGAAGAAAGGTACTTTATTAAGACTTTTTTTTATTGTGCGTTGTGAAAAGGGTGAATGTAATGCAACCAACAATTGACCCATCACTCGTGTTGACAAGAAAGCAGACCTCTTTGATTTAAAAAATGTATTTTATATATTTTAAGAAAATAATCCGTATTTTCTTAGGCAATCTAGCTAATTAAACATTAAACTAACTCATCTTCAAATGGAATTTCACAGATGCCTTGTTAATTGATGAGATTTTAGTACAGAACTTGGTTTCGAGAAGTTTTCTTGTTCCTCAGAGGTACTCCTTTCTCATTTTTCTTTCATCTCTGTCTGATAGTTCCCGCTTCCAATATTTCCAAGTAACGAATAGCAATGGTGAGAGTGAATCTCCTTGAAACATGCTTCTTTGGATTTAAACTTCTGTTAGGGCTTGTCCTCCTGTTGCTAATTCCACTCTCCAGTTTTTCATGATTTTCATGATTAAGTGAATCATTTAGTCGGATATTTTACACATCTTTAGTCATTCTATTATCCAAGTTTTCCAGACCATATCCTTCGCCCTTTTGTTATCAACCTATGCTATGGTTACATTTTTCCGCCTTGTTTTTATCTCATTGGGTATGTTTATCTGTATATAGTAGGGCATCTGTTACTTATGTACCATTAGAGCATCCTTTTCTTTCTTTCAGAAATATACAGCAGCATTCAAGTCAGTTATATATTTCTTCTCTTATTTGCACGGTTAGGATTTTCTTCATCATAGGTAAGTGTTACATAACGATGCCAAAAAGATGTTTGTATTATTACGTCTAGGCATAACTATAAGTACAACCACGTGATCGAACGTGTTAATGGCTGTGTCACTTACTCTTAAATAGTTATCGGACACTGTTGAAACCTCACCGTGCGAAAAGTTAACGAACATACGAAACTCTGTCTTAGTTAACTGACTCAAAAGTTTATTCCCTACTACACTTTTTAAGCAACCACCGGGAGAAAGAAAGAAAGTATGAAAACTGAGTAACCCGCGTTTGCTGTACAAAGAGAACAACAAGTCACTTTCTTTCTGCATTTTCTTGTAGTTCTAACGTGTTCCCGCCGGGTGTAAGACCCCTTTTTAGAGCCCACCTTTTTGGGGGCCGTAATTTTCGTCTTTCTTTACATTTTCGTAGCTGGTGCTCAATTCGCCTCTTTACCTCTTTGCGTCCGGCTCCTAACTCAAACCTGAGTCGTCTGCTTACGTCCGCCAGGTGTCAAAGCGGGGTCATATCCGTTTCCGGTGGTTCTACACCTGCGCAGAAGATTTGGGACCTCTGTTTTTTTCTAATCTTTTTTAATTATCGTTGTCTTTATCTCCGCCTTTTCGTCTTATTATTTTCTTCTCTCCCAGAAATTAGCATCTCCCTCTTTTTATAACTTTGACCTACCATATCACGTTACAGTAAACATAATTGCTGAGGATGATTTATTTTGGAGTCCTTCTGAATAAGTGTAGTTTTTCCATTAGTCATCCATTTGGATATGTTTGCTACTTCGTGGCATTTACTCAGTTGCTGAGAATCTTTTGTGGATGGACGTAACTCTTGCTAAAACCAGAATCCATATATGCCATCATGACCTGGTGTTTTCCAATTTTGTACTTTCTTCAGTGGTGCCCTAAGTGAGCCCGTGTACATGTTTTCATCGAGGCTTTCTTCGTATCTTTGCATTTCTTTTTTTAATGTTATCAATCCATTTGGTCTTTCTATTATCTACTTTCCGTTCTCATATCTTGCTCTAAAACTGTTGTGTTTCCTTCGCTTTCGATTATTCATTTGTCCTTGACCTTTCTATCCCGACACGCTGGTAGATTTTCTTTCCCTATTTTTCGAAGATCTTGTTTTGCTTGTTTGTATTGTTTGCTTCAGTCCTGATATCTTTTTAGTCTCACTCCTTTTACCAATATGTTTTGGTCTATTTCTTCAGTTATATTGTCTGGCTTTTCTGCTGTTATTTTTTTTTTAGATCTTTTTATTCCATTGTGTTTTTGTGTATTTTCCTTTCATTAGTACTTAGGCTTGTTCTTGCAGTTTCTTAATTTTTCCTTCTAGTCTAATTTTCTATTGATGTTTTGAATTTCTTTTCGTGTTCCCTAGCGGATATATCAATTTTATTATTGATTAGTCTTGCTCTTGAATAAATTAGATCATTTAGTTAGGTGATGTTCTCCGTCAGGATATTTTTTAATAATATATTTTCTTTTTTGGTTTCTAACTTCTTTTTTAGTCTTAATTCTTCATGGATTGTAATGTAATCTTTTCTTGGTCATGAGCCTTTTTATATTAAATTTACATCGTTTATTTCATCTTGTGTTAACATAGATCGCATGGCGTTGGGATCCGTGATATTTTGGTTTTCAATGTTTTGTATTTCAGTTCCTCTTCGGCATATTCTTCATGACTTACCTGTCCGCAAATATCTATTGTTTAAACAAGCGGTAAAATTATTCTTGCCTGGTCAACAAGTCTCTGATTTGTTGCATCAAATTTAGTGGAATCAGCTCATCCTTATTCTTTTGGTTTACTTATAAAATTACTGTGGATTATATTTTTGTGTCTTCCTTTGTTCAAGTTTTAATTTGGTGTTTTGTTATCAGTGTAATTGGAATAATAATAATAATAATAATAATAATAATAATAATAATAATAATAATCAACAACAAATGTACAAAAGTAGTATCATAATAGACATGATTAGTTGGGAAATGTTGACAAATGATATATACACAAACATTTCTAGAAAATGAGACTCATGAAATTTTAGAGATTTTAAGATTCAAACGGATAACTTAATCCGGGCTAGAAGACCAGACCAAATTTTGTTGAAGACCATAGAATGAAAATGAAAGAAAGCAAAAATATTTTTAAAAAACACTTGGACCTTGCCAGGGAGAAGAAAACGCAGTGGAAGATGAAGGTGTCTGATTTCAATTGTGGTTGCTAACCTTGGAATGGTCCCTAAAAGCCTGGAAAAGCGTCCGCAGGGAATTGAAGTTAAAGAATCGAGAGTACAGCATTGTTAAGATCGGTTAGGATGCCAGAAAGAGTCATGGGCATCTAAAGAGACTTGCAGTCACTAAGTTTCGAATAAAAGACATCCTGTTAAAACTGGCTGGAAAAACTAACAACTCGCGGAATAATAATAATAATAATAATAATAATAATAATAAAAAGAAGAAGAAGAAGAAGAGACCCTGCCTAACTGTGGACTGAGCCGTCCCGGCAGACCACTGAGTAAAATTGAAAGAAAACGAAAAGAGAGCTAATACCTGGACCTTGCTCGGTAACTGAAAAACTATGTAACATGAAAGTGACGGTAATACCAACTGTAATCGGTGTACTTGGTGCAGTCATTAAAGGATTGATAAAGGGACGGGAGGAATTGGAAATAATATCGTGGATGGATACCATCCAAACTACAGCTCTGTTAAGAACGCCCAGAATACAGACAAGAATCTGCGAGATTTGAACAGACTTGCTGCCACTCAACTCTAGTGGAAAACTATCAGCGAACACTGGGGTGAAAAACTCTCAAAGGAATACAATAATAATAATAATGTTGAAGCTTATTCTTCCAGCTGAATAATTTTAAAAGCAAGTTTAATGCCTCATTAATTGGAAAAAATATATCTCTAATTCTGTCAAATATGTCTTTGAATAGACAAGTTAGTATGAAATTCGAATATCTTTAAGATTGCTTAAATGCGTAGAAAGGTATATGGATGAGGCAACAAACATGTTCCAAATGTGAAGAAAGTCAAACCGAAAATGTAAATTATTTACTTGTGCTTGAAAGAAGAATGACGAGGTTAGTATTCTTTCAACTAAACTGTCTTTTAATTCAAGTGTTAGATTTTATTTTGTAGTCGAATATAAAATATTTGCTGAACATTATATGCAATTTGAATGAAAAGACGAATCTTAACTTGAAGCTTATTCTTCCAGGTGAATAAGTTTTAAAAGCAAGTTAAATTATTTTTATTTGGGAAAAATCTGTTTCTAATTCTGTCGAATGTGTCTTTGAATAGATAAGTTAGTATAAAATTTCAATATCTTCTAAATTGCCGGAACCTGTAAATAAAGTTTGATTACATTGTGTCCGGAACCAAACATAAAACAGGAATCAGAAGGCACTAAACATTCCTAGGGAATTTATCTCAGCAATAAGTTGTTCCCACTGGCTCAATGCCTTAATTAGCATATGTCTAGATAACAGCCCTGAAATGCTAGAAAACAGGACTTACAATAATCCCGTGTAGTTTCAACATAGATTAATGACGGACATATACCAAATTAAAACTTATTCAATGTCAGTGTGTTTTCTAGATCCACAAGCCAAACCTCAGAAACCATAGGAAGCAGCATGGTAGATGTGAACTATGGCCGATGAATCCTTCGATGGGCCAACGGCGCACTTCACCAGATGTTGGGCGGAAGAACCCCACCAGGCAACGACCAGGATCAAACAGTTCAGCCAGGAAACTACTGCTACTCATCTCCAAGTGTGGTGACTACTGATGACGTAAATCTAACCATCACGTTTGTTTTTGTTTTGTTTTTCTTTGTGTGGCCCGCTAAAGAGTTCCCGTCACATCAGCGTCAGGTGCGCAGATTTTAAACAACCTCTGGGTCTGGTATGTCCACAACACACCATCGATGATGATGATAATGTCGAATAAATATAACGTAATGTGTAAACCAGGCAACAGGCCTGACTGTCATGATCGGCATGTGCTCTCCTGATAGCCAACATGGGAGATCCGAGCGTCATCCTGCTAATTTTGGCTGTTCTTTTTTCAGGTACACGAATGACGAACCAAGGAACCACACAAACCAGAGACGTAAACACAAGACATGGACTGGGGAAGACAACCAACTTGCATTGCACAACTATTTTAACAGTAACCCTACACTACGAGGATATAGAAAAAGAATGAAAGAGACTAATGCAGTATAAGACACAGTAAGTTTTGACAAACAAGAACAGTCTAACCGAAATGAACTGCCAACTTCGAAAAATAGAAACATCACACCCCCGAACAACATAGAGCAAACACTAACACGAGAACAAAAAATAAATTTAGAAAATTTAAAGAGAATTATGAATGAACAAAAAACTATCAAGCCATCAATAAGAAACATAAAATGAAGATCAATCAAGATGGAAGCGGAAAAAAATAAATCAAGTATTAACATATATACCAACAAAAACATAACCGAATTAAATGAATTAATCTATGCAGGAACAAAATTAGTTTGCGAGAAAATCGGAATTCCCTTTAAGAGAACGAAAATAAATAAAATTAGGATGGGAAATTTGACTGGAAACGAAGATTTAAAAAAAAGCTACGAAAACAGACAAAAACGATGAAACAGCTGAAAGACGTTGGGACAAAAACGGAAAAGCAATTCAAGATAAAATAACAATCCTGTGGTCCTATGCTAGTCACGGAGCCCAATATGGTGTGACTTCTAGTCACAATACTTGTTGTGGCTATTTTTTTCGTGACTACCACATTAGCGTCCGACTGTTTGCTCTATCAAATCCTTCCGTGCCCACGCTGTGTTTGAAAGATCCACGGAGGGGGGGTTGACTCAATTCTGCCGGATCTGACTGATGAAGTTAGGTGACAACTGAAAAATTAGATAAATTTGCTAACCTTTAAGATAAAAAAAACAATTATCTCGCACTTAACTGACCTTTAAAATACAAAACGATTGTCTTGCACTAAAATGACCTTTAGGAACGATCAACCAACTTTTTAGGTCAATATAATCCTTGAACAAAAAGATACTTTTTTAAGGATCTTTTTAGTTTTTGATATATATATATATATATATATATATATATATAAACTTAGAATACATTTCATAAATTCTAATTTTTACATATTAATTAGGTACTCAAGTTAGGGGAGAAAAACTATGAAAACCTGGAGAGTAGAATTAACAGCAGTAGGGAATATCTTAGCCAAAGCGAAGAACCAAAGAGGTATATTCCAGGAAATGCACTATCACCATTACTATTTATAACTGTGATGTCCACTGAACCACTTACTCAGAAAATGCACAGTCGGGTACAAACTTAGTAAATCGCAAGGAAAGATCAATCACCTAATGTACATGGATGACGTCAAACTGTTTGCCAAAAATAAAAAAAAAGAATTGGAAACTGTAATCCACGCAGTCAGTATATACTGTCAGGACATAGGAATGGAATTTGGCATAGAAAAAGAAAAAGAACTGGAAACTCTAATATACGAAGTTAGGATATACACCCAGAACATAGGGATGGAATTTGGCATAGAAAAAAGAAAAAGAACTAGAAGCTCTAATATACGCAGTTAGGATATACACCCAGAACATAGGGATGGAATTTGACATAGAAAAAAGAAAAAGAACTGGAAACTCTAATATACGCAGTTAGGATATACACCCAGAACATAGGGATGGAATTTGACATAGAAAAAAGAAAAAGAACTGGAAACTCTAATATACGCAGTTAGGATATACACCCAGAACATAGGGATGGAATTTGACATAGAAAAAAGAAAAAGAACTGGAAACTCTAATATACGCAGTTAGGATATACACCCAGAACATAGGGATGGAATTTGGCATGGAAAAAGAAAAAGAACTGGAAACTCTAATATACGCAGTTAGGATATACACCCAGAACATAGGGATGGAATTTGGCATAGAAAAAAGAAAAAGAACTAGAAACTCTAATATACGCAGTTAGGATATACACCCAGAACATAGGGATGGAATTTGACATAGAAAAAAGAAAAAGAACTGGAAACTCTAATATACGCAGTTAGGATATACACCCAGAACATAGGGATGGAATTTGGCATAGAAAAAAGAAAAAGAACTGGAAACTCTAATATACGCAGTTAGGATATACACCCAGGACATAGGGATGGAATTTGGCATAGAAAAAAGAAAAAGAACTGGAAACTCTAATATACGCAGTTAGGATATACACCCAGAACATAGGGATGGAATTTGACATAGAAAAAAGAAAAAGAACTGGAAACTCTAATATACGCAGTTAGGATATACACCCAGAACATAGGGATGGAATTTGACATAGAAAAAAGAAAAAGAACTGGAAACTCTAATATACGCAGTTAGGATATACACCCAGAACCTAGGGATGGAATTTGGCATAGAAAAAAGAAAAAGAACTGGAAACTCTAACATACGCAGTTAGGATATACACCCAGAACATAGGGATGGAATTTGGCATAGAAAAAAGAAAAAGAACTGGAAACTCTGTTCTGGGTGTATATCCTAACTGCGTATATTAGAGTTTCCAGTTCTTTTTCTTTTTTCTATGCCAAATTCCATCCCTATGTTCTGGGTGTATATCCTAACTGCGTATATTAGATTTTCCAGTTCTTTTTCTTTTTCCATGCCAAATTCCATCCCTATGTTCTGGGTGTATATCCTAACTGCGTATATTAGAGTTTCCAGTTCATTTTCTTTTTTCTATGTCAAATTCCATCCCTATGTTCTGGGTGTATATCCTAACTGCGTATATTAGAGTTTCCAGTTCTTTTTCTTTTTTCTATGTCAAATTCCATCCCTATGTTCTGGGAGTATATCCTAACTGCGTATATTAGAGTTTCCAGTTCATTTTCTTTTTTCTATGTCAAATTCCATCCCTATGTTCTGGGTGTATATCCTAACTGCGTATATTAGAGTTTCCAGTTCTTTTTCTTTTTACTATGCCAAATTCCATCCCTATGTTCTGGGTGTATATCCTAACTGCTTATATTAGAGTTTCCAGTTCTTTTTCTTTTTTCTATGTCAAATTCCATCCCTATGTTCTGGGTGTATATCCTAACTGCGTATATTAGAGTTTCCAGTTCTTTTTCTTTTTTCTATGCCAAATTCCATCCCTATGTTCTGGGTGTATATCCTAACTGCGTATATTAGAGTTTCCAATTCATTTTCTTTTTTCTATGTCAAATTCCATCCCTATGTTCTGGGTGTATATCCTAACTGCGTATATTAGAGTTTCCGGTTCTTTTTCTTTTTTCTATGCCAAATTCCATCCCTATGTTCTGGGTGTATATCCTAACTGCGTATATTAGAGTTTCCAGTTCTTTTTCTTTTTTCTATGTCAAATTCCATCCCTATGTTCTGGGTGTATCTCCTAACTGGGTATATTAGAGTTTCCAGTTCTTTTTCTTTTTTCTATGTCAAATTCCATCCCTATGTTCTGGGTGTATATCCTAACTGCGTATATTAGAGTTTCCAATTCTTTTTCTTTTTTCTATGTCAAATTCCATCCCTATGTTCTGGGTGTATATCCTAACTGCGTATATTAGAGTTTCCAGTTCTTTTTCTTTTTTCTATGTCAAATTCCATCCCTATGTTCTGGGTGTATATCCTAACTGCGTATATTAGAGTTTCCAGTTCTTTTTCTTTTTTCTATGTCAAATTGCATCCCTATGTTCTGGGTGTATATCCTAACTGCGTATATTAGAGTTTCCAGTTCTTTTTCTTTTTTCTATGCCAAATTCCATCCCTATGTTCTGGGTGTATATCCTAACTGCGTATATTAGAGTTTCCAGTTCTTTTTCTTTTTCCATGCCAAATTCCATCCCTATGTTCTGGGTGTATATCCTAACTGCGTATATTAGAGTTTTCCAGTTCTTTTTCTTTTTTCTATGTCAAATTCCATCCCTATGTTCTGGGTGTATATCCTAACTGCGTATATTAGAGTTTCCAGTTCTTTTTCTTTTTCGATGCCAAATTCCATCCCTATGTTCTGGGTGTATATCCTAACTGTGTATATTAGAGTTTCCAGTTCTTTTTCTTTTTCCATGCCAAATTCCATCCCTATGTTCTGGGTGAACATAGGGATGGAATTTGACATAGAAAAAAGAAAATGAATTGGAAACTCTAATATACGCAGTTAGGATATACACCCAGAACATAGGGATGGAATTTGGCATAGAAAAAAGAAAAAGAACTGGAAACTCTAATATACGCAGTTAGGATATACACCCAGAACAAAGGGATGGAATTTGACATAGAAAAAAGAAAAAGAACTGGAAACTCTAATATAAGCAGTTAGGATATACACCCAGAACATAGGGATGGAATTTGGCATAGTAAAAAGAAAAAGAACTGGAAACTCTAATATACGCAGTTAGGATATACACCCAGAACATAGGGATGGAATTTGACATAGAAAAAAGAAAAAGAATTGGAAACTCTAATATACGCAGTTAGGATATACACCCAGAACATAGGGATGGAATTTGACATAGAAAAAAGAAAAAGAACTGGAAACTCTAATATACGCAGTTAGGATATACACCCAGAACATAGGGATGGAATTTGACATAGAAAAAAGAAAAAGAACTAGAAGCTCTAATATACGCAGTTAGGATATACACCCAGAACATAGGGATGGAATTTGACATAGAAAAAAGAAAAAGAACTGGAAACTCTAATATACGCAGTTAGGATATAAACCCAGAACATAGGGATGGAATTTGGCATAGAAAAAAGAAAAAGAACTAGAAGCTCTAATATACGCAGTTTGGATATACACCCAGAACATAGGGATGGAATTTGACATAGAAAAAAGAAAAAGAACTGGAAACTCTAATATACACAGTTAGGATATACACCCAGAACATAGGGATGGAATTTGACATAGAAAAAAGAAAAAGAATTGGAAACTCTAATATACGCAGTTAGGATATACACCCAGAACATAGGGATGGAATTTGGCATAGAAAAAAGAAAAAGAACTGGAAACTCTAATATACGCAGTTAGGATATACACCCAGAACATAGGGATGGAATTTGACATAGAAAAAAGAAAAAGAACTGGAAACTCTAATATACGCAGTTAGGATATACACCCAGAACATAGGGATGGAATTTGGCATAGAAAAAAGAAAAAGAACTGGAAACTCTAATATACGCAGTTAGGATATACACCCAGAACATAGGGATGGAATTTGACATAGAAAAAAGAAAAAGAACTGGAAACTCTAATATACGCAGTTAGGATATACACCCAGAACATAGGGATGGAATTTGGCATAGAAAAAAGAAAAAGAACTGGAAACTCTAATATACGCAGTTAGGATATACACCCAGAACATAGGGATGGAATTTGACATAGAAAAAAGAAAAAGAACTGGAAACTCTAATATACGCAGTTAGGATATACACCCAGAACATAGGGATGGAATTTGACATAGAAAAAAGAAAAAGGACTGGAAACTCTAATATACGCAGTTAGGATATACACCCAGAACATAGGGATGGAATTTGGCATAGAAAAAAGAAAAAGAACTAGAAGCTCTAATATACGCAGTTAGGATATACACCCAGAACATAGGGATGGAATTTGACGTAGAAAAAAGAAAAAGAACTGGAAACTCTAATATACGCAGTTAGGATATACACCCAGAACATAGGGATGGAATTTGACATAGAAAAAAGAAAAAGAACTGGAAACTCTAATATACGCAGTTAGGATATACACCCAGAACATAGGGATGGAATTTGGCATAGAAAAAGAAAAAGAACTGGAAACTCTAATATACGCAGTTAGGATATACACCCAGAACATAGGGATGGAATTTTACATAGAAAAAAGAAAAAGAACTGGAAACTCTAATATACGCAGTTAGGATATACACCCAGAACATAGGGATGGAATTTGACATAGAAAAAAGAAAAAGAACTGGAAACTCTAATATACGCAGTTAGGATATACACCCAGAACATAGTGATGGAATTTGGCATAGAAAAAAGAAAAAGAACTGGAAACTCTAATATACGCAGTTAGGTTATACACCCAGAACATAGGGATGGAATTTGGCATAGAAAAAAGAAAAAGAACTGGAAACTCTAATATACGCAGTTAGGATATACACCCAGAACATAGGGATGGAATTTGACATAGAAAAAAGAAAAAGAACTGGAAACTCTAATATACGCAGTTAGGATATACACCCAGAACATAGGGATGGAATTTGGCATAGAAAAAAGAAAAAGAATTGGAAACTCTAATATACGCAGTTAGGATATACACCCAGAAAATATGGATGGAATTTGACATAGAAAAAAGAAAAAGAATTGGAAACTCTAATATACGCAGTTAGGATATACATCCAGGACATAGGGATGGAATTTGACATAGAAAAAAGAAAAAGAACTAGAAGCTCTAATATACGCAGTTAGGATATACACCCAGAACATAGGGATGGAATTTGACATAGAAAAAAGAAAAAGACCTAGAAGCTCTAATATACGCAGTTAGGATATACACCCAGAACATAGGGATGGAATTTGACATAGAAAAAAGAAAAAGAATTGGAAACTCTAATATACGCAGTTAGGATATACACCCAGAACATAGGGATGGAATTTGACATTGAAAAAAGAAAAAGAACTGGAAACTCTAATATACGCAGTTAGGATATACACCCAGAACATAGGGATGGAATTTGGCATAGAAAAAAGAAAAAGAACTGGAAACTCTAATATACGCAGTTAGGATATACACCCAGAACATAGGGATGGAATTTGACATAGAAAAAAGAAAAAGAATTGGAAACTCTAATATACGCAGTTAGGATATACACCCAGAACATAGGGATGGAATTTGGCATAGAAAAAAGAAAAAGAACTAGAAGCTCTAATATACGCAGTTAGGATATACACCCAGAACATAGGGATGGAATTTGACATAGAAAAAAGAAAAAGCACTGGAAACTCTAATATACGCAGTTAGGATATACACCCAGAACATAGGGATGGAATTTGACATAGAAAAAAGAAAAAGAACTGGAAAACTCTAATATACGCAGTTAGGATATACACCCAGAACATAGGGATGGAATTTGACATAGAAAAAAGAAAAAGAACTGGAAACTCTAATATACGCAGTTAGGATATACACCCAGAACATAGTGATGGAATTTGGCATAGAAAAAAGAAAAAGAACTGGAAACTCTAATATACGCAGTTAGGATATACACCCAGAACATAGGGATTGAATTTGGCATAGAAAAAGAAAAAGAACTGGAAACTCTAATATACGCAGTTAGGATATACACCCAGAACATAGGGATGGAATTTGGCATAGAAAAAAGAAAAAGAACTGGAAACTCTAATATACGCAGTTAGGATATACACCCAGAACATAGGGATGGAATTTGACATAGAAAAAAGAAAAAGAACTGGAAACTCTAATATACGCAGTTAGGATATACACCCAGAACATAGGGATGGAATTTGGCATAGAAAAAAGAAAAAGAACTAGAAGCTCTAATATACGCAGTTAGGATATACACCCAGAACATAGGGATGGAATTTGACATAGAAAAAAGAAAAAGAACTGGAAAACTCTAATATACGCAGTTAGGATATACACCCAGAACATAGGGATGGAATTTGACATAGAAAAAAGAAAAAGAACTGGAAACTCTAATATACGCAGTTAGGATATACACCCAGAACATAGTGATGGAATTTGGCATAGAAAAAAGAAAAAGAACTGGAAACTCTAATATACGCAGTTAGGATATACACCCAGAACATAGGGATTGAATTTGGCATAGAAAAAGAAAAAGAACTGGAAACTCTAATATACGCAGTTAGGATATACACCCAGAACATAGGGATGGAATTTGGCATAGAAAAAAGAAAAAGAACTGGAAACTCTAATATACGCAGTTAGGATATACACCCAGAACATAGGGATGGAATTTGGCATAGAAAAAAGAAAAAGAACTGGAAACTCTAATATACGCAGTTAGGATATACACCCAGAACATAGGGATGGAATTTGACATAGAAAAAAGAAAAAGAACTGGAAACTCTAATATACGCAGTTAGGATATACACCCAGAACATAGGGATGGAATTTGGCATGGAAAAAGAAAAAGAACTGGAAACTCTAATATACGCAGTTAGGATATACACCCAGAACATAGGGATGGAATTTGGCATAGAAAAAAGAAAAAGACCTAGAAGCTCTAATATACGCAGTTAGGATATACACCCAGAACATAGGGATGGAATTTGACATAGAAAAAAGAAAAAGAACTGGAAACTCATATATACGCAGTTAGGATATACACCCAGAACATAGGGATGGAATTTGACATAGAAAAAAGAAAAAGAACTAGAAGCTCAAATATACGCAGTTAGGATATACACCCAGAACATAGGGATGGAATTTGACATAGAAAAAAGAAAAAGAACTGGAAACTCTAATATACGCAGTTAGGATATACACCCAGATCATAGGGATGGAATTTGACATAGAAAAAAGAAAAAGAACTGGAAACTCTAATATACGCAGTTAGGATATACACCCAGAACATAGGGATGGAATTTGGCATAGAAAAAAGAAAAAGAACTGGAAAACTCTAATATACGCAGTTAGGATATACACCCAGAACATAGGGATGGAATTTGACATAGAAAAAAGAAAAAGAACTGGAAACTCTAATATACGCAGTTAGGATATACACCCAGAACATAGGGATGGAATTTGACATAGAAAAAAGAAAAAGAACTGGAAACTCTAATATACGCAGTTAGGATATACACCCAGAACATAGGGATGGAATTTGGCATAGAAAAAAGAAAAAGAACTGGAAACTCTAATATACGCAGTTAGGATATACACCCAGAACATAGGGATGGAATTTGACATAGAAAAAAGAAAAAGAACTGGAAACTCTAATATACGCAGTTAGGATATACACCCAGAACATAGGGATGGAATTTGGCATAGAAAAAAGAAAAAGAACTAGAAGCTCTAATATACGCAGTTAGGATATACACCCAGAACATAGGGATGGAATTTGACATAGAAAAAAGAAAAAGCACTGGAAACTCTAATATACGCAGTTAGGATATACACCCAGAACATAGGGATGGAATTTGACATAGAAAAAAGAAAAAGAACTGGAAAACTCTAATATACGCAGTTAGGATATACACCCAGAACATAGGGATGGAATTTGACATAGAAAAAAGAAAATGAACTGGAAACTCTAATATACGCAGTTAGGATATACACCCAGAACATAGGGATGGAATTTGGCATAGAAAAAAGAAAAAGAACTGGAAACTCTAATATACGCAGTTAGGATATACACCCAGAACATAGGGATGGAATTTGACATAGAAAAAAGAAAAAGAACTGGAAACTCTAATATACGCAGTTAGGATATACACCCAGAACATAGGGATGGAATTTGGCATAGAAAAAAGAAAAAGAACTAGAAGCTCTAATATACGCAGTTAGGATATACACCCAGAACATAGGGATGGAATTTGGCATAGAAAAAAGAAAAAGAACTGGAAACTCTAATATACGCAGTTAGGATATACACCCAGAACATAGGGATTGAATTTGACATAGAAAAAAGAAAAAGAACTGGAAACTCTAATATACGCAGTTAGGATATACACCCAGAACATAGGGATGGAATTTGACATAGAAAAAAGAAAAAGAATTGGAAACTCTAATATACGCAGTTAGGATATACACCCAGAACATAGGGATGGAATTTGACATAGAAAAAAGAAAAAGAATTGGAAACTCTAATATACGCAGTTAGGATATACACCCAGAACATAGGGATGGAATTTGGCATAGAAAAAAGAAAAAGAACTAGAAGCTCTAATATACGCAGTTAGGATATACACCCAGAACATAGGGATGGAATTTGACATAGAAAAAAGAAAAAGCACTGGAAACTCTAATATACGCAGTTAGGATATACACCCAGAACATAGGGATGGAATTTGACATAGAAAAAAGAAAAAGAACTGGAAAACTCTAATATACGCAGTTAGGATATACACCCAGAACATAGGGATGGAATTTGACATAGAAAAAAGAAAAAGAACTGGAAACTCTAATATACGCAGTTAGGATATACACCCAGAACATAGGGATGGAATTTGGCATAGAAAAAAGAAAAAGAACTGGAAACTCTAATATACGCAGTTAGGATATACACCCAGAACATAGGGATTGAATTTGGCATAGAAAAAGAAAAAGAACTGGAAACTCTAATATACGCAGTTAGGATATACACCCAGAACATAGGGATGGAATTTGGCATAGAAAAAAGAAAAAGAACTGGAAACTCTAATATACGCAGTTAGGATATACACCCAGAACATAGGGATGGAATTTGACATAGAAAAAAGAAAAAGAACTGGAAACTCTAATATACGCAGTTAGGATATACACCCAGAACATAGGGATGGAATTTGGCATAGAAAAAAGAAAAAGAACTGGAAACTCTAATATACGCAGTTAGGATATACACCCAGAACATAGGGATGCAATTTGACATAGAAAAAAGAAAAAGAACTGGAAACTCTAATATACGCAGTTAGGATATACACCCAGAACATAGGGATGGAATTTGGCATAGAAAAAAGAAAAAGAACTAGAAGCTCTAATATACGCAGTTAGGATATACACCCAGAACATAGGGATGGAATTTGACATAGAAAAAAGAAAAAGGACTGGAAACTCTAATATACGCAGTTAGGATATACACCCAGAACATAGGGATGGAATTTGGCATAGAAAAAAGAAAAAGAACTAGAAGCTCTAATATACGCAGTTAGGATATACACCCAGAACATAGGGATGGAATTTGACGTAGAAAAAAGAAAAAGAACTGGAAACTCTAATATACGCAGTTAGGATATACACCCAGAACATAGGGATGGAATTTGACATAGAAAAAAGAAAAAGAACTGGAAACTCTAATATACGCAGTTAGGATATACACCCAGAACATAGGGATGGAATTTGGCATAGAAAAAGAAAAAGAACTGGAAACTCTAATATACGCAGTTAGGATATACACCCAGAACATAGGGATGGAATTTTACATAGAAAAAAGAAAAAGAACTGGAAACTCTAATATACGCAGTTAGGATATACACCCAGAACCTAGGGATGGAATTTGGCATAGAAAAAAGAAAAAGAACTGGAAACTCTAATATACGCAGTTAGGATATACACCCAGAACATAGGGATGGAATTTGACATAGAAAAAAGAAAAAGAACTGGAAACTCTAATATACGCAGTTAGGATATACACCCAGAACATAGTGATGGAATTTGGCATAGAAAAAAGAAAAAGAACTGGAAACTCTAATATACGCAGTTAGGTTATACACCCAGAACATAGGGATGGAATTTGGCATAGAAAAAAGAAAAAGAACTGGAAACTCTAATATACGCAGTTAGGATATACACCCAGAACATAGGGATGGAATTTGACATAGAAAAAAGAAAAAGAACTGGAAACTCTAATATACGCAGTTAGGATATACACCCAGAACATAGGGATGGAATTTGGCATAGAAAAAAGAAAAAGAATTGGAAACTCTAATATACGCAGTTAGGATATACACCCAGAATATAGGGATGGAATTTGACATAGAAAAAAGAAAAAGAATTGGAAACTCTAATATACGCAGTTAGGATATACATCCAGGACATAGGGATGGAATTTGACATAGAAAAAAGAAAAAGAACTAGAAGCTCTAATATACGCAGTTAGGATATACACCCAGAACATAGGGATGGAATTTGACATAGAAAAAAGAAAAAGACCTAGAAGCTCTAATATACGCAGTTAGGATATACACCCAGAACATAGGGATGGAATTTGACATAGAAAAAAGAAAAAGAATTGGAAACTCTAATATACGCAGTTAGGATATACACCCAGAACATAGGGATGGAATTTGACATTGAAAAAAGAAAAAGAACTGGAAACTCTAATATACGCAGTTAGGATATACACCCAGAACATAGGGATGGAATTTGGCATAGAAAAAAGAAAAAGAACTGGAAACTCTAATATACGCAGTTAGGATATACACCCAGAACATAGGGATGGAATTTGACATAGAAAAAAGAAAAAGAATTGGAAACTCTAATATACGCAGTTAGGATATACACCCAGAACATAGGGATGGAATTTGGCATAGAAAAAAGAAAAAGAACTGGAAACTCTAATATACGCAGTTAGGATTTACACCCAGAACATAGGGATGGAATTTGGCATAGAAAAAAGAAAAAGAACTGGAAACTCTAATATACGCAGTTAGGATATACACCCAGAACATAGGGATGGAATTTGACATAGAAAAAAGAAAAAGAACTGGAAACTCTAATATACGCAGTTAGGATATACACCCAGAACATAGGGATGGAATTTGGCATGGAAAAAGAAAAAGAACTGGAAACTCTAATATACGCAGTTAGGATATACACCCAGAACATAGGGATGAAATTTGGCATAGAAAAAAGAAAAAGACCTAGAAGCTCTAATATACGCAGTTAGGATATACACCCAGAACATAGGGATGGAATTTGACATAGAAAAAAGAAAAAGAACTGGAAACTCATATATACGCAGTTAGGATATACACCCAGAACATAGGGATGGAATTTGACATAGAAAAAAGAAAAAGAACTAGAAGCTCAAATATACGCAGTTAGGATATACACCCAGAACATAGGGATGGAATTTGACATAGAAAAAAGAAAAAGAACTGGAAACTCTAATATACGCAGTTAGGATATACACCCAGATCATAGGGATGGAATTTGACATAGAAAAAAGAAAAAGAACTGGAAACTCTAATATACGCAGTTAGGATATACACCCAGAACATAGGGATGGAATTTGGCATAGAAAAAAGAAAAAGAACTGGAAAACTCTAATATACGCAGTTAGGATATACACCCAGAACATAGGGATGGAATTTGACATAGAAAAAAGAAAAAGAACTGGAAACTCTAATATACGCAGTTAGGATATACACCCAGAACATAGGGATGGAATTTGACATAGAAAAAAGAAAAAGAACTGGAAACTCTAATATACGCAGTTAGGATATACACCCAGAACATAGGGATGGAATTTGGCATAGAAAAAAGAAAAAGAACTGGAAACTCTAATATACGCAGTTAGGATATACACCCAGAACATAGGGATGGAATTTGACATAGAAAAAAGAAAAAGAACTGGAAACTCTAATATACGCAGTTAGGATATACACCCAGAACATAGGGATGGAATTTGGCATAGAAAAAAGAAAAAGAACTAGAAGCTCTAATATACGCAGTTAGGATATACACCCAGAACATAGGGATGGAATTTGACATAGAAAAAAGAAAAAGCACTGGAAACTCTAATATACGCAGTTAGGATATACACCCAGAACATAGGGATGGAATTTGACATAGAAAAAAGAAAAAGAACTGGAAAACTCTAATATACGCAGTTAGGATATACACCCAGAACATAGGGATGGAATTTGACATAGAAAAAAGAAAAAGAACTGGAAACTCTAATATACGCAGTTAGGATATACACCCAGAACATAGGGATGGAATTTGGCATAGAAAAAAGAAAAATAACTGGAAACTCTAATATACGCAGTTAGGATATACACCCAGAACATAGGGATGGAATTTGACATAGAAAAAAGAAAAAGAACTGGAAACTCTAATATACGCAGTTAGGATATACACCCAGAACATAGGGATGGAATTTGGCATAGAAAAAAGAAAAAGAACTAGAAGCTCTAATATACGCAGTTAGGATATACACCCAGAACATAGGGATGGAATTTGGCATAGAAAAAAGAAAAAGAACTGGAAACTCTAATATACGCAGTTAGGATATACACCCAGAACATAGGGATGGAATTTGGCATAGAAAAAAGAAAAAGAACTAGAAGCTCTAATATACGCAGTTAGGATATACACCCAGAACATAGGGATGGAATTTGACATAGAAAAAAGAAAAAGAACCGGAAACTCTAATATACGCAGTTAGGATATACACCCAGAACATAGGGATGGAATTTGGCATGGAAAAAGAAAAAGAACTGGAAACTCTAATATACGCAGTTAGGATATACACCCAGAACATAGGGATGGAATTTGACATAGAAAAAAGAAAAAGAACTGGAAACTCATATATACGCAGTTAGGATATACACCCAGAACATAGGGATGGAATTTGACATAGAAAAAAGAAAAAGAACTAGAAGCTCTAATATACGCAGTTAGGATATACACCCAGAACATAGGGATGGAATTTGACATAGAAAAAAGAAAAAAACTGGAAACTCTAATATACGCAGTTAGGATATACACCCAGAACATAGGGATGGAATTTGGCATAGAAAAAAGAAAAAGAACTAGAAGCTCTAATATACGCAGTTAGGATATACACCCAGAACATAGGGATGGAATTTGACATAGAAAAAAGAAAAAGAATTGGAAACTCTAATATACGCAGTTAGGATATACACCCAGAACATAGGGATGGAATTTGGCATAGAAAGAAGAAAAAGAATTGGAAAACTCTAATATACGCAGTTAGGATATACACCCAGAACATAGGGATGGAATTTGGCATAGAAAAAAGAAAAAGAACTAGAAGCTCTAATATACGCAGTTAGGATATACACCCAGAACATAGGGATGGAATTTGACATAGAAAAAAGAAAAAGAACTGGAAACTCTAATATACGCAGTTAGGATATACACCCAGAACATAGGGATGGAATTTGGCATGGAAAAAGAAAAAGAACTGGAAACTCTAATATACGCAGTTAGGATATACACCCAGAACATAGGGATGGAATTTGACATAGAAAAAAGAAAAAGAACTGGAAACTCATATATACGCAGTTAGGATATACACCCAGAACATAGGGATGGAATTTGACATAGAAAAAAGAAAAAGAACTAGAAGCTCTAATATACGCAGTTAGGATATACACCCAGAACATAGGGATGGAATTTGGCATAGAAAAAAGAAAAAGAACTAGAAGCTCTAATATACGCAGTTAGGGTATACACCCAGAACATAGGGATGGAATTTGACATAGAAAAAAGAAAAAGAACTGGAAACTCTAATATACGCAGTTAGGATATACACCCAGAACATAGGGATGGAATTTGACATAGAAAAAAGAAAAAGAACTGGAAACTCATATATACGCAGTTAGGATATACACCCAGAACATAGGGATGGAATTTGACATAGAAAAAAGAAAAAGAACTAGAAGCTCTAATATACGCAGTTAGGATATACACCCAGAACATAGGGATGGAATTTGACATAGAAAAAAGAAAAAAACTGGAAACTCTAATATACGCAGTTAGGATATACACCCAGAACATAGGGATGGAATTTGGCATAGAAAAAAGAAAAAGAACTAGAAGCTCTAATATACGCAGTTAGGATATACACCCAGAACATAGGGATGGAATTTGACATAGAAAAAAGAAAAAGAATTGGAAACTCTAATATACGCAGTTAGGATATACACCCAGAACATAGGGATGGAATTTGGCATAGAAAGAAGAAAAAGAATTGGAAAACTCTAATATACGCAGTTAGGATATACACCCAGAACATAGGGATGGAATTTGGCATAGAAAAAAGAAAAAGAACTAGAAGCTCTAATATACGCAGTTAGGATATACACCCAGAACATAGGGATGGAATTTGACATAGAAAAAAGAAAAAGAACTGGAAACTCTAATATACGCAGTTAGGATATACACCCAGAACATAGGGATGGAATTTGGCATGGAAAAAGAAAAAGAACTGGAAACTCTAATATACGCAGTTAGGATATACACCCAGAACATAGGGATGGAATTTGACATAGAAAAAAGAAAAAGAACTGGAAACTCATATATACGCAGTTAGGATATACACCCAGAACATAGGGATGGAATTTGACATAGAAAAAAGAAAAAGAACTAGAAGCTCTAATATACGCAGTTAGGATATACACCCAGAACATAGGGATGGAATTTGGCATAGAAAAAAGAAAAAGAACTAGAAGCTCTAATATACGCAGTTAGGGTATACACCCAGAACATAGGGATGGAATTTGACATAGAAAAAAGAAAAAGAACTGGAAACTCTAATATACGCAGTTAGGATATACACCCAGAACATAGGGATGGAATTTGACATAGAAAAAAGAAAAAGAACTGGAAACTCATATATACGCAGTTAGGATATACACCCAGAACATAGGGATGGAATTTGACATAGAAAAAAGAAAAAGAACTAGAAGCTCTAATATACGCAGTTAGGATATACACCCAGAACATAGGGATGGAATTTGACATAGAAAAAAGAAAAAAACTGGAAACTCTAATATACGCAGTTAGGATATACACCCAGAACATAGGGATGGAATTTGGCATAGAAAAAAGAAAAAGAACTAGAAGCTCTAATATACGCAGTTAGGATATACACCCAGAACATAGGGATGGAATTTGACATAGAAAAAAGAAAAAGAATTGGAAACTCTAATATACGCAGTTAGGATATACACCCAGAACATAGGGATGGAATTTGGCATAGAAAGAAGAAAAAGAATTGGAAAACTCTAATATACGCAGTTAGGATATACACCCAGAACATAGGGATGGAATTTGGCATAGAAAAAAGAAAAAGAACTAGAAGCTCTAATATACGCAGTTAGGATATACACCCAGAACATAGGGATGGAATTTGACATAGAAAAAAGAAAAAGAACTGGAAACTCTAATATACGCAGTTAGGATATACACCCAGAACATAGGGATGGAATTTGGCATGGAAAAAGAAAAAGAACTGGAAACTCTAATATACGCAGTTAGGATATACACCCAGAACATAGGGATGGAATTTGACATAGAAAAAAGAAAAAGAACTGGAAACTCATATATACGCAGTTAGGATATACACCCAGAACATAGGGATGGAATTTGACATAGAAAAAAGAAAAAGAACTAGAAGCTCTAATATACGCAGTTAGGATATACACCCAGAACATAGGGATGGAATTTGACATAGAAAAAAGAAAAAAACTGGAAACTCTAATATACGCAGTTAGGATATACACCCAGAACATAGGGATGGAATTTGGCATAGAAAAAAGAAAAAGAACTAGAAGCTCTAATATACGCAGTTAGGGTATACACCCAGAACATAGGGATGGAATTTGACATAGAAAAAAGAAAAAGAACTGGAAACTCTAATATACGCAGTTAGGATATACACCCAGAACATAGGGATGGAATTTGACATAGAAAAAAGAAAAAGAATTGGAAACTCTAATATACGCAGTTAGGATATACACCCAGAACATAGGGATGGAATTTGGCATAGAAAGAAGAAAAAGAATTGGAAAACTCTAATATACGCAGTTAGGATATACACCCAGAACATAGGGATGGAATTTGACATAGAAAAAAGAAAAAGAACTGGAAACTCTAATATACGCAGTTAGGATATACACCCAGAACATAGGGATGGAATTTGACATAGAAAAAAGAAAAGGAACTGGAAACTCTAATATACGCAGTTAGGATATACACCCAGAACATAGGGATGGAATTTGGCATAGAAAAAAGAAAAAGAACTGGAAACTCTAATATACGCAGTTAGGATATACACCCAGAACATAGGGATGGAATTTGACATAGAAAAAAGAAAAAGAACTGGAAACTCTAATATACGCAGTTAGGATATACACCCAGAACATAGGGATGGAATTTGGCATAGAAAAAAGAAAAAGAACTAGAAGCTCTAATATACGCAGATAGGATATACACCCAGAACATAGGGATGGAATTTGACATAGAAAAAAGAAAAAGAACTGGAAACTCTAATATACGCAATTAGGATATACACCCAGAACATAGGGACGGAATTTGGCATGGAAAAAGAAAAAGAACTAGAAGCTCTAATATACGCAGTTAGGATATACACCCAGAACATAGGGATGGAATTTGGCATAGAAAAAAGAAAAAGAACTAGAAGCTCTAATATACGCAGTTAGGATATACACCCAGAACATAGGGATGGAATTTGGCATAGAAAAAAGAAAAAGAACTGGAAACTCTAATATACGCAGTTAGGATATACACCCAGAACATAGGGATGGAATTTGGCATAGAAAAAAGAAAAAGAACTAGAAGCTCTAATATACGCAGTTAGGATATACACCCAGAACATAGGGATGGAATTTGACATAGAAAAAAGAAAAAGAACTAGAAGCTCTAATATACGCAGTTAGGATATACACCCAGAACATAGGGATGGAATTTGGCATAGAAAGAAGAAAAAGAACTAGAAGCTCTAATATACGCAGTTAGGATATACACCCAGAACATAGGGATGGAATTTGACATAGAAAAAAGAAAAAGAACTGGAAACTCTAATATACGCAATTAGGATATACACCCAGAACATAGGGACGGAATTTGGCATAGAAAAAAGAAAAAGAACTGGAAACTCTAATATACGCAGTTAGGATATACACCCAGAACATAGGGATGGAATTTGGCATAGAAAAAAGAAAAAGAACTAGAAGCTCTAATATACGCAGTTAGGATATACACCCAGAACATAGGGATGGAATTTGACATAGAAAAAAGAAAAAGAACTGGAAACTCTAATATACGCAGTTAGGATATACACCCAGAACATAGGGATGGAATTTGGCATAGAAAAAAGAAAAAGAACTAGAAGCTCTAATACACGCAGTTAGGATATACACCCAGAACATAGGGATGGAATTCTGCATAGAAAAAAGAAAAAGAACTGGAAACTCTAATATACGCAGTTAGGATATACACCCAGAACATAGGGATGGAATTTGACATAGAAAAAAGAAAAAGAACTGGAAACTCTAATATACGCAGTTAGGATATACACCCAGAACATAGGGATGGAATTTGACATAGAAAAAAGAAAAAGAATTGGAAACTCTAATATACGCAGTTAGGATATACACCCAGAACATAGGGATGGAATTTGACATAGAAAAAAGAAAAAGAATTGGAAACTCTAATATACGCAGTTAGGATATACACCCAGAACATAGGGATGGAATTTGGCATAGAAAAAAGAAAAAGAACTAGAAGCTCTAATATACGCAGTTAGGATATACACCCAGAACATAGGGATGGAATTTGACATAGAAAAAAGAAAAAGCACTGGAAACTCTAATATACGCAGTTAGGATATACACCCAGAACATAGGGATGGAATTTGACATAGAAAAAAGAAAAAGAACTGGAAAACTCTAATATACGCAGTTAGGATATACACCCAGAACATAGGGATGGAATTTGACATAGAAAAAAGAAAAAGAACTGGAAACTTTAATATACGCAGTTAGGATATACACCCAGAACATAGGGATGGAATTTGGCATAGAAAAAAGAAAAAGAACTGGAAACTCTAATATACGCAGTTAGGATATACACCCAGAACATAGGGATTGAATTTGGCATAGAAAAAGAAAAAGAACTGGAAACTCTAATATACGCAGTTAGGATATACACCCAGAACATAGGGATGGAATTTGGCATAGAAAAAAGAAAAAGAACTGGAAACTCTAATATACGCAGTTAGGATATACACCCAGAATATAGGGATGGAATTTGGCATAGAAAAAAGAAAAAGAACTGGAAACTCTAATATACGCAGTTAGGATATACACCCAGAACATAGGGATGGAATTTGACATAGAAAAAAGAAAAAGAATTGGAAACTCTAATATACGCAGTTAGGATATACACCCAGAACATAGGGATGGAATTTGGCATAGAAAGAAGAAAAAGAATTGGAAAACTCTAATATACGCAGTTAGGATATACACCCAGAACATAGGGATGGAATTTGGCATAGAAAAAAGAAAAAGAACAAGAAGCTCTAATATACGCAGTTAGGATATACACCCAGAACATAGGGATGGAATTTGACATAGAAAAAAGAAAAAGAACTGGAAACTCTAATATACGCAGTTAGGATATACACCCAGAATATAGGGATGGAATTTGGCATGGAAAAAGAAAAAGAACTGGAAACTCTAATATACGCAGTTAGGATATACACCCAGAACATAGGGATGGAATTTGACATAGAAAAAAGAAAAAGAACTGGAAACTCATATATACGCAGTTAGGATATACACCCAGAACATAGGGATGGAATTTGACATAGAAAAAAGAAAAAGAACTAGAAGCTCTAATATACGCAGTTAGGATATACACCCAGAACATAGGGATGGAATTTGACATAGAAAAAAGAAAAAAACTGGAAACTCTAATATACGCAGTTAGGATATACACCCAGAACATAGGGATGGAATTTGGCATAGAAAAAAGAAAAAGAACTAGAAGCTCTAATATACGCAGTTAGGGTATACACCCAGAACATAGGGATGGAATTTGACATAGAAAAAAGAAAAAGAACTGGAAACTCTAATATACGCAGTTAGGATATACACCCAGAACATAGGGATGGAATTTGACATAGAAAAAAGAAAAAGAATTGGAAACTCTAATATACGCAGTTAGGATATACACCCAGAACATAGGGATGGAATTTGGCATAGAAAGAAGAAAAAGAATTGGAAAACTCTAATATACGCAGTTAGGATATACACCCAGAACATAGGGATGGAATTTGACATAGAAAAAAGAAAAAGAACTGGAAACTCTAATATACGCAGTTAGGATATACACCCAGAACATAGGGATGGAATTTGACATAGAAAAAAGAAAAAGAACTGGAAACTCTAATATACGCAGTTAGGATATACACCCAGAACATAGGGATGGAATTTGGCATAGAAAAAAGAAAAAGAACTGGAAACTCTAATATACGCAGTTAGGATATACACCCAGAACATAGGGATGGAATTTGACATAGAAAAAAGAAAAAGAACTGGAAACTCTAATATACGCAGTTAGGATATACACCCAGAACATAGGGATGGAATTTGGCATAGAAAAAAGAAAAAGAACTAGAAGCTCTAATATTCGCAGATAGGATATACACCCAGAACATAGGGATGGAATTTGACATAGAAAAAAGAAAAAGAACTGGAAACTCTAATATACGCAATTAGGATATACACCCAGAACATAGGGACGGAATTTGGCATAGAAAAAAGAAAAAGAACTAGAAGCTCTAATATACGCAGTTAGGATATACACCCAGAACATAGGGATGGAATTTGGCATAGAAAAAAGAAAAAGAACTAGAAGCTCTAATATACGCAGTTAGGATATACCCAGAACATAGGGATGGAATTTGACATAGAAAAAAGAAAAAGAACTGGAAACTCTAATATACGCAGTTAGGATATACACCCAGAACATAGGGATGGAATTTGGCATAGAAAAAAGAAAAAGAACTAGAAGCTCTAATATACGCAGTTAGGATATACACCCAGAACATAGGGATGGAATTTGGCATAGAAAAAAGAAAAAGAACTAGAAGCTCTAATATACGCAGTTAGGATATACACCCAGAACATAGGGATGGAATTTGGCATAGAAAAAAGAAAAAGAACTGGAAACTCTAATATACGCAGTTAGGATATACACCCAGAACATAGGGATGGAATTTGACATAGAAAAAAGAAAAAGAACTGGAAACTCTAATATACGCAGTTAGGATATACACCCAGAACATAGGGATGGAATTTGGCATAGAAAAAAGAAAAAGAACTAGAAGCTCTAATATACGCAGTTAGGATATACACCCAGAACATAGGGATGGAATTTGACATAGAAAAAAGAAAAAGAACTGGAAACTCTAATATACGCAGTTAGGATATACACCCAGAACATAGGGATGGAATTTGGCATAGAAAAAAGAAAAAGAACTGGAAACTCTAATATACGCAGTTAGGATATACACCCAGAACATAGGGATGGAATTTGGCATAGAAAGAAGAAAAAGAACTAGAAGCTCTAATATACGCAGTTAGGATATACACCCAGAACATAGGGATGGAATTTGACATAGAAAAAAGAAAAAGAACTGGAAACTCTAATATACGCAGTTAGGATATA
Source organism: Sepioteuthis lessoniana (assembly GCA_963585895.1). Lineage (NCBI taxonomy): Eukaryota > Metazoa > Mollusca > Cephalopoda > Myopsida > Loliginidae > Sepioteuthis > Sepioteuthis lessoniana. The sequence continues at coordinate 106,230,659 of OY757920.1, read as the reverse complement.
CACCCAGAACATAGGGATGGAATTTGGCATAGAAAAAAGAAAAAGAACTAGAAGCTCTAATATACGCAGTTAGGATATACACCCAGAACATAGGGATGGAATTTGGCATAGAAAAAAGAAAAAGAACTGGAAACTCTAATATACGCAGTTAGGATATACACCCAGAACATAGGGATGGAATTTGACATAGAAAAAAGAAAAAGAACTGGAAACTCTAATATACGCAGTTAGGATATACACCCAGAACATAGGGATGGAATTTGACATAGAAAAAAGAAAAAGAATTGGAAACTCTAATATACGCAGTTAGGATATACACCCAGAACATAGGGATGGAATTTGACATAGAAAAAAGAAAAAGAATTGGAAACTCTAATATACGCAGTTAGGATATACACCCAGAACATAGGGATGGAATTTGGCATAGAAAAAAGAAAAAGAACAAGAAGCTCTAATATACGCAGTTAGGATATACACCCAGAACATACGGATGGAATTTGACATAGAAAAAAGAAAAAGCACTGGAAACTCTAATATACGCAGTTAGGATATACACCCAGAACATAGGGATGGAATTTGACATAGAAAAAAGAAAAAGAACTGGAAAACTCTAATATACGCAGTTAGGATATACACCCAGAACATAGGGATGGAATTTGACATAGAAAAAAGAAAAAGAACTGGAAACTTTAATATACGCAGTTAGGATATACACCCAGAACATAGGGATGGAATTTGGCATAGAAAAAAGAAAAAGAACTGGAAACTCTAATATACGCAGTTAGGATATACACCCAGAACATAGGGATTGAATTTGGCATAGAAAAAGAAAAAGAACTGGAAACTCTAATATACGCAGTTAGGATATACACCCAGAACATAGGGATGGAATTTGGCATAGAAAAAAGAAAAAGAACTGGAAACTCTAATATACGCAGTTAGGATATACACCCAGAATATAGGGATGGAATTTGGCATAGAAAAAAGAAAAAGAACTGGAAACTCTAATATACGCAGTTAGGATATACACCCAGAACATAGGGATGGAATTTGGCATAGAAAAAAGAAAAAGAACTAGAAGCTCTAATATACACAGTTAGGATATACACCCAGAACATAGGGATGGAATTTGACATAGAAAAAAGAAAAAGAACTGGAAACTCTAATATACGCAGTTAGGATATACACCCAGAACATAGGGATGGAATTTGGCATGGAAAAAGAAAAAGAACTGGAAACTCTAATATACGCAGTTAGGATATACACCCAGAACATAGGGATGGAATTTGGCATAGAAAAAAGAAAAAGACCTAGAAGCTCTAATATACGCAGTTAGGATATACACCCAGAACATAGGGATGGAATTTGACATAGAAAAAAGAAAAAGAACTGGAAACTCATATATACGCAGTTAGGATATACACCCAGAACATAGGGATGGAATTTGACATAGAAAAAAGAAAAAGAACTAGAAGCTCTAATATACGCAGTTAGGATATACACCCAGAACATAGGGATGGAATTTGACATAGAAAAAAGAAAAAGAACTGGAAACTCTAATATACACAGTTAGGATATACACCCAGAACATAGGGATGGAATTTGGCATAGAAAAAAGAAAAAGAACTGGAAACTCTAATATACGCAGTTAGGATATACACCCAGAACATAGGGATGGAATTTGACATAGAAAAAAGAAAAAGAACTGGAAACTCTAATATACGCAGTTAGGATATACACCCAGAACATAGGGATGGAATTTGGCATAGAAAAAAGAAAAAGAACTAGAAGCTCTAATATACGCAGATAGGATATACACCCAGAACATAGGGATGGAATTTGACATAGAAAAAAGAAAAAGAACTGGAAACTCTAATATACGCAATTAGGATATACACCCAGAACATAGGGACGGAATTTGGCATAGAAAAAAGAAAAAGAACTAGAAGCTCTAATATACGCAGTTAGGATATACACCCAGAACATAGGGATGGAATTTGGCATAGAAAAAAGAAAAAGAACTAGAAGCTCTAATATACGCAGTTAGGATATACACCCAGAACATAGGGATGGAATTTGACATAGAAAAAAGAAAAAGAACTGGAAACTCTAATATACGCAGTTAGGATATACACCCAGAACATAGGGATGGAATTTGGCATAGAAAAAAGAAAAAGAACAAGAAGCTCTAATATACGCAGTTAGGATATACACCCAGAACATAGGGATGGAATTTGACATAGAAAAAAGAAAAAGAACTGGAAACTCTAATATACGCAGTTAGGATATACACCCAGAACATAGGGATGGAATTTGACATAGAAAAAAGAAAAAGAACTGGAAACTCTAATATACGCAGTTAGGATATACACCCAGAACATTGGGATGGAATTTGACATAGAAAAAAGAAAAAGAACTGGAAACTCTAATATACGCAGTTAGGATATACACCCAGAACATAGGGATGGAATTTGGCATAGAAAAAAGAAAAAGAACTAGAAGCTCTAATATACGCAGTTAGGATATACACCCAGAACATAGGGATGGAATTTGACATAGAAAAAAGAAAAAGAACTGGAAACTCTAATATACGCAGTTAGGATATACACCCAGAACATAGGGATGGAATTTGGCATAGAAAGAAGAAAAAGAACTAGAAGCTCTAATATACGCAGTTAGGATATACACCCAGAACATAGGGATGGAATTTGACATAGAAAAAAGAAAAAGAACTGGAAACTCTAATATACGCAGTTAGGATATACACCCAGAACATAGGGATGGAATTTGGCATACAAAAAAGAAAAAGAACTGGAAACTCTAATATACGCAGTTAGGATATACACCCAGAACATAGGGATTGAATTTGGCATAGAAAAAGAAAAAGAACTGGAAACTCTAATATACGCAGTTAGGATATACACCCAGAACATAGGGATGGAATTTGGCATAGAAAAAAGAAAAAGAACTGGAAACTCTAATATACGCAGTTAGGATATACACCCAGAACATAGGGATGGAATTTGGCATAGAAAAAAGAAAAAGAACTGGAAACTCTAATATACGCAGTTAGGATATACACCCAGAACATAGGGATGGAATTTGGCATAGAAAAAAGAAAAAGAACTAGAAGCTCTAATATACGCAGTTAGGATATACACCCAGAACATAGGGATGGAATTTGACATAGAAAAAAGAAAAAGAACTGGAAACTCTAATATACGCATTTAGGATATACACCCAGAACATAGGGATGGAATTTGGCATGGAAAAAGAAAAAGAACTGGAAACTCTAATATACGCAGTTAGGATATACACCCAGAACATAGGGATGGAATTTGGCATAGAAAAAAGAAAAAGACCTAGAAGCTCTAATATACGCAGTTAGGATATACACCCAGAACATAGGGATGGAATTTGACATAGAAAAAAGAAAAAGAACTGGAAACTCATATATACGCAGTTAGGATATACACCCAGAACATAGGGATGGAATTTGACATAGAAAAAAGAAAAAGAACTAGAAGCTCTAATATACGCAGTTAGGATATACACCCAGAACATAGGGATGGAATTTGACATAGAAAAAAGAAAAAGAACTGGAAACTCTAATATACGCAGTTAGGATATACACCCAGAACATAGGGATGGAATTTGGCATAGAAAAAAGAAAAAGAACTAGAAGCTCTAATATACGCAGTTAGGGTATACACCCAGAACATAGGGATGGAATTTGACATAGAAAAAAGAAAAAGAACTGGAAACTCTAATATACGCAGTTAGGATATACACCCAGAACATAGGGATGGAATTTGACATAGAAAAAAGAAAAAGAATTGGAAACTCTAATATACGCAGTTAGGATATACACCCAGAACATAGGGATGGAATTTGGCATAGAAAAAAGAAGAAGAATTGGAAAACTCTAATATACGCAGTTAGGATATACACCCAGAACATAGGGATGGAATTTGACATAGAAAAAAGAAAAAGAACTGGAAACTCTAATATACGCAGTTAGGATATACACCCAGAACATAGGGATGGAATTTGACATAGAAAAAAGAAAAAGAACTGGAAACTCTAATATACGCAGTTAGGATATACACCCAGAACATAGGGATGGAATTTGGCATAGAAAAAAGAAAAAGAACTGGAAACTCTAATATACGCAGTTAGGATATACACCCAGAACATAGGGATGGAATTTGACATAGAAAAAAGAAAAAGAACTGGAAACTCTAATATACGCAGTTAGGATATACACCCAGAACATAGGGATGGAATTTGGCATAGAAAAAAGAAAAAGAACTAGAAGCTCTAATATACGCAGATAGGATATACACCCAGAACATAGGGATGGAATTTGACATAGAAAAAAGAAAAAGAACTGGAAACTCTAATATACGCAATTAGGATATACACCCAGAACATAGGGACGGAATTTGGCATAGAATAAAGAAAAAGAACTAGAAGCTCTAATATACGCAGTTAGGATATACACCCAGAACATAGGGATGGAATTTGGCATAGAAAGAAGAAAAAGAACTAGAAGCTCTAATATACGCAGTTAGGATATACACCCAGAACATAGGGATGGAATTTGACATAGAAAAAAGAAAAAGAACTGGAAACTCTAATATACGCAGTTAGGATATACACCCAGAACATAGGGATGGAATTTGACATAGAAAAAAGAAAAAGAACTGGAAACTCTAATATACGCAGTTAGGATATACACCCAGAACATAGGGATGGAATTTGGCATAGAAAGAAGAAAAAGAACTAGAAGCTCTAATATACGCAGTTAGGATATACACCCAGAACATAGGGATGGAATTTGGCATAGAAAAAAGAAAAAGAACTAGAAGCTCTAATATACGCAGTTAGGATATACACCCAGAACATAGGGATGGAATTTGACATAGAAAAAAGAAAAAGAACTGGAAACTCTAATATACGCAGTTAGGATATACACCCAGAACATAGGGATGGAATTTGACATAGAAAAAAGAAAAAGAACTGGAAACTCTAATATACGCAGTTAGGATATACACCCAGAACATAGGGATGGAATTTGGCATAGAAAAAAGAAAAAGAACTAGAAGCTCTAATATACGCAGTTAGGATATACACCCAGAACATAGGGATGGAATTTGACATAGAAAAAAGAAAAAGAACTGGAAACTCTAATATACGCAGTTAGGATATACACCCAGAACATAGGGATGGAATTTGACATAGAAAAAAGAAAAAGAACTGGAAACTCTAATATACGCAGTTAGGATATACACCCAGAACATAGGGATGGAATTTGGCATAGAAAAAAGAAAAAGAACTGGAAACTCTAATATACGCAGTTAGGATATACACCCAGAACATAGGGATTGAATTTGGCATAGAAAAAGAAAAAGAACTGGAAACTCTAATATACGCAGTTAGGATATACACCCAGAACATAGGGATGGAATTTGGCATAGAAAAAGAAAAAGAACTGGAAACTCTAATATACGCAGTTAGGATATACACCCAGAACATAGGGATGGAATTTGGCATAGAAAAAAGAAAAAGAACTGGAAACTCTAATATACGCAGTTAGGATATACACCCAGAACATAGGGATGGAATTTGGCATAGAAAAAAGAAAAAGAACTAGAAGCTCTAATATACGCAGTTAGGATATACACCCAGAACATAGGGATGGAATTTGACATAGAAAAAAGAAAAAGAACTGGAAACTCTAATATACGCAGTTAGGATATACACCCAGAACATAGGGATGGAATTTGGCATGGAAAAAGAAAAAGAACTGGAAACTCTAATATACGCAGTTAGGATATACACCCAGAACATAGGGATGGAATTTGGCATAGAAAAAAGAAAAAGACCTAGAAGCTCTAATATACGCAGTTAGGATATACACCCAGAACATAGGGATGGAATTTGACATAGAAAAAAGAAAAAGAACTGGAAACTCATATATACGCAGTTAGGATATACACCCAGAACATAGGGATGGAATTTGACATAGAAAAAAGAAAAAGAACTAGAAGCTCTAATATACGCAGTTAGGAAATACACCCAGAACATAGGGATGGAATTTGACATAGAAAAAAGAAAAAGAACTGGAAACTCTAATATACGCAGTTAGGATATACACCCAGAACATAGGGATGGAATTTGGCATAGAAAAAAGAAAAAGAACTAGAAGCTCTAATATACGCAGTTAGGGTATACACCCAGAACATAGGGATGGAATTTGACATAGAAAAAAGAAAAAGAACTGGAAACTCTAATATACGCAGTTAGGATATACACCCAGAACATAGGGATGGAATTTGACATAGAAAAAAGAAAAAGAATTGGAAACTCTAATATACGCAGTTAGGATATACACCCAGAACATAGGGATGGAATTTGGCATAGAAAAAAGAAAAAGATTTGGAAAACTCTAATATACGCAGTTAGGATATACACCCAGAACATAGGGATGGAATTTGACATAGAAAAAAGAAAAAGAACTGGAAACTCTAATATACGCAGTTAGAATATACACCCAGAACATAGGGATGGAATTTGACATAGAAAAAAGAAAAAGAACTGGAAACTCTAATATACGCAGTTAGGATATACACCCAGAACATAGGGATGGAATTTGGCATAGAAAAAAGAAAAAGAACTGGAAACTCTAATATACGCAGTTAGGATATACACCCAGAACATAGGGATGGAATTTGCCATAGAAAAAAGAAAAAGAACTGGAAACTCTAATATACGCAGTTAGGATATACACCCAGAACATAGGGATGGAATTTGGCATAGAAAAAAGAAAAAGAACTAGAAGCTCTAATATACGCAGATAGGATATACACCCAGAACATAGGGATGGAATTTGACATAGAAAAAAGAAAAAGAACTGGAAACTCTAATATACGCAATTAGGATATACACCCAGAACATAGGGACGGAATTTGGCATAGAAAAAAGAAAAAGAACTAGAAGCTCTAATATACGCAGTTAGGATATACACCCAGAACATAGGGATGGAATTTGGCATAGAAAAAAGAAAAAGAACTAGAAGCTCTAATATACGCAGTTAGGATATACACCCAGAACATAGGGATGGAATTTGACATAGAAAAAAGAAAAAGAACTGGAAACTCTAATATACGCAGTTAGGATATACACCCAGAACATAGGGATGGAATTTGACATAGAAAAAAGAAAAAGAACTGGAAACTCTAATATACGCAGTTAGGATATACACCCAGAACATTGGGATGGAATTTGACATAGAAAAAAGAAAAAGAACTGGAAACTCTAATATACGCCGTTAGGATATACACCCAGAACATAGGGATGGAATTTGGCATAGAAAAAAGAAAAAGAACTGGAAACTCTAATATACGCAGTTAGGATATACACCCAGAACATAGGGATGGAATTTGACATAGAAAAAAGAAAAAGAACTGGAAACTCTAATATACGCAGTTAGGATATACACCCAGAACATAGGGATGGAATTTGACATACAAAAAAGAAAAAGAACTAGAAGCTCTAATATACGCAGTTAGGATATACACCCAGAACATAGGGATGGAATTTGACATAGAAAAAAGAAAAAGAACTGGAAACTCTAATATACGCAGTTAGGATATACACCAAGAACATAGGGATGGAATTTGGCATAGAAAAAAGAAAAAGAACTGGAAACTCTAATATACGCAGTTAGGATATACACCCAGAACATAGGGATGGAATTTGACATAGAAAAAAGAAAAAGAACTGGAAACTCTAATATACGCAGTTAGGATATACACCCAGAACATAGGGATGGAATTTGGCATAGAAAAAAGAAAAAGAACTGGAAACTCTAATATACGCAGTTAGGATATACACCCAGAACATAGGGATGGAATTTGGCATAGAAAAAAGAAAAAGAACTAGAAGCTCTAATATACGCAGTTAGGATATACACCCAGAACATAGGGATGGAATTTGACATAGAAAAAAGAAAAAGAACTGGAAACTCTAATATACGCAGTTAGGATATACACCCAGAACATAGGGATGGAATTTGGCATGGAAAAAGAAAAAGAACTGGAAACTCTAATATACGCAGTTAGGATATACACCCAGAACATAGGGATGGAATTTGGCATAGAAAAAAGAAAAAGACCTAGAAGCTCTAATATACGCAGTTAGGATATACACCCAGAACATAGGGATGGAATTTGACATAGAAAAAAGAAAAAGAACTGGAAACTCATATATACGCAGTTAGGATATACACCCAGAACATAGGGATGGAATTTGACATAGAAAAAAGAAAAAGAACTAGAAGCTCTAATATACGCAGTTAGGAAATACACCCAGAACATAGGGATGGAATTTGACATAGAAAAAAGAAAAAGAACTGGAAACTCTAATATACGCAGTTAGGATATACACCCAGAACATAGGGATGGAATTTGGCATAGAAAAAAGAAAAAGAACTAGAAGCTCTAATATACGCAGTTAGGGTATACACCCAGAACATAGGGATGGAATTTGACATAGAAAAAAGAAAAAGAACTGGAAACTCTAATATACGCAGTTAGGATATACACCCAGAACATAGGGATGGAATTTGACATAGAAAAAAGAAAAAGAATTGGAAACTCTAATATACGCAGTTAGGATATACACCCAGAACATAGGGATGGAATTTGGCATAGAAAAAAGAAAAAGAACTAGAAGCTCTAATATACGCAGTTAGGGTATACACCCAGAACATAGGGACGGAATTTGGCATAGAAAAAAGAAAAAGAACTAGAAGCTCTAATATACGCAGTTAGGATATACACCCAGAACATAGGGATGGAATTTGGCATAGAAAAAAGAAAAAGAACTAGAAGCTCTAATATACGCAGTTAGGATATACACCCAGAACATAGGGATGGAATTTGACATAGAAAAAAGAAAAAGAACTGGAAACTCTAATATACGCAGTTAGGATATACACCCAGAACATAGGGATGGAATTTTACATAGAAAAAAGAAAAAGAACTGGAAACTCTAATATACGCAGTTAGGATATACACCCAGAACATTGGGATGGAATTTGACATAGAAAAAAGAAAAAGAACTGGAAACTCTAATATACGCCGTTAGGATATACACCCAGAACATAGGGATGGAATTTGGCATAGAAAAAAGAAAAAGAACTGGAAACTCTAATATACGCAGTTAGGATATACACCCAGAACATAGGGATGGAATTTGACATAGAAAAAAGAAAAAGAACTGGAAACTCTAATATACGCAGTTAGGATATACACCCAGAACATAGGGATGGAATTTGACATACAAAAAAGAAAAAGAACTAGAAGCTCTAATATACGCAGTTAGGATATACACCCAGAACATAGGGATGGAATTTGACATAGAAAAAAGAAAAAGAACTGGAAACTCTAATATACGCAGTTAGGATATACACCAAGAACATAGGGATGGAATTTGACATAGAAAAAAGAAAAAGAACTGGAAACTCTAATATACGCAGTTAGGATATACACCCAGAACATAGGGATGGAATTTGACATAGAAAAAAGAAAAAGAACTGGAAACTCTAATATACGCAGTTAGGATATACACCCAGAACATAGTGATGGAATTTGGCATAGAAAAAAGAAAAAGAACTAGAAGCTCTAATATACGCAGTTAGGATATACACCCAGAACATAGGGATGGAATTTGACATAGAAAAAAGAAAAAGAACTGGAAACTCTAATATACGCAATTAGGATATACACCCAGAACATAGGGATGGAATTTGGCATAGAAAAAAGAAAAAGAACTAGAAGCTCTAATATACGCAGTTAGGATATACACCCAGAACATAGGGATGGAATTTGGCATAGAAAAAAGAAAAAGAACTAGAAGCTCTAATATACGCAGTTAGGATATACACCCAGAACATAGGGATGGAATTTGACATAGAAAAAAGAAAAAGAACTGGAAACTCTAATATACGCAGTTAGGATATACACCCAGAACATAGGGATGGAATTTGGCATAGAAAAAAGAAAAAGAACAAGAAGCTCTAATATACGCAGTTTGGATATACACCCAGAACATAGGGATGGAATTTGACATGGAAAAAAGAAAAAGAACTGGAAACTCTAATATACGCAGTTAGGATATACACCCAGAACATAGGGATGGAATTTGACATAGAAAAAAGAAAAAGAACTGGAAACTCTAATATACGCAGTTAGGATATACACCCAGAACATTGGGATGGAATTTGACATAGAAAAAAGAAAAAGAACTGGAAACTCTAATATACGCAGTTAGGATATACACCCAGAACATAGGGATGGAATTTGGCATAGAAAAAAGAAAAAGAACTAGAAGCTCTAATATACGCAGTTAGGATATACACCCAGAACATAGGGATAGAATTTGACATAGAAAAAAGAAAAAGAACTGGAAACTCTAATATACGCAGTTAGGATATACACCCAGAACATAGGGATGGAATTTGACATAGAAAAAAGAAAAAGAACTGGAAACTCTAATATACGCAGTTAGGATATACACCCAGAACATAGGGATGGAATTTGACATAGAAAAAAGAAAAAGAACTGGAAACTCTAATATACGCAGTTAGGATATACACCCAGAACATAGGGATGGAATTTGACATAGAAAAAAGAAAAAGAACTGGAAACTCTAATATACGCAGTTAGGATATACACCCAGAACATAGGGATGGAATTTGACATAGAAAAAAGAAAAAGAATTGGAAACTCTAATATACGCAGTTAGGATATACACCCAGAACATAGGGATGGAATTTGACATAGAAAAAAGGAAAAGAACTGGAAACTCTAATATACGCAGTTAGGATATACACCCAGAACATAGGGATGGAATTTGGCATAGAAAAAAGAAAAAGAACTGGAAACTCTAATATACGCAGTTAGGATATACACCCAGAACATAGGGATGGAATTTGACATAGAAAAAAGAAAATGAACTGGAAACTCTAATATACGCAGTTAGGATATACACCCAGAACATAGGGATGGAATTTGACATAGAAAAAAGAAAAAGAACTGGAAACTCTAATATACGCAGTTAGGATATACACCCAGAACATAGGGATGGAATTTGGCATAGAAAAAAGAAAAAGAACTGGAAGCTCTAATATACGCAGTTAGGATATACACCCAGAACATAGGGATGGAATTTGACATAGAAAAAAGAAAAAGAACTGGAAACTCTAATATACGCAGTTAGGATATACACCCAGAACATAGGGATGGAATTTGACATAGAAAAAAGAAAAAGAATTGGAAACTCTAATATACGCAGTTAGGATATACACCCAGAACATAGGGATGGAATTTGATATAGAAAAAAGAAAAAGAACTGGAAACTCTAATATACGCAGTTAGGATATACACCCAGAACATAGGGATGGAATTTGGCATAGAAAAAAGAAAAAGAACTAGAAACTCTAATATACGCAGTTAGGATATACACCCAGAACATAGGGATGGAATTTGGCATAGAAAAAAGAAAAAGAACTGGAAACTCTAATATACGCAGTTAGGATATACACCCAGAACATAGGGATGGAATTTGGCATAGAAAAAAGAAAAAGAACTGGAAACTCTAATATACGCAGTTAGGATATACACCCAGAACATAGGGATGGAATTTGACATAGAAAAAAGAAAAAGAATTGGAAACTCTAATATACGCAGTTAGGATATACACCCAGAACATAGGGATGGAATTTGACATAGAAAAAAGAAAAAGAACTAGAAACTCTAATATACGCAGTTAGGATATACACCCAGAACATAGGGATGGAATTTGACATAGAAAAAAGAAAATGAACTGGAAACTCTAATATACGCAGTTAGGATATACACCCAGAACATAGGGATGGAATTTGACATAGAAAAAAGAAAAAGAACTGGAAACTCTAATATACGCAGTTAGGATATACACCCAGAACATAGGGATGGAATTTGGCATAGAAAAAAGAAAAAGAACTAGAAGCTCTAATTTACGCAGTTAGGATATACACCCAGAACATAGGGATGGAATTTGACATAGAAAAAAGAAAAAGAACTGGAAACTCTAATATACGCAGTTAGGATATACACCCAGAACATAGGGATGGAATTTGGCATAGAAAAAAGAAAAAGAACTGGAAACTCTAATATACGCAGTTAGGATATACACCCAGAACATAGGGATGGAATTTGACATAGAAAAAAGAAAAAGAATTGGAAACTCTAATATACGCAGTTAGGATATACACCCAGAACATAGGGATTGAATTTGACATAGAAAAAAGAAAAAGAACTGGTAACTCTAATATAGGCAGTTAGGATATACACCCAGAACATAGGGATGGAATTTGACATAGAAAAAAGAAAATGAACTGGAAACTCTAATATACGCAGTTAGGATATACACCCAGAACATAGGGATGGAATTTGACATAGAAAAAAGAAAAAGAACTGGAAACTCTAATATACGCAGTTAGGATATACACCCAGAACATAGGGATGGAATTTGGCATAGAAAAAAGAAAAAGAACTAGAAGCTCTAATATACGCAGTTAGGATATACACCCAGAACATAGGGATGGAATTTGACATAGAAAAAAGAAAAAGAACTGGAAACTCTAATATACGCAGTTAGGATATACACCCAGAACATAGGGATGGAATTTGATATAGAAAAAAGAAAAAGAACTGGAAACTCTAATATACGCAGTTAGGATATACACCCAGAACATAGGGATGGAATTTGGCATAGAAAAAAGAAAAAGAACTAGAAGCTCTAATATACGCAGTTAGGATATACACCCAGAACATAGGGATGGAATTTGGCATAGAAAAAAGAAAAAGAACTGGAAACTCTAATATACGCAGTTAGGATATACACCCAGAACGTAGGGATGGAATTTGGCATAGAAAAAAGAAAAAGAACTAGAACCTCTAATATACGCAGTTAGGATATACACCCAGAACATAGGGATGGAATTTGACATAGAAAAAAGAAAAAGAACTGGAAACTCTAATATACGCAGTTAGGATATACACCCAGAACATAGGGATGGAATTTGATATAGAAAAAAGAAAAAGAACTGGAAACTCTAATATACGCAGTTAGGATATACACCCAGAACATAGGGATGGAATTTGGCATAGAAAAAAGAAAAAGAACTAGAAGCTCTAATATACGCAGTTAGGATATACACCCAGAACATAGGGATGGAATTTGGCATAGAAAAAAGAAAAAGAACTGGAAACACTAATATACGCAGTTAGGATATACACCCAGAACATAGGGATGGAATTTGGCATGGAAAAAGAAAAAGAACTGGAAACTCTAATATACGCAGTTAGGATATACACCCAGAACATAGGGATGGAATTTGGCATAGAAAAAAGAAAAAGACCTAGAAGCTCTAATATACGCAGTTAGGATATACACCCAGAACATAGGGATGGAATTTGACATAGAAAAAAGAAAAAGAACTGGAAACTCTAATATACGCAGTTAGGATATACACCCAGAACATAGGGATGGAATTTGGCATGGAAAAAAGAAAAAGAACTAGAAACTCTAATCTACGCAGTTAGGATATACACCCAGAACCTAGGGATGGAATTTGACATAGAAAAAAGAAAAAGAACTGGAAACTCTAATATACGCAGTTAGGATATACACCCAGAACATAGGGATGGAATTTGGCATAGAAAAAAGAAAAAGAACTAGAAGCTCTAATATACGCAGATAGGATATACACCCAGAACATAGGGATGGAATTTGGCATAGAAAAAAGAAAAAGAACTGGAAACTCTAATATACGCAGTTAGGATATACACCCAGAACATAGGGATGGAATTTGACATAGAAAAAAGAAAAAGAACTGGAAACTCTAATATACGCAGTTAGGATATACACCCAGAACATAGGGATGGAATTTGACATAGAAAAAAGAAAAAGAACTGGAAACTCTAATATACGCAGTTAGGATATACACCCAGAACATAGGAATGGAATTTGACATAGAAAAATGCGCCATGCTAGTAACGAAAAGCGCAAAACGTCACATTACGGACGGAATGGAACTACTAAATCAAGATAAAATTAGAACGCCCAGAGAAAAAAAAAATACAAATACTTGGGGATATTGGAAGCTGATACCATCAAACAAGAGGAGATGAAAGAAAAAATTATCAAAGGAATAAATATCTAGGCTGTTCCCCTCGTAAGATATTCGGCATATTCTTTAAGTGGGCCAGAGAAAAACTTAAACAAATGGACCAAAGAATAAGAAAACTAATGACCATGTAAAAGGCATTACATCCCAGAGATAAAGTTGATAGACTTTACAAGTCAAGAAAAGAAGCTGGAAGAGGACTTACCAGCATTAAAAACAGCGTGGGAGCATCGATAGACTACATACAAAACCGTGGGGGAAGACTGCTTACAATCACCAAAACCAATACAGGCACCACGAGGACGAACAGAAAGACAATAACAAGAAAATAAAAAAAAATGGGAATAAAAACAACTCAGCGGATGTTTTAAGCAACTAATAAATAACATCTCACAAGAGAAAACATGGAAGTGACTAAGAAAGAAAAACCTTAAGAGAGAAACTGAATCTCTCCTGTTAGCAGCACGAAACAACGCTATAAGGAGCAGTCAAATCAAAGCAAGAATAGATAAGACGCAACAAAATAGCAAATGTAGGTTATGTGGTGATAGAGACAAAACCATCAATCACATAATCAGCGAATGCAACATTTTAACACAGAAAGAGTATAATACTGGACACAACTGGGTGGGCAAGGTGATCTACTGTTCAAGTAATTTAAATTTGACCACACGAACAAATAGTATATGCACAACCCAACATCAGTCCTGGTGAATGACACTAACTCGTCTTGGATTTTGACATCCAAACGGATCTCTTCATCTCGGCCTGACGACCAGACCTTATAATAATCAACAAAAAAAGAGAATTTGCAAAATTGTGGACTTTGCAGTCCCGACTGACCACAGAGTAAAATTAAAAGAAAGTGAGAAGAAGGATAAATACATCGACCTTTCTAGGGAACTGAAAAAAACTTTGGAACATGAAAGTGACGTTTAAAATGATTGTAATTGATGCTCTTGTTACAGTTACCAAAGGATTAATAAAAGAATTACATGACTTGGAAATAAGAGGATGACTGGAAACCCTCCAAACTACCACATTATTGAGAACGGCCAGAATACTGAGAAGAGTCATGGGGACTTGAGGAAACCTGCTGTCATTCAAACTTCAGTGAAAGACCATTAGCTAACCCTGATGTGAAAAGCTCTTAAGGAGTAATGGTAATTATCATTATTATTATTATTATTATTATTATTTCTTGATAGTGCTTCATACCATCGTTACTTGGTGCTCTAGTACCTCACCAACACGGCACTATCTCAAATATCAATAGTTGTTACATTAGTAAATTAGTAGACAAACCCGTTGTTTCTTATGATACGAAAAGTTTATTTTCTGACCGCGGCATTTCGTAGCAGTCAGCCATCGAAACGGGAGAGAAAGATAAAATGAAAGATATACTGTTGTTACATAGAGATTCATGGGTGGTAGACCAACAAAATACCCCGACTTCAATTTCTTTTCCCTGTTCGTTCATTTGACCCTCAGAAGGCTCAAATCTCTGAACTCAAGCGACTGCCTCCAACTCTGAACTCTGAACTGTCCGAACTGAACTCTGCTATCATATATTATCTAATTCGCTAATGATGGTAATAACACGTGATTAACTTTTAATATTACGACTCCTTCCCAAGTCATCCGACAGAATATTCACTTTTTAATATCTATCCTTCAACCCTGATTTTAAAACAAATCTATAATATGCCATCCCGTGTAATTTCAAAAACAACCAGTCAACTTGATATCCTACCATATTTGACTTGTACTTCATTCAAAGATTTTACCTAACTGACAAATTATTGATAAAAATGACATAATTAACAAATACAATAAAGTATCATCCTTAATTATATTCTAGTCTTTCACTTGAGTGAGTGACAACAAGTCCGTTTGATAGTAAAGGTCAAATTGCAATCTCTAGCACAATTCCAGTGTACAAACTTTCCCCCACATGCCAAATCCTGTGCTCTTTTTTGTTCTAGTTTGCTGCATTCGCTTACACTGAGATTAGTCGTTACATCTCTTTCTTCGCATAACCTACACGTATAATTCTATTGCTTTTTACCGATTTTTGCTTTCATATAAAGTAAAAAATAAAGTTGTCGACCACAATCGAGGGTAACACGAAGGCTACCAACATCGAGTGTAGAGAAGGCCGCTACTCCATCCCTGGTATTGCTCCACTTTACTCTTGATCCATACCTTATAATGCTGAGTGTTAAGTAAGGTGGCATCAAGTATCATTTTTGAGTCTTTAGTATGACTTGACCTGGGATGGAACCCCAGTCTCCCGGACAAATGGCAAACACTCTACTTATTAGTCCAATGGCTTTAATATAATTGCTCCTTATGGCATTGCCTTGTGCTGCAACTCAATTTCCCATGTGAGGTGTCCCTATCAAAGCCCTGTGTAGTTCCTTTTGGGTGCAATCTCACCAGTCTGGCGCTTGAAATAGCCGTACAGTTGTTTTCTTCCTATTTCTGTTTTCTAACTGTTGTTGTCTTCAAAACAGACAAGATATGCGGGGCACTGCTCTAGAAGCAAGGGCGAACTCTTAAGAAATGTTCCCTTTTGAACTCCAGCATATGGACGTGTCAATGTTGGCCGACTTGCAAACATTTAAATCAGTTTATTGCGGAAATAATATACAACCTAGAAGATCAGTTGGAAGTGTTGGATGATAGGGATGGATAGTGAGAAAGAGAGTCAGGTAACCCTGCGCTACCAGCACGATGATGATGATGATTACTTACATTGCTAATGCTGTTAATGGTTGCTGTAATTAGTCTTTCTTTGATCTTTTTAATGTATCCCTCGAATCCTAGTGTATCAATGCAATCCTCAATCCCGACAAGTCCTTTCCCGCTCCCTTTTCTAACTCATATAGTCTGTCTATCTCATCTCTCTGGTCTAAAGTTTTGTGCATAGTCATCAACTCAATTGTTCTTTGCTCCATTTGTCTGATTTCCTCCCAAGTCTATTTTATGAATGGTCTACAGTATATTACAATGGAGACAACCCACGTGTTTATGTCTGATGAAAGTTTTACTGTAGAGCATGGTTTCCTGAAGTTTTCTCGTTCATCTGAGATACTCTTTTCTTATTTCTTTTCTTTATCCCAGATTGTTTGATTGTGTTTGCTTCAAATATTCCCAAGTACTTGTAATTATTCTTTTCTCCAAGCCCCAGATTCAATTCTGTCTATTGAAGTTTTCCCGCCCCAGTAAAAGATGTAGCCCGTCTCTTATGCTGCCACTTTTAGCAAACCTGACCTTCATCAGAGTCACAATGTCAACGTTGTATTTTGGGAGTTCCTTAGGGATTATAGCGCTCTTCCTTTCGGGTCTGTTTGAGTTGGGTTTGTCCATCGTTGTTTTTATATTCCATGTTACAAGGCTGAGGTTTTACTTTGTACCTTTTTATTCTGGGCGACATCCAACCGAAGTAAACGGGCGTTTTTCCACAACTCCAAAAAAGCGATATTTCTTCTACAGTAAACGAAGAAAGTGATTATTATTTAAGAACATATAATTCAATACTTTTCAAAGTTTTTAACAATTGTTGATATGATAAACAAAAAAGTTCATAAAAAAATAATGAAAAAGTCTTAACCAGAAATGACCTTCCCAAATAATGAATTCTGAGTCGGGTGAAGTCACCAGACAAAGCCATAATGACCGGAAATAATATGTAAATGAAGAGATATTGCTGGAAAAACTTATAAATTGTAAGTTTTATGTAAAAATAACAATACACAGTCTATGTACGGAAAGTATCAAGTAATTATTTAATTAAGTACTTTGACACTCTATCAGAAGCGACTTACTGCGCATGCGTAAATAGACACGTCTCCAAAAACTCCTTTGACTAAATTTATTTATTCTTTAATCGACAAATTTGCAGCCAACTTTTTAAAGATCCTTTGAAAAGTAAACATTCGTCCGGAAAAAATATCCAAATAATTTCGGGAGCTTTCAAGGATGTTTTAATAAAAACATTTTACGGTGCTTCATACTTAACTGGTACTTCGTTACCAGAGAGCCATGACCTGAAGGACCCTCCAGTAACAGAACACCCGAAAAATTTTGAATGTGAATATTTAACAGTCAAATGAAATCAGTGATTAACTGTGCGAACATTAAAATATCTAGAAATTCCTAACTGTCTCTTCTTAACTATTATTCATTTATTTATTTATTGACAAAACATTATACCACACTGATCTGTTAGTATCCTCCAAATGTAGAATTGGCTTGCTGTGGCTTTCCCAAAGCTAAATGAGCCGTTTAAAGGCAAAAGACTTCAGACCGCAATTAAATTAAGAATACTACGTATCATTAAAAGAACTTTGCTAACGGCTTTGAAAATTAAGAAGGACACTTGGATAAGTAAGTGAATTATGAAAGGCGGTTCTTTGAAGGAGACTAGAACGCTATTACTTTAGACGCAATACTCTTTCGTTTATCATATCCTCGAATAATTTACTCTTCAGACTACCTTTTCCTTTATTTTGTTTAACTCCTTAGTAAATAATTGCTTTTAACTAAGCATAAACCCCACAAAAGAACAATATTATTCAAAACAAAAATAAGCTGATAGCTATTTTTTGTCAAAACATCATTGGCAATTAACACTTTTTTTTTTACATAGATAATGTTCTTACTCCATATATCTTCGGTTTATTGTGCCAACCTTAGTTGTTTTTTTATAAATCCTTTTCTTTTTTTAGACTTACAGATGAATAGTTTTCATTCTTCCATATTTTTTATTTACCTTTATCTTTGGATAATTTTATTTAGAATGTTAAGCGCCTCGATGTTTTCTTTATTCGAAATGTTTTTCGGTTTGTTTTTTCATCTGAATACGTCGACTAAGTCATCTGGCTTTCATCATAACGTGTAAAACTATGAATTAGGCATTTCTTTTATTTTACATACTTTCTTGTCATTGTTCTTTATCTTTGTTTTTACAAGAGTTAGTCAAAAGCTTTGCAATATTTTCGAAAGCAATTTAAGCCGTGGTAGGTACCCGCTGTGGTGGGTAGTATCGTGGTAGATGGTGCGCTGACACGTTGAGCATTTGCTTCACTCCATGTGTGAGGTGAAAGTCGTAGATGAACGTGCAACCTAGTTTAATTCGAGAATTCATGCTTTAAGAGTTTGAGCAGAGTCATAAAGCTGCAGAAGAAAGCAAAAATATTTGTTGAGCTAAAGTTGAAGATACAATTGATCACCAGCTTGTACAATAAATTTTTCTCTGGTTGTATGAACCTCAACTATCACACAAGTTTAGGTAGAATAAAAACCGTGGATTCCGAGGCCGTGCTCAAAGCCATGAAGAAAACTCTGGTGAATAACATTCGGAAAGTGTTGGGTAAGTTTGACATCTCATAGTCCAGTGTACTTATCCATCTTACAACCTTGGCAAAAGCATCCGTAGCAACTGAATTATGCCTCATGTATTACTAAAATATTGCAAATCTTTTGACTCACCTTAGAAACACTACGATTCAGCGATTACATTCTCAAGTCTTAATAGTTTCTTTTTCTGAGATGCTGAAGTCCTTCAGACTATGGTATTTGACAAAAAAATTTCTTCAGATATGTTCTTTTAACATCATCTTATTTCCTTTTGGAGGGGGGGGTCTATGTATTTATTATTTCTAATTCTTGACTTTTTATATGATTTTGCCATCATATTTCAACCGATATTAATTTACCCTTCAGGGATAATTAAATCTTCTCTCAACAATATTAAAATCTTGTCACAATATCCTTTATTCATTTTCTTTATACTATATTGCTGGATAGTTCAAGGAAGATTACTCTCACAACTAATTTTTACGTGAAAGTAGTTGTGTTCATTTAGTTGGTTGGTTGAGGTTTATGACATATCAACCTATGTACGTTATTTAATGCAAAATCCATTTTTATACAAATAATCAATTCTATTTCAAATAATTCAGTTTTGTATGAGTACACAGTGTAATAGTCAACAAAACATTCCTATTTCAAGGTATTCAGTTTAGTTAAACAGTTCTATTTCAAACAATTCAGTTTAGCATAAGTACGCAGTGTAGGTCTATTTTACCAATAGACAGGACTCAATCGGGTGCTACCACTCCGGGCCTGAGTTGACCTGGGAGCGATGACAATGAAGGGGTACTCCGCATTCCCCAAAGTTCCAGCATAACTGCAACCTCGCCATCAGACTGTTTTGTGTCATATCTAGGACACTCGTTATAGCCGACTGGGCTCAGTTGTGTTCAGTCCAAACCGAGAATTGTTCATAGTAATTTTCTCCGCATATACTAAACTAAGTAAACATTAACTTCACTGAAGAGAGTGTATTAAGATAGAATCGATATTATGTTTTAAAACGAGTAATTGGGGAAAAGCTATAACAATAACAGCCGAGGTTTTACTATTCGGCATATTAGTAATATTTGTATTATAATAGTAGTCCCAGTAATTAGAGTTGTCAGCAAGTGCTGTTTATATCCAAAAGCGAATGTGCAGCGACAATGTAAGAGAGTTATTCGTTCTCTTTCCTCTATCTTTAAATATCTTATGCTAAAATAATTGCAACCTGACGATCAGGGGTCCATTTCCCAGAAGTGGCCTTGTCATTTTGCCATGAAGATAAGAATCGGATATGCTAGAGGAAATCTGACATTTTTAGAAAACCCTGCAAGAATTGTGTGCCCCTATCAACTGATGATCTAAAGTTGTCTTTTTCTATTCCATTTTCGAAATGTTGAATGGCAAATAAATACTTCTCCTTTTGCAATAAGAAGAATAAGATTAAAAGTAGATGCTTATGTCTGCGATGATGACGGCTAATATGTCAGTATATTTCTTTGTTCTAATCGAAATAAGAAAAGCCTTGGGCTATGATTTTGTTTGTTGTTTGGCAAAAAATAGCAAGAATCTTGGTATTCCTCGCAATATTACTACGTCAGAATTTCTTGTTAAAAAAACAAACAATTAAATTCAGGAGCATAGATTTTTAGTAGAATTGGTGAGCACTATACATCCATCAAATATGGAAATTTCTTCATAAATTTCACTCAAATACATTTTACTCATAGATCATAATGGAAAACTAGATTCCCTGTTATGGAATACGTTGTAATTTGTTTTATGGTAGCACAGCACCCTTCAACAACTAGTTGTATATTGAACCAAAATAATTGGACAATGAGAGATTTAAAAATTAAAGCTAAAGTGAAGCGACCAACCCTTCTGTTTTCGTTCTATGATAAGAGATTGAATGTATGAATTCGTTGAATGGTTCAACTTTTAACGAGATTTTTAAGAAGAATTCATGGAAATAATTTCAAGTCAATCAACCCCACCCCGCCATTTAATTTGTGAAATGTTTATAAAATATAATTTGGCTGCCAAAAATATTAAATTTTCTCTAAAGTTTATTTTAGGAGAAATTGTTGAAAAATACTCATATCAGAATAATAGGTTCGGCATAGTCTGTAACAATAACCAACATACATCACTGCTAAATATAAAAATACGTTAAAACCAATTTTTGTTCTTTTTTCTCGTTACCTTATTGTTTTTTTTCTTTTTCTTTTTCACAAGACTTCTTCTTTCCTCTCAAGTGTAAGAAATCAGAAAATGAACCGTGACCTTGGTGCATTCCGAGAATAAAGCAAATCGATTTGCAATAACTGTGACAATTAAAGAAAGTATTATGCTTGAATTTCTTTTTGCAAAAACAAATGGTCATGTTATTCGGAGACTCTGTCTGTCTGTCTATCTGCCTATATATATATATATATATGTGTGTGTGTGTGTGTGTGTGTGTGTGTGTATTTGTCTATCTATCTCTATATCTATATCTAATGTATGGTTGTAAATTCGATCCCTGATAAGCAAGGCTCTAACCTAGCCTTGTGAAGGACTACATATTCTATGACCTGTAAATCTTTTCAGTCTTACTACTGTAGAACAATGCGTAAAAATCTCATCTTCCTGATCATTTGTCAAAGCGTTCAAAAACTTGCTGCTTTTTGTAAGACTAAGTAAAATTTGAACAATTTTCTTCATCATATTTTAGGTCAACGTAATCCTGGACAGTTGAATAAAACAGCGTGCAAATCGAAATAAAAGATTTGCTTCCCACAAGAATAGAAACCATTTCACATGTGGATCATCGCTTAAACAGATTTAACCACGGAAAGCTTATGGTTAGTGGAAATTGAAGAGTGAACAGTCTGACCACCTGTTTTTTTTTTTTCAATATCTTCCAAGGGCGGACCACTTGACAAGCTTTATATCTTTCAGTGCGCATTTCATTATATTGTGTCTCGTTTGTACAATGAGACCTTACAACCACTTCAAAAATATATGTAGGGGGTCTAATTTGTAATCATGCAGCCACTCGTTTCTTTTCCATTACTTACAGAATCTGTGGTTTTCTTAGCGATGAGCTTGATGCAATGGTTCCTGGCACAGAAAAATAAATCAGCGAGCCTTGTTAAAATTCGCGTGGATGTTGCGTTCGTGTAACATCCTTTGTGAAAAACACTAAGCCATTTCTTCTTTTCCTCGCTATGATTAGAATTGTAACGAACACTTAGTTTTCCCAGTCCTGAAATAACAAACTGTCATGAAATAGACTTCTTAAATTAAAAATTGAAACTGTTCAGCCCTAGCGCAGAAGAACACCCATTAATGCGAGACAAATTTTTATCAAATGTCATTGGAAATATGGCAATACGCCAAGTTTGAAAAAATGACCCAAATTTTTGAGATAGAAAACGTAGCGAGGATTGGTGGGCTTCTCTCTTTAGAAGTGAGAAAAAGATCCGATGAAAACTAAGTTTGTTTACAATCAAGTAATAGGTCATAGTAACATTAATTTGTTTTAATTCGTACGAGATAAATTTTCTAAATATGGAATCGCTCACCGCGGAGTGATCTTACGCTAGCTAGACTCGTAAATCATCATTGCTGTAGGGATTTAGATTTTCATTGAGTTACCAGATATTTCTGCATTGTGTGACACTAAACTTAGTAAGTACTTCCAAATGTTCTACTGTCGACAAAATGTAATAAGCTTTATCTCCACTGGGAATTCGATACTTGTGACAAGCTAAGTTAATCAAAGTAAATACCTGTTGGGTACCTTGAGGTTAATTAGGTTACGTATTTCCCACCTGTGACATTGATGTGTAGGTGCGATGTGGCGTTAAGGTTATTGGCACGGAAAGCAAAATAGGCAAGCAGCAATGAGTACTGGGCAGTTGGGGCAGATCAGATATGGGTTTACTCAGTCAGAAAAAAATGGACAGAAGACTACAAAAATAGCATCAACGTATCATTTTAACGAGACTAAGAATTGTTTGTGAGAAACAAAAATATCAAAGAACAAATGAATTCCAAGATTCAATCGTCAAGTAAAGTTGAGGAGAATGTTTTGATAAAAAAAAAACAATTTCTGCAACTCTGTAATAAAATACAAAATATCAACACGTCGATAAGCAAAAGTATAATTGCATACGTATGTAAATGAGGTGAATTTATTTTGGGGCAGCTACAAATTTATATTTTCGGTTACACAGTTTCAATGTTGTAGAGTTTCATGATAAATAATAATGAATAATATACATTGTATAATATCCCATTGGAAAAAATTAAATCTTGATATCTCTGTTTTAGAAGAAAACTAAGTTTGTTTGCTATTAGAGGAGTATTTATTTATGAGCAATACTGTATATTAAGAAGGAAGTCCTCGTGACAAATATATTCGCCCTTCAATAACAATTGTAGTTGTACCATAGCGGTACTAAAGATACTTTAGACCGCCGTTGTGTCCTCATCGTGGTAACAAGTTGACAAATACAAAACTTTGTTAAACATACACGAAAGGTTTATTTACTACTAGGAAGCAAGCAGTTGCTGGGAGAAAGAAAGGGAATATCGAAACATGAGATGACCGTCAACAAGACAAAATAAGCCGCATACCTTTGTGAGAAAAAGTTGAGCAGATACAGACTTTGAATTTTTTTCTGATTCTAACATGCTTGTCCGTTGGGTCGCGTAGTCTAACATCACTTTTGGAACTCCCCCTCAAAATATAGGGCTCGTAAACTTTCATCCCTTACATCTTCGTGGCTCGTGTTCTGCTGACGTCTTCACTTTATTGCGGCCTGCTGTCGACTGCCGAAAAACACCCAAATTGTTCCCCCATACACACTTCTGTCTGTCGTGTTGAGAGCAGAAACATTAACTTCCGCTCGCGCACTAGATTTCGAACCTTTAGTTTTCCTAAGTCATTTCCGGCGTTGTTGTTCAACGACTGCTGTCTGCTTTATTTATTTATTTATTTATTCAATTTCCTTCGAGCCTTTCAATTACATCACACAGTCTTTGAGATAAGGAAGTGTCTTTAATCCCAAAATTTTGCCCGTTGCACTCTCCGATTCTTCAAGTGTCCGTTGTAGTTGGTAATTTTAGAAAGGTTCAACAGTCTCAACCTTGTGATTATAAATACAAAAACGAGGATATTAGTCCAAGAACACCAGTGTATTAAATTGAAGGTCACTTAGTCGATATTGAAACGTTATAAGTATATTTATTTGCTTTAAATTACATCTGGTTTGGGTTAAATATCCTGGATAAGAACGTAATGTTCGAGCCAACAACTATTGAATTATGAGAGCAACACATATCCAACAATTATATAATCATTGGGGGTATTTGTCCAGGCACAGAAGGAAAATCTATGTCCATTATGACTACGTCAATTTTCCGCAAAATGTCGATCATTTTTCTTTTTCCCACTACGCTATCGACTCAGTGTGACGTCCCTGCTTGATATTATTTTAATAACGACACATGCAACATCCATTTAACTACTGCAGCGAGCACAGAGCCTCATTTATTTCAATTATTTATCGAAACTTACGAGCTTGCAGCCGTTATGCTCTTCTTCATGGGAAATATAGATTTACACATCTTGATCTATCGATGACCAGCCACTGATATTCGAGGAACAAATTGCTATATCTGTTTCGTGAGGCTTCTACCAAGCTATATTTCAGTACACAGGACAAACAATCATTTCATTGGTCCGACTACACAATGTGTTTACAGCAAACTACCTTTCAATCAACACCTGATTAACTTTTCAATATTATAGATAAGGAGACAGGGTCAAATGCAGAGAATCAGGAAGATTGGGTTGCGCCAATCCTCTGAAGGAATAGAGTTCGTCTGTAGTAAAAAGAAAGGTCAGTAATCAATTCCAACTCTTTGCCTAAATTCAAAAACTAATTATATCAGAAGAAAATAATCGAATTCCGTCACGAGTTTTTTTTTTTTTTAGATCTGCACCCAAAAGCCATTTGCATCATATGCTCACACTCAATAATTTTAATTTTTTAGGAAAACATACAAATTAAAAGTTACACTATGTCACTCCACTGTCATAACCCTGGAATTAAGAACAAGTAATTTATTATTCTAGTTTCAGAGATAACGTATTTTTTATTTATGCGGAAAAGGAAACAAAATTATTTTCTCAGTAACTTCTGCATCAAAGATGGTTCTATTAGAATTAGCCACAAAAATTGAACACATTCCATATATAGTACCTTGATTCATATAAATGAAAACAATCAATTACAAATAACACAATACATAAAATCAACAAAAATACATAATCTCTTGTCTAAACCTCCCCCACCCCAATAATCTTTGCTGGGAAGTCATCGTGACTTCGTAATGAGTTCGAACTCCTGCCGAGCTATTATGTTCATTTTCAGACTTATACCCTTGGGAAAGGCATAAACCCCTTTTATTCCTACCAGATATGGTTTTAATGGTACTATTACTATTCTTCTATAATGCTAGCTTTGGCATTGAATAACCCAAGAAGGTTGATATGCCTTTAAACAAAGAAAGCAAACTAAACTCAACCACCTTAAGGTCAGTCTCTTATATTCTCAATTAATGATGATTAATTGAATATGTTCAAATACTTCTGATTCATATCAATAACTAGATTTTACTGCAATGTGGCTGCCAACAAATTATCTTGAGAATTTGATTAACAGAGCTGTCATCATCCCAAAGAATGAAACACTTATATTAACAAAAAAAATCACAGCACATTTCCTTGGTGACAGCATGCAATAATAATCTGTCACCATTTGCACAAATTGATAGGAATCGTCGGGAAATCCTTAAAATAAAACCCAAATTGGGAGAAATGTTTCTAAAACATGGTGTGCTTGCATCATTATCATAATCCTCATCAAGGCATGCTGATAGTACGGGTTACTCTCTCTGTCTCTGTCTCTGTCTCTCTGTCTCTCTCTAAGCGTCCGTCCCTATTAGTTATTGCTCTTGGCAAGTCTTCTAGATAGCTTCCAGTGTCCGCACAGAGCTTTTATTTTGCTGGTCGACAAGACTGATGAGTTCACGTATGAGAATCCATTTGGGACCTTTGGTTATGAGTTCGTTTTTACTTCACTAGCAATGCCTACTTCGAGATAAGACTGAAGTAACAAATCGTAAATAACAAAGTCATCGGAAAGAAATCTATGAAGATAATTTGGTAGAAAAGGACTCTGCAATGAATTGATTCATTTACTAATATACATATGTAACACTATGTAGGTGGTCCGCCAAGCAGACGATTCCTTTGACTGTTTTGGCGCGAAACCAGACAAAGGGTTTTGGACTCCAGATCTCGGCGTGACCGGAAGTGGGTAAGGGAAGGCCAGTCAGAGAGTTGGACAAAGGGACTCGAAGAAAGAGTTTGTGAAGGGTGATGCGAGTGACCAGTCGACACCGGACAGCAGAGAGACGAGTCGGCATGAGAGAGGGTCCAGACCAGTGAGTGAAGTCCGGTCAAGATAGGTTGGCATTCCAGTAGCGTAGTAGAATTTTCACAAAAATCCACGCTAGCGTTAGTCTACATATGCACAATGTTACATAACTCCCCTTCTGCACTTGAGTTAACCCCAGGCTCGTATTGTTCGTTTGTTCTTTTTCTCCCACTCCCTCGATTGTATTTCTAGTAGCCGTAAAAAAATGTGCGATACCCCTATCGGAACCACTAGTTGATCACCGGCCAAGGAGTGAAATGGTTCGAAGAAGTTGATGTAACGTGGGGGCCGAGGGGGTAACGTCACACATATAATAAGAAAATTGAAAATTTACCACAAACTGTATGAGCAAAAACATCATTTTCCATGTAGAATATACACGTTGTTTCACCCAAATTATTGAGAAATAAAAATGGTCTTTCAAATTGAACATAAAAAACTATAGATACGGAATTAAATTACTGAAATATAATGAACTTCTGGTAGAATGTCATCTCCACCTAACTGGTCATAACTTTAAGAAAACCGCTTAATTCACTATAAGGGAATATCGACAAAATGTATCAAACAACACATTAATTCTAGGAACCCATGAAGATAGTGGATTAGTATCTTGAGACCCCAAATGAACTCAACAACAAACTAAATAACCCTCCAA
Source organism: Sepioteuthis lessoniana (assembly GCA_963585895.1). Lineage (NCBI taxonomy): Eukaryota > Metazoa > Mollusca > Cephalopoda > Myopsida > Loliginidae > Sepioteuthis > Sepioteuthis lessoniana. The sequence goes on along the minus strand of OY757920.1, from coordinate 106,202,902 downwards.
ATATAACATTTTAACCAGCAAATACTTATTAAGATATTAAAAGTTCATTATCTAAAAGTTTATAATGTTTTATTGACTGATCTGTTGATTTGACTACATGTTCGAGAAAGGAAAATGAAAGAAATTATTTATTAATACATGCAGAATCTGGTGATATTGTCGATAAGCTAAATAAGGTTTGTATTAATTTCACATGTGAAGTCCATCTCTTGGTATTTGTAAGCTTTTCGGTTTCAACATGTAAACAAACATGAAAAAGATATGTTCTGGTAATGTCCGAAGATATTAACAATTACTTTTTTAAGAGATTATCGATTGATTAATTGATTTTAACCATATGCCAACTTGACTATGTTTTTTTTATGTCGAGAGGAAAGAGAATTGCATTAATTGTACATTGGTATTTATACTTTTTCTGAGTTTTTTTTTTTTTTTTTTTTTTGCATACGATTTAATATCTATGTACGTTATGTTTTGAAATCGATACTATTATTCGTTATGTGCTGCATAATGGCTTCTTCATTATTGTTGTCTCTTGGTTGAGAATGGCTTCTCAATGGAGTCCATAATGAAATAAATTTTTAATGTTGACCAACCTTCTCATTTGTTTCATAAGTTTGCATACCAAATTTAGTTGGTTTAGATAAAATCGGTTGGTTGTCTACAGAGGAGAAACCTTTTCCAAAAATTAATATTATTTATATTGTTTGGAGGTCTTTATATCATACGAGCTTGATGAGTAACAGGATAGATACGTCTTCCTTTTTATATCTTCCCTAAAGTCGATCCAAAATCTGGTAAATTCTAAATCAAACAAAATATCATCTACCTAATCCTTCTGTATGCCTCAAATGTTATCAGTGAGTGGAGGCGGCAACGCTATTTTACGTCATTTTTAATTTGTCCTGTTAAGTAACTGCCTGACAATAGTTCATAAACAGGAAGATTGGACTAAATTAAAATTTCGATATTTATTATATGAAAATAATACGAATTAATAACAGTAATCAATTACATACCAATAGAGTTTTTATTTTATTGAATACAATCTCGCAGTTCGATCTGCATGCATTGTGCTGCCACTTATCTCATTGGAAAATATCTTAGAAGTTTTTTATGCAGGTGATTTCATTTAGATTTTACTGTTTATATCAAACAAAATACCATTTAAGGATTGAAAATCTTGAAAGAGAGTGGGATGGATTTGGAAAAGAAAACGAAGATTCGATAAAATTGTCGGCGGAAAATGAAGATATGGCGTGGATTGACTACAAAACATCCAATGATATAAGATGCTCGGCAAAGTCATAAAATTCATCATGGAAGTTATGAAAGATTAGAAAGAGGAATTGACTGCAGAGGTAAAAATCCTTAGAGGCATCTTCCCGGAAGACTCACTCTCGCCATAACAATTTGTAATAGCAAACATGCAACTCGGGAAATGAACTGTGGTCTACAAATTGACGAAATCGCTAGAAAAGATTAATCACCGTATGTACATGGGCGACATCAAACTGTTTGTAAACTCGCTCAAAAAAGTACAAGACGAGACATGACTGACTAGGGAAGGTGATCAACTTGGAATTGTACAAGAAATTGGAACTTGATAATACTACCGAATAGTCGATGCACAAACCAGAATCCATACAAAAGAATGAGACGCACTAATTTCACTGGAATTTTGATAGATCCAAGCCAAAAGATCAGAACAAGTGATAACACTGGTTTACAGAAATAAGTTTTTGGTCTGAGGCAAGAATGGGGATAGGTGTTTTTTGTTAATTTGGATGTGCTGAATTCAAATTTATGAATAGTTTTGCTCTATCACATCTAATTTTCTTGTTTTTAAATAGTCTCATTTTAGTATAAACAGAGAAAATATGTGCATATTTCAAGAGTTGCAGTAGCTTATAACAGATAAAACAGGATTGATAAAGAACACTGATTGAGTCAATATACTTGGATGACACAATTACACAATTCATAATACCGCAGACAGTCAAAAGTGTGTTTTCTTAGAAGATCTGATGTATTTTGCCACCGGGATGTCACGCAAGAACATCCAGCAGAAGTCTCTCATCATGCTGGGGTTCCATTTACCTTGATAGTTGCTCTCCATCTTCGTAATGTCTTGGTGGAATCTTTCTCCATGCTCATTACTCACTGCTCCAAGGTTTGGCGGGAAGAAGTTGAGGTGGGAATGGAGAAAATGAATCTTGAGTGACATCCGGCACCCCATATCCTCGTAGGACTTTAGCAACTTCTTAATACAGGCTTGGTAATCTGGTACGCGTATGTTACCAAGGAAGCCACTACAGACTGACTTGAATGCTTCCCATGCTCTCAGTTCCTTTAAGTTAAGAAGCTCCTCAAAATCAGTATCCTTCAGCACTTCTCGGATCTGAGGTCCGACAAAGATGCCCTCTTTGAGCTTAGCAGCAATAAGACCTGGGAACACAGTAGACAAGCGTTGGAAGGCATCATCATTTTTGTGCACGAAATTCTTCATCAAACCAAGCTTGATGTGATGAGGAGGAAGAAGCACCTTATACATGTCCACCAGAGGAATTTCCTTGAGGCTGTGTTCGCCAGGAACAAAAGTGCTTCTAGACCCCCAGTCTTTCTGCTTGTAATGCTGGGATACAGCTCGACTATCCCAGAGACAGAGAAAACAACAGTACTTTGTGAAGCCCGCTTGCATACCCATAAGAAGACCAATGACACACAGGCTCCATTGGTACACGCTGTACTTAATAGCTTCTAAAAGAAGCTCCATATTGTCATAGGACTCCTTTAGATGGACAGAGTGTGCAATGAGAATGCTGAGATATTTATTCTCATTGTGCAGAAGAACACCCTTGAGACTTCCTTTGGAAGAGTCTATGAAAATATGCCAGTCTAAAGGATTATGTGGCAAATCAAGGGACGTAAACAAGCCCAGTATGTTTGTTCAGTAGCACAACTTGTTTTCCATGTCGAAAAAGGAAGCAAGGTCTTTGTTCCGATTCCTGAAACTGGTGATCTTTACATCTTCTTGGACTTGGTTCCACTGTTTAAGCCGAGAAGCCAAGAGCTCTGACTGCTGTTTTTGCAGATACAAATCACGAGCAAGATCATTCAGGTCTTCTTGCGTAATCCAGTGTGGCTCATTGCCACTTGTTCCTGAATACGTAGACTCAATATCTTCCAAAGATTTTGACTCGGCAGAATCCTCCCTTGAAGGCATTTCTTCATCTGATGAGGAAAGATCCTTATTTACTGGAGGTGTGGGTACAGGAAGATCATCTGAGTGGGGAACGGGTCTCATAGCAGATCGAAGGTTGGGATATTTGATCTTTTTCCTAGAAGATGCATTGAAACCAGTTATATTAGTTAAACAAAAATAACAATCATCAGCGTGGTTTCGCGGCTCTCTCCAAACCATCGGAACTGCAAAGTTGAAAACTAAATGTGCATTTGAAAATGTAATACTAATATTTAGTAACCCAAAAGATGTGTAACACGATAGTTGAGGGACACCAACCTCCTGCGCCGCCTGCGAGACAACCTCTTCCAATGACTGCCAGAGTGTGGATTGAGACCTGCTGCCTTAACTGTCAAAATCCGTCTTGATATATAACTATATATATATATATATATATATATATATATATATATAATGTAATGCTATCACTTACATTTCGTGCATAATAACTCAAAAATAAGCCATAAGTCGCACAATATTAGAATTAACCCTGAATTCATTAACGCCTTTATGCACAAAAGGCACACTATGCATATCTAAAAAAACTAGAGGTGATGAGTAAAAACGGATTTCAAATTTGAATTCAGCACCCTCAAATTAGGTAAAAACGGGTATTTTTGTGCCTGCCTCAATTTCTTTGTAAACCAGCGTAATCAGGCAAAAAAAAAAACCCTGCCGTAGAGAGTACTTTACTCTCCCAGCAGACGACTGAGTGAAAACAAAGATAAGTACTTGGACTTTACCAGATAACAAAAAAAGCTACATATACTCTTTGATAGTAGGATCAATTTTAATTTCTTTGAAAATACCCATTGGCTGATCTTCCCTGCTCATTTGTGTCTTGTTTCGAACTCTTTTGCAGTCGTCTGCTACATTCACTTATGTGAATAACCGTTTCATCTCTATTACCACATCTATTTTTGCTTCAACAAAGTTTTCTCGTGCTACTATTTTGCAGAGATTCAGTTTCTCTCTTAAGTTTTTCCCTTCCATAGCAATGCCTAGGTCTTCTCGTGTAAGATTTCGCCAATTTATCACTTGAAGTATCCTGACAGTTGTTTTTCTTCCCGTTTCTGTTTCCTAGTATTTGTTGTTCTGTTGATATTTAAACTCACGGTGTTGTTTCTGATTGCTGTAATTAGTATTGCTTTGCTCTATTCTATGTTGTCTTTAAGTCTGCGTATTGATGCATCCACTCTACCTTGAACACTTCAAGAATAGTCCCGGGTATCTTAGAAGGGAACAGCCGAGGTGTCGATCATTTTGACGAGATTCCTGCTGCAAAGCTTAGTTTCAAGAAATTTTCACGTTCATCTGTGATACTCTTTTTTCTTTCGTCTCCATTTGTTTAAAGTCTATTCCCATTTTTTTAAACTCCTTGTATTTATCACTATCATCATTTAATCCTCGAGAGTTTTTCACATCAGTTTTGACTGATATTCTTTCACTGGAGTTTGAGAGACAGCAAGTCTCACCAAGTCTCCAGGACTCTTCTCAGTATTCTGGCCGTTCAAATAATGTTGTAGTTTGGATGGCCGCCATTCGTCCTGCAACCTCTTAGTCCTCCAGCCCCTTTAATAATCCTTTGGTGACAGTACTAAAAGCACCAATCACGATTGGTATAACTATCACCTTCATACTCCATAATCTTTTCAATTCCCAAGCAAGGTTGAGGTACTTTCTTTCTTTCAGTTTTATTTTATGTTCAACCGGGACAGCAAAGTCCACAATTTTGCAAATTCTCTTTTTTTTTCTTGGGTATTATTAGGTCTGGCCTTCTGGCCAAGATTGGGGGATCCGTTTGTATGTCAACGTCTCATATGAGTTTATGTGTGTCATTCTTCAGGATAGATGCTGAGTTGAGCAAATACGATTTGTTCGCATGGTCAAATTCAAATTTCTGCATATCTCCCAGTGCATCACCTTTCCCCACCCAGTCGTGTCTCGTCTTATACTATTTCTCTGCTAATTTGCTGCATTCGCTTATTATGTGATTGATTGTTTCGTCTCTATCACCACATAACCTACATTTGCTATTTTCTTGCGTCTTATCAATTATCTCTTTCATATGATTGGTTCTTATGGCGTTGTTTTGTGCTGTTATTAGAAGAGATTCAATTTTTCTATTGAGGTTTCCTTTTCTTTGCCACGTCCAGGTTTTCTTGTGTGAGATGTTGTTTATTAGTCGTTTAAAAAGCCCATCGATTTTTTTTTCTTCCCATTTTCATTTTCTAGTTATTGTCATTCTGTTGGTCTTCGTGTTGTCAGTATCGTTTATGGTGGCTGATATGAGTCCTCCTTCGTGCTTTTCTATGTAGTCCTCGAGTCTTTGTGTCAACTCAGTCTTCAATGTTGGCAAGTCCTCTTCCTCCCCACTTTCTTGATACATATAGTCTGTCAACGTCATCTCCGGGATGTAATGCCTTATACATGGTTATTAGTTTTCTGATTCTTTGGTCCATTGGTTTAATTTCTTCTCTGGTCCACTTCAAAAATGGTCCCAAATATCTAACGAGGGATACAGCCCAGTTATTTATTCCTTTGATAAGGTCCTGTTACATAGTTTTGTCTCGAGTAGCTTTCTGGTTCTCCTGAGATATTCTTTCTTATTTTTTTTCTTTTCATCTCCACTTGTTGGATGGTGTCAGCTTCCAAGATGCCCAAGTATTTGTAGGTTTCCTTTTCTCCGAACTTTCTAATCTTATTTTGATTTAGCAGTTCCATTGCATCCGTCAGGTGTCGTTTACTGCTTTACATTACTGGCATGGCACATTTTTCTTTGCCATATTCCATCCCTCTGTCCTGACTCACTATTCTTACTGCGTGTATAAGAGCTTCCAGTTCTTTTTCATTTTTTGCAAATAGTTTGATGTCGTCCATGTACATTAGGTGATTGATCTTTTCTTGCGATTTACTAAGTTTGTATCCGGCCGAACATTTTCTGAGTATGTGGTTATGTGGCATCAACGCAATTATGAATAGTAACGGTGATAGTGCATCTCCTTGAAATATACCTCTTTGGACTTTCGTTTTACCAAAACTTCACCTTCCTGCTGTCAATTCTACTCTTCAGGTTTTCATTGTTTTCTCATTCCACATTATTATGATTATTATTTACTCACTAGAGTTTTTCACATTAGCGTTAGCTAATGGTCTTTCTCTGGAGTTTGAGTGACAGCAAGTCTCCTCAAGTCTCCAGGACTCTTCTCAGTATTCTGGCTGTTCTCAATAATGAAGTAGTTTGGATGGTCTCCACTCGTCTGCCAACTTCCACGTCCTCCAGTCCCTTCAGTAATCCTTTAGTTATTGTTCCAAACGCACCGATTACAATTGGTATTATTGTCACTTGCATGTTCCTTAGTTTTTTCAATTCCCTAGCAAGGTCGAGGTACTTATCCTTCTTTTCACATTCTTTCAATTTTATTCTGTGGTCAGCCGGAGCAGCAAAGTTCAAAATTTTGCAAGTTATCTTTTTTTGTTGATTATTATTAGGTCTGGCCTTCTGGCCGAGATTAGGTGATCTGTCTCTACGTCAAAGTCCCATGTGTGTCATTTTCAAGGACAGGTGATGGGTTGTGCATATACCATTTGTTCGTATGACCAACTTTAAATATTTTGCATATCTCCCAGTGGAACACCTTGCCCCCCCCTAATTCATGTCTAGTCTTATACTTCTGTACTAATTAGCAGCATTCATTTATTATGTGATTGATGGTTTTGTCTCGGTCACCGCATAGCCTACATTTGCTATTTTGTTACGTTTTTTCTCGCTTTGATAAGATAGGTTCTTACGGCGTTGTTTTGTGCTGTTATTAGAATAGATTCTGTTTCTCTCTTAAGGTTTTCTTTTCTTAGCCATGTCCAGGTTTTGTCGTGTTTATTAATCGTTTAGAACGCCGATAGAGTTGTTTTCCTTTCCATTTTTGTTTCCTAGTTATTGTCATTCTGTTATCCATCGTGTTATCAGTATTGTTTCTGATGGCTGTAATGAGTCCTCCACCGTGTTTATTATTATTATTATTATTATTATTATTATTATTATTATTATTATTTCGATTGGTAATTGATGCATTTTACTTCTTTTGGACCGACAAAAATCTTTCCCAGTCGTGTCGTTTTGGCCGTATAACATAAAAACATTCAAAAACTTATAATTTGATAGTTTGCTATTTAGTATCTTTCTCGGTCAGTAACAATCAAACAGCCTCTCAGCCTCACAAATATATTTTCAACTGAGCAAACATAATTATCTTTTTCTATGTAAATATTAGAACCGATTCACTTCATGTGATTCGATCGACGTGGACAAATCTTTGAATTGTGCTCCTCATATTATCATTGAATATAATCATTTGGAAAAAAAACAAACACTACAAAAACCACAATAAAAACAACTACTACAACTGCAGATAGGGGGTATAGGTCGTCATTGATTATTTATAAAAAATATTCCATTGTTTTTTTTTTCTATGATTCAAATATATATAACAGGACATCAATGTATATATTGCAATCTAACTCTTCGGCAAAAATAAAATGAAACCGAGATGGCAACAAGATTATTCTCCCTTCTTATTTCAAGAGTAAACACCAACCCTCCTCAGAGAAGATAAAGGATAAGGAAGTCAGAGATATGGAAATATTTTCTCCCAAAAGCCAGAGACGCGCTGATCAAAGTATATTTTGAAAGGAAGTTGACATTCAGATCTTAAACTAATGAAGATAAGCAGAGAAGTTAACAAAGAACGATTCCACTAAAGCAAAGAGATATCCCAACAGAAAATATACAGGAAAGAAGGGGAAAAGAAGGAAGTTAATTGTACAATCAACTGAAAACTTGACTTAATATAAAGAAAGTCTTGTGAGAATATAAATAAACACAGCTCTGTCTGAGGACAAACGAACTGGTTAAAGTAAAAGTAAAACTGAGTAAATAAATATGTTGAAGTTATGATAGTTGTTAAATATTTCCTGGAGCAATATTGGTTGAAATGGACCAGGCATCGAGAGTTCAAGTCTTGGGTGCCGCTCTTTGCGTTTTATTTTAAGACAATCCCCTTTGGAACAATGTGAATCAATCTCTTCTCCACTGGTAAATAGTCGGGCAGACTGGAATTTAGAGCCTTATTTGTAGGTAAATCAGACTAAGAAAAAAATTCAAACTCCTAACAATGTGTCGGTGTGGATGAGTAGCTTGCCGTGTGCAGTCAGGCCGAAATCTAGAATAGTTTAAGTAAGCTCACTAATCTTTTCTTTATACTGGTACCATATAACCTATTATTACTGGTACCATATAACTTGGAGAAGGAAAGTTTTTAGTGAATTAGCCCGCAAAATATGGTTGTTAAGAGGTGATAACAGATAAAATTTTGTAGCAGGAAGAAAGTGGAACACAACTTGAAAGTTTTTAATATTACAGTCATAAATAAAGAAAATACAGTTTGTATCAATAGTTTCAGTTGCAAACAAATTGTTATGTTTGCGGTTATATTATATTATATAAAAATAAAACGTATATGTGTCCTCTTAACTGAAATCCTTAGTGAAGTTGTTGAATATGTTAAATTTTGTACGATACAAGTCCATTCTATGAACAAATTTACCAAACTTCATTCTTACGAAGCCACATTTGAGAAATGCCAAGAGCTTAAATTATGTACTGCATGTTCCAGCGGCAAACATAAAGTCGAAAATTGCCATGGACTCAGAAATAAACTACCTTTTACTGTAAAAAGTGTCCCTCGAGACACATATTGCACTGCTGTGTGATAATCTTAAGAAAGGGTCTTCTCTCTTCACGAACGTGTGTATGAATACGGAGGAGGGGAGCGGCCTAATGTTTCCTATTGTAACACTCACACTACATTGTGTCACTAGAAGAATCTCTGTAACGTGTGTCCTTTGGACACTGGCAACCAGTGGACATATTTCCCCAAGAAAATATTAAAGGAACTAAAACCTAAAGAAAGGCTAAATCCAATAAAATGCCAGGAAAAAACTTACTTCAGTTTTTTTTTTTACAAAAGATTAAAACAGATTATATGAAAAATAAATGTAGGTAAGGGGAGACAATTTCTTATATCCATTTTCATGAATTCAGCATTAGATTTGAATTCAACAATCTCAACGAGATAAAAACAAATTTATTCAAATTGAATTATAAGTTGGTCTTTTCTAACTAAGGTAACCAAGTGAGGATTATAGACATCTTAGGAGTAGACGTATTCCAATTTATAAAAGATGCCAAGATGATTAAATGCTTGGCTTGGCGAATGCCGAATAAAATTGCCCCATTTGAGAATGCTCAGAACTTCCTATACAACCATCAAATTACTCCTATGAAACCAAAAATCACCAAAGTAACAATCACGCAATGATTTCCAAGAAAGCCTCCTGCCACGAACGACATTTAGATTTTATAATGAAACCCAAGCCTACCGACCCAAATATGTTCACCGACACCTTTGAAATATCTACAGCGGAAAGAAATTTGTAAAAGAAGTTTCCCGCAAACTCGGCTGCTTCTTCTTTTGAGGACAAATTCAATGATTTTGATAATTAAAAAAATGATAAACTTTAAAAATTTATTGAGTTCAAAGACAAGGCTTATTTTGTGAAGCTTCCTTGGCAGACGACAAGTTCAAGTCTGTTCCTTCCAGTTACCAAGTAGCTCTAAAAGGGCTCGTTAGAATTATGCTTTCACTAGAAAAAAATAAATTGGAAAAAGCATGAAATTATATAATCCATCTGCAAAAGAATGAAGGAATCCTTGAAGAATTAAAGTCACCCCACAGAATTTCCACAAATAAATGTTAATACCTCATAGAGCGGTCTTTAAATATAATCAACAGAATGGAACTACCAAGACCAGACAAGTTTTCAACCGCTCATTGAAGACAAGAAATGGCCACTCTCTCAATGAAGCATATAACCCTGCAGTAAACATAATCTTCAATATACTTGACTTATTGCCCCAATTCATCACTGGCAAATATGTTCTATTGAGAAGGCTATTCGCAGGATCAAACTAAAATCCACAGAAGATAAAAGTAGATTCTGTTTTGTTTTTTGTTTTTTCTCTGTAAAGGATGGGGGAAAACCTATTCCGTTTCCAAAACGCAACTCTGATATTTGGCTTGAAGTCACTTCATAAGTACCATGCAAACAGATTTCAAAATGATGTATGTACTGAGATGTTAAAAAGTTGATTTTATGTTAATAACTTGAGTATGACCAGTATTTTTCCGAGGAAATAATCAGCTTTTATAAGAAAGCCATACCTCGATTGTAAAAGGGGAATTTTCACCCCAACTAAAATCTATTCTGACAGTACAACATGGCAGTGAATATGAAAAAAAAATTTAGGCTAAAAATACTATTTTATCTTAGGTACTATAAGTGTTGCTCAAGAAGATCATTTTCTCGAAGAGAGGTATACTGGCCAAAACAGCTAAAATATTTTACCTTTTGTACATTTATGCACCTGGTATAATTAAAGTTATTACTGCTAACATTGTGCTCCCTTAAACTGGGCTGGGATAAAAAGATATCTGCTGACATAAAGGATTTTTGGTCAGATTTGTCCGCGGAGTTTTCTGGTTTGTGCAATATATCCTTTTGAAGACAAACTAAAAATAGTGACAGCCTATTGAAGTTGTGTCCCCCTCAAGCGTATGGCTTTGTTGTTTATGGAGTGCAGAATGGAAACTCTCATAATATTCTCTAAACTTAAAGTAGCCCCTATGAAAAGCAAAACATTACCCACGATGGAGTTTGTTGCTGTACATTCTTCATTCAGGCCACTGACAACAATCTTGGCATCCTACTCATGGAGAGCATTTCTGTATTTCTGTGGATGCACAAATTGTACAAAATGGCAGCGAATAGGAAAATATAATGTGATGTTGATTTCTTTTTAGCCAAAATAATGCCACAAATATCATGTTACTCTGCTCGCAAATGTTTCTTATATATATATATATATATATATATATATATATATATATATATATATATATAATTAAAATAACTAAAAAATAGTTAAATTTAAAAAAAAGGGTTCAATTCCCTTTAACATGATAACATAATAATTTCATCATTTCATGTTTTTCTCGCTATATATTTAAGGTGGGTTGTCTCCCTTGGTCGACTTTCCTCTCAAAAACCACGTATAACATATTTGATTGGTCGATGCACTTTTTAAAGCAACCAACCCTTGGCCCGTATTTTTAGCGAAAGTTGAAAAAATATCTACAGCTCTCTTTCAACGGTTATCTCTAAAGAAGAGAACGTTAACACTGTCTCTGCTACAATACCAGCAGTGAAAAGAGGTGCTCCGTGTGTTCCAACCAGTATCTGAAAAATGTTAGGGAACCAGAATAAAAATTAATTATAGAAATAAACAAAAATATAAAAGATTGGTCGACGCTGAAATTAGAGCAAAAATAAAATCCATATGTAAAAAGAGAATCACTACGAATGGGTCCTGTTGGCTGAGACTAAAACTCTACGTGCACCTTGTCTATGACACTAAACTCCATCTGATGATGCCATTCCAGTTCTGGAGTTTTGGTGAAGTTAAATTGCGCCTTTATTGCCGATTACTCCTCGATCCACTCTGACCTGGATTTTTAGTACATGTTAAAGTCCCATCAATGGATAAAATCATATCATTCACTTAGGATTGTTATTATTAGTTATTTGAAACCATACAGCTATGTGAAAATTATTTATATTATATAGGAATAGTTGCGGAACAGAATTTCTAATTTCAAATTGCAATACTTGAAACCATTAAATAGTCTGCATGCAAAGGAACTCTAACTAACCATTTAGATACAAGGCATTTGCTTACAAATTATATATATATATATATATATATATATATATATATATATATATATATATAATTTGGTATTAAATAAACAACAAGGGTCGGTATACCATGAAATAGCAACCAGCCAACCGAAAAAATGAGAACAAACAATCTGCGTGATGAATAAAAAGAATATAAAATGCTGGAAAAAAACAAACAACAACAAAATGCAATGGGTTCAAAAGAGGAACTAAACGGAACGCTAAATGATAAATAAGGTAAATCCAATAGTGCAGTAATGCAAAAAACTACAGAGTGTTCTAGAACAATAAAAGAGTTTTTACGCAGGAAAAAAAACAAAGAAAAAAAGCAACCGAATGCCAAAGAAAGAAATTTCTTTGGAGACAGTTCAGAGTAAAAGTGGAGTGCTTAAGAGCATTATTTGGTCATTCGTGTTTATTAACTTCTGAGATATAAAATATTGTTTAAAAAATTAGCCTACTTTTTCTATCAAAAGAAAAGATAATTTTTTTTCACTATTCATCTGAATCCAAAGAAATGATTAAACAAATGAAATGACCGAATCTAACCACGAAAACTTCACGGGTGCTAATTCCTCACAAATTTGCATTTAATGAACGTATCAGTAATTGTAGCAATTATCCAGTCCGATTGACATTCATCTTTTTAGGTTGACTAATGAATCAGAGATTAAATTCAATATAGAAGTTCCGTCAACTGGGAGGGCTCTTTGTGAGTAGATTTCGAACAATTTGCATTTTAGGCCCGTTAAGCCAAAACGAAAAAAAAAAGAAGCTGATGCTTCTGGTAGCTTTAAGTAGAAGCATCGTAATTATCTGTATATCTATATATCTGCCTATCTCTATCTCTCTCTCTTTCTCTCTCTCTCTCTCTCTCTCTCTCTATATATATATATATATATATATATATATATATATTCCTATGGCTTAATGGATAAAATGCTGGACTGCAGAGTTTCGTTTTCCTTTTTGTTATCTTTGTTTTCTTTTCTTTTTCTTTTCATTTTTATTGGAAAAGGCACCATTTCAGTCTTTGGACCTTTTCCCTGAGATGATAGAAGACTATTTCAAACAAATCGGCATTACTTTCACAAAAAATTCATTTTTATATAGCGTTGATGAAAAATGATCTTTTATCTCCAAAACAGTAGAAAAGAAAGTGATGAAATTGTTCAATTAAAAAAGAAATAGCTAAAAGCATTACGTCCTAATTTAGCAGACACTGATTTTTTTTCAAATAATGATGGCAGCATGTTATCTTTGTATAAAAAGCGTCAAAATTTGAAAAGACCAAAAGTGAATGCTGCAAGTTGGTTAAAATGAAATTTAGAAGAAAAAAGAACATTTTTGTGTGAGTATTTATTCACCGAAAACTGAGTTCTGATAATTTATCTGGTGGATATTCTTAAAATTAAAACTTTTAAAATACTCATTTTCAGATCTAAAAGGAACATTTCTTTCAAGCAAATATACAAGAGCCGGTTGTTTTGAAAAATGAGACATGCCAACTGGTGGATATAGCTTTATCGGCATATTATACGTTTAAGGCAAAAGAAAAGAAAATAGAAAGAAATTCCGTAGTTGACCAAAATATAGGACATGAAAGTTAGGGCCGTGTCTATAAGTACTGTATTAGTTGGAACTGTTCCAAAATCTCGAGAATGGAGACTGTTACTATTCTAATTGTGCTGATTTTGCGAGTATATAAAAAACTATTATCAAAATTTGCGAAGACTCGTTTCTACTCCATCTCCAGCAACAACCACAACATAAAAAAAATAACTGGAATCACTCATTACAGGCTACCTGAAATAACCTGGTTATATACGTAACAAGAAAAGTATAACTTGTCATCTTATGGATTGCCATTTCAGAAGGACACAAAATTTAATAAAATGAAAAAGAAAAACTGGTAAAATACCAAGACCATGTCAAAGAACTGGAGATGATCGTGATACCAATAATAGTCAGCATCCTTAAAAGAATCCCAAATAACCGGGAAAAAGATAGCGACAAACAGAAGATTTATAGAAGAATTAAAACTGTCCAAACAATAACACTGCTGAAATCTCTCCTAATAGAAACACAGGACAACGCCATAAGGACCTATCATATCAAAGCGAGAATAGATAAGACGCAACAAAACAGTAATTGTAGGCTATGCGGTAACAGAGACGAAACGATCAATCACATAATAAGCGAATGCAGCAAATTAGTATAAGGCGAGACACGACTGGGTCGGCAAGGTGATCCACTGGGAAAGGGGAAAAAAAATTTTAATTTGACCATACTAACAAATGGTATATGCACAACCCAGCACCTGTCCTAGAAAATGACACACATTAACTCCTATGGAACTTTAACATACAAAGGGATCACCTAATCCCGGCCAGAAGACTAGACCTTATAATAATCAACGAAAAAAGAGAATTTGCAAAATTGTCAACTTTGCTGTCCCAGCGGACCACATAATAAATCTGAAGGAAAGTGAAAGAAGGATAAATACCGCGACCTTGCTAGAGAATTGAAAAAGCTGTAGAACATGAAAGTAACGATTGTGCCAATTGTGATTGATGCTTTAGGCACAATAACTAAAGGATTATTAAAAGGCCTGAAGGACGGGTAGAGACTATCCAAACGACAGCATTACTGAGAACGGCCAGAATTCTGAGACGAGTCCTGGAGACTTGAGGAGACTTACTGTCACTCAGACTCCCGTGAAGAACCATCAGCTAACGCTGATGTGAAAAACTCTAATGAATAATAATAATAATAATAATAATAATAATAATAATAATAATAATAATAATCCCCTAATGTACATGAGAAGAAAAGATCATCAATCATCCTATATACAGGTACATAAATCAGAACGGTCGGAAAAAGGAAACTTGCAAGAAAAAAATCGGGGTCCCCTTTAAGAACACGAACAGAAAGTCAAAACCTGGAAGAGAAATTATGTGACGTGACCGTCGCCTTCTCGCCAAACACGCGGGAGACTCCACCATCATTTCGCTGAATGTTCTGTTGGTCGGAAATATCTTGGAATTATACGTTATGATCTGCTATTCACCCACGTTGTGTTTTTAAGATCCAGACAAAGAATCAAACGCTAACTGGAGTCGTCGGTTAGCGAGTAGACGAATGCCACTGAACCATTAAGTGAGAAAAAAATCTACACCCATAAACAAAGAACAACATAACTTTGTAAAATTAACAATTAGTATATATAAAAAAGGATTGTCATTCAACAGTTTTTACATTCAAAGTCCTTACATAAGTGGCAAATTCTGTCAGAGACCGTCAGTTATTCGTCTAAAGCTTATTTCGTCTTCTAACTTCTACTCGAGCAGTTTGGTACTAGGTAATCTTTACGGCGGTTAGGTTTGTTTTCCTTCGCAGCGTCGTATTTGGACAACGTTCTCACTTTCTCTATTCAGGCAGCTTGGTACAAGGTCAGTTAAACTCAGAGCTCGGGGAGCTATTCCCGCCAGCTTTCTCTGCCTCAGTGCTTGACTGGTCTCGTCTGATCTCGATCTGACTCCAATTTCTATTCTATCTCACTTCCAACTCTCTTCCATCTGACTCTGTTTTCTTTCTGTCTTATTCATGTATATTCATGACTGGGTTAGGGCCGATATGTGGGTGACATCGAAGGACTATCAGTCTTCAGCTAAGTTCATACTGAATTCCACTGCAAAATTTAGCCAACAAAATCTGGGTAATAAAACCCGTCTGAACTGTCTCTGACGCCTACTGAGTTACAATTAAACTGGAAACACAATTAAGAAATCTACGAGAACACAGAGATAAAACGCGAGAATATGTTGGGACGAAGAGAGAAAAGCAGCACAATTACAACACACGATTTCAACTCGAGGAGATAAATCAAAAGGTATTGGCAAAAGAAAGAAGGCTAAAAAAATACCGAGATAGGTCAAACAGTACAAACAAAACAGAATATTCCAAAACAACAAAAGAAAATTTTACCAGCAAGTAGGGTGAGAATGCACGAAGATATACCAACAACCGGATGTAAAGGAAGCAAAACTCAGTGAAAACAGAGAGATCATAACAGAAAAGCTGAATGGATAAACAACATAGAAAAAAAGTTCCAATAACTCGAAGAAGGCACAAATTAGGGAGAAGATTTACAACACGTTAATAAGCGGAGAACTGTTTCCTGTGGAAGAGAAAGGATGTCTCAAGGGAACCAGAGAAACATGAGCACTACTATATATTGATAAACACATACTCGAGGAGAGCAAAACTAGACGAAAAACTGTATCTATGGCGTGGATTAACTCGAAAAAGGCAAATGATGTGGTCCTGCAAAGCTCGATAATAGACTGTCTCAAAATATACAGGATATCCGACGAAGTCATAAAGCTTATCCATATAAGAATATACAGTCAAGACATAAGGATAGAATTTGGCACTGAAAATGTGCCATGCTGATAATGAGAAACCAAAAACGACAAATGACAGAAGACATAGAACTAACAAATCAAAACATATCAGAACGCTCGGAAAAAAGGAGACTTACAAGTACTTGGGAATATTGGAAACAAACAAGTGGAGATGAAAAACAAAATTAAAAAAGAGTATCTCCGCATAACGAGAAAACTACTTGAAACCAAACTATGTAGCAGAAACGTCATCAAAGAGATAGATATCTGAGTAATCCACTCTGTAAGGTACTCGGGACCGTTCTTAAAGTGAACGAGGGAAGAACTTTAACAAATGGACCCGAGAACAAGAAAACTAATGACGATGCGTAGTTCTTACATCCGAGAGATGACATAGGTAATAAGTATCAAGAAAAGAAGGCGGAAGAGGATTCGCCAGCACTGATGATAGCGTTGATACACCAATAAGATGACTCGAAAACTACATAAAAAGAACAAAGAAAGGCGAATTACAGCGACCAGAAACAACACAAAACAAGGATCAACAGAACAACAATAACTAGAAAACAAAAATAGGAAGTAAAACAATTTTATAGATTTTTTTTAGCGACAAAAAACAAGATCTCACAAAAGAGGATTTGAACAAGGCTAAGAAAGGGAAAATTTAAGAGAGAAACTGGATCTCTTCAATTAGCATCACAAAACAACGCCAAAAGGACAAACAAAATTAAATCAAAAATAGAGAAGACGCAACATAAAATATAACAGTTTGGTCCGGTTACCCGTACCAAACAATGTTTGCACGTTACCAAATGCTGTACCATCGCTTGGCCATCGGTTTTGAGGGTCGAATCTGGTTCATGGCTGCACCGTGGGTTTTGAGGGTCAAATCCTGTGTCTGGCTGTGCCGTGGATTTTCAGGGTTGAACATTGGTAACGGTGCCAAGTTCATTTTAGGATAGTTCGTTGATTAATCCTGTCAGTGCCCACGTTGTGTTTGAAAGATCCACAGATAGGGAATGACACAATCCATCTGGAACATCTTCTGATGGTCAGGGTGATGTGTTGGAACAAAGTTGTCTGGGTGTTGCAACTCGAAAACAAGAAAAAAACTCTCCGTCAACAATTAATAATCATTTATTGTTCGATGTTCAGACTGCATACGGTAGCAAGAGAGAGAGAGAGAGAAAGAGAGAGAGAGAGAGAGAGAGAGAGAGAGAGAGAGAGAGTCTGTAAGGGTCTATGAGCAGACACAAAGATCCCCCCATCCCGACCGAACTCCCTGAATGCAAACTTCTAAAATTGACTGACTGACAGTTTTTTCAAAGTTCGCCAATTTTTATCAATCTAAATTCATGATATCGGTGGGGGTGATGTCATCTAGCCAAATTATTGCGTCATCTCTCTCGTGTCCTATATCCACTGTTTTCATTTCTCCAATCAAACCTGTCACAGACAATATATGAATCAATTTTGTTTACATTTTGGCCTTCCTGCGTTGTTCATTATGTACCCGTTTAAATTTTTCAATTTGGCTTACATTTCCGCTTAAAGATTAAAGCTAACTTAACAACTAACTGAAAAACTCACAGCCTAACTAAACTAGCAAATAAAAGAATTAACTATCACGGCAACTGTGTTACAAACAGAATAGCAAGTGCAGTTGATGTAATAATAAAGACGAACTGACCAATCACATAATGTGCGATTGCAGCAAATTAGCCCGAAAAGAGTATAAGACTAGACATGACTGGGATTTTGAGATACGAACAGATGACCAAATCGGAACAATCGCCAAAGGATCGATAAAGGGACTAGAAGACTAAGAAATGAAAGGACAAGAAGAGACCATCCAGACTACAGTATTATTAAGATAAACTAGAATACTGTGAAGAGTCCTAGAGACTTGCTATCACTCAAACTCCAGTGGAAGAACATCAGCTAACGCTGGTTTTGAGAATTCTCAAAGGAGTGTAATGATTATGATAACTATTTTTAATGTCTCGTGTGTGTGTGTGAATAAATATTACTTTCATCCATCGAAGCAAAATACCGCCTCTTCGAAAAAAGGATAATTTAAACTTCTGAGTAACAACAATAATACCAGAAAATTTTTCTTTTTTTTAATCTGTAGATTTTTTATAAGTTTTTTCTTGTCCTTTTTTTATCATATTAACTTAATGAGCCGGATTGGGATCGAAAAATCAGCAAATGGAACAAAATCATTTACTCATTTCAGTAGTCATCAAAACAGGGATAATCCCAATTCTGGCCAACTAAGACCTTCACAACAACTAATAAAAAAATAAAAACACAAGGTGAAAAAATTGGTCAAAAGAGGATCGTAAAGAAATATTCCATATGCGTACTTTTATGCAATTAACAAACTATCTGGAAAAATTGCAATTTTAGGAACCTATAAGACATGGCGAGAAAGGATGAAATGTACAAATACAGACACGAATAAAGTAGCCAATGGGAAAAGATTATATCATCAAAACAACCGCTTAACAGATACTGAAAAAGCAAATATCAAAGAACTGGTATTTACTTATATCTACGTAACGAAATCAATTTGTAGCACTTGAAATGAACGTCGTTAAATATGAAACAAACAATAGATTAAAACTATCAAGCAATGAATGTATAAAAACTCCAGCAACAGAAAACGAATAAAAAAAATTCGAGATTACTCAACCTCAAATGGAAAACTCAGACTGCAAAGAAAATAAAATGAAACTCGATGAAATAAAATAAAACCAGAGAAATTGCAAAGGTCATAAATACTGATACGAAGAACAGAACAGCTCTAAAAACTAAAAAATCACAAAAATAACCAAATGCAGAAAAAAGTGGCTTACTATGCAATAGAAGATCTCTTATACAACTTTAAACCAAATCTTACACTTTGAAATGGAATAGTATATGCGACTTCCACAGTAATAAGCCTACTAAATTTAACACAAAATAAAACAGCTTTAAACTATCCAAATGGAAATTAAGGATACAAAAAGAAATAAATGATTACATGGGTGAAATATCCATATTCGATTAAATGAATAAGTGTGTCTAGGAGAAAATAAATAAAGAAAGAAAAATTAAAAGAAATTATGAGACAATATCATATTATAAGACCCTGATTATGAAGGAGAAGTTGAATCAAAAAAATCGAAGGTAGCTGAGGATATGAAAAATAAACAAGACAACCAAAAAAATCTTTTGAGAAATAGGAAAAGATGCAATAAATGTAAATGGACGCCCCCACTACGATTGGAGAATTGAAATCATTTTGGAGCAATATATGGAGCCATACGAAATCATATAAAAAAGCATTGTTGGATTGAAAATATAAAAGACATGAAAATAATGTATCAAAAGAGCACGAAGATATTATAAA
Organism: Sepioteuthis lessoniana; assembly: GCA_963585895.1. NCBI lineage: Eukaryota > Metazoa > Mollusca > Cephalopoda > Myopsida > Loliginidae > Sepioteuthis > Sepioteuthis lessoniana. The sequence goes on along the minus strand of OY757920.1, from coordinate 106,182,996 downwards.
AGGTGAGATAATAAAAAGGCCTAAGTGCATAGATAAATGGAAATAAATAAGATAAGAAACTTGTAACACTTCTACTTATCGTTCACATCTCAAGTAATGATAAAACTTATTTCAGAAAAGGTTAAAGAACTGCAAAAAATGCCAGATTCGCACACAAGAATTACATACCAACAACTAAAAGCAGAAGAAACAAGAAACGTCAAACACAAACGACTCATCACCTTCACACAACATAAAATAATAACATCAATTCTAGAGATGAAAATACCTCAATTCATTGAATTATAAAAGCAGTTTCCCTTTAGAATAAAAGGGAAGGTAAGAAAAACAATACCAACTCCACATAAACAACCTAATCATGAAGAATTGTCGATCAAAACCGAAAACTCAAAGTATCGCCTGGATTGACGACAAAAATGCTTTTAGTAGCGTACCCCTTGCATCAATTCTAAAAGTTCTAAACATTTTAAAGGAATTCCTAGTAATAATAACATTCCTAAAATATAACATGGAAAAGTGGCACCAGAATTTCAGATTAATCCATAAAGAAGACATGCTCAAAACTAATAATCAGAAAGTTAGCCATGGAATCTTTCAAGGGCACTCACTTTCGCTTCTTTTTGATAGAGATCTAATACCTACCACCATAGAACTTAATATCACAGACTAAAAATATAAAACCGCTTAAAAAAAACACCTATTCTGTATGGATGATTTGAAGTGATATACCAAAAAAGATGATGATTTAGAACGTCTACTAAGCACTGTAAAAATATTAAATGGTGACATAAGAATGTAATTTGGTCTGCAAAAATGTGCTAAAGTCACATCCAAGAAAGGTTTGCAAATAAAGCCGAAAAACATTACTTTAAACATAAATACAGAAATGACGGAGTTAGAAAACAATAAAACCTATAAATATTTAGCACTTAATGAAACGAATGGCGTCAATAATACAAGAAAGAAGAATAAAAACATAAGTGAAAGCAAAATATAAACTTAGATCAATCAACACTATTGCAATACGAGCTGTGACAATTTGTTTTAATATCATAAATTGGACGCAAGTAGAAATTAAAAACATATAAGATGAATACTAAAGTAAGAAAATTAATACCTTGCAATTAAATGCAGCACTTAACACCAGATAGAGGATGTCTCTATGTCAAAAGAGAAAATATGGAAGAGAATTAATCCGACTAAGATTGACCTACAAAACAATAGCTATTGGATTAAAAGAATTACTTAGACACTACAATTGATTGGATGCTCCAGTTTGTAAACACACACACGAGAAGCAAAAAAAAACATTCAATTGGTAAAGAAGGTAGTATATTTTTTTTTAATCAACACGACATCATATCGAAAGAAATAGAAATCAAACGTGAAGCAATAGAGGCAACAAAAACACAAAGAAAGAAGGCAAAACACAAAAGGACCAAATCAATTTTGAAAAACATGGGAACAAAACTCCCTACATGGACATTACGCCCAAAGAATTAGAAATGTTGATATAGTGAAACCTAATCGATGTCTAAAAAGTGTTGTGCAGAATAGAGAGACAGAAATTTTCATAACAAAAGCGCAGGACCAGAGCCTTCCAACTAAAAACTATCAGGCAAATATGAAAAAGTAATTAAACCCCATAAGCAGATTGTGTAAAAAAAATAGTTGAATCAATTGACCACTTTGTGCCCAATCTTAATGCAAATAGAATATAAACAAAGGCATGATAAAAAAAAGACATTACATTCATTGAATAAGAACTAGAAAAGAAAAGAAAAGAGCAGTCAGATCTATGGTAACATATCACTGAAAGAATATCATAAAATTAGTAAATACAAAGACCTGGAAATTGAAATTGAAAAAATCTGGCACCTTAAAACTACCACCGTGCCAATAATAGCAGAAGCCCTGGATATGATGAAGTAAGAGACAGATAAGAATATTAAAAAGATACCTAGCAGTTATAAACTATAAGAAATATAAACAATTGCACTTAGCAGAACTGCTCATCTCCTTAGGAGAACACTATAGACTTGAGAAATATCACACAAAAGAGGCGGCAAAAAAGATGAATACATAAAATGCATAAAATTACAACCTTCCTTCAGTCTAAGTCTTGGGTAAAGAGCCGATGAAGAATTGGAAAAACCAAAAATAAAACTTGAAGGAAACTAAATTAACGCTCAAATGTTAGTATCTATCGCTGGTCTTAATGTAATTATTATTGTTATTTGTCGGTCTTAGAATAACCAGATTGAAATAATCCTTACAGAGATTAATCCTACAATAACTGGTACCCACAGGTCAATTCCTCGGGACTTAAAATAGTTCTGAATTTAAAAAGTAGCATCAACGTAGACTTTTCCTAAGTTAAAACTTAAGGTTAGATTAAAACTTAAATCTTCTCATTCCCTCTCATATATTCTTTAATAGGAGGAATATGACACGAAAACATACGAACAACTGGATGCAAAAGAAACCGAACAATTTTGGACTAAGATGTAGCTACGAAGAGAACATAACAAACATCGTATGGATAAGCAATATAACAAAAGAATTAGAAGGACTCGAAGAAGACCTAAAAATTATTCTCAAAAGGGGTTGAAGCTTCTGTCGTGTGAGAGAGACGGGCGGAGACTGGGACAGACGAAGACAGATTGCTATATTAACTGATAAATTCTCTTAACCATAGCACGCTGTGTTATCTTCAAGACTCCACTTAGCACCTCTCCCAAATCTTGGCTGGGATTGCTCAACCAAAGGCTGCTGAGGGTAGCAGCCCTCAGCTGGACTTTCTCGGTGACTGCAAGCTGGCTCTGACACTGGCCTTCACTGCCTCCAATAGACTCAACTGCCGTAGGCATCTGCATATATTATTTCATAATGTTTACTTGCTTCCGATTAAATCACGTGATCTTCCACCGCTTATTTACACAGGTGCATCTCTGATTGACGGCTCGGTCAATAGTCAATATGTAACACTTGGACCTCGCCAGAGAACTAAAAAAGCTATGAAACATGGAGGTGACGATGATATCAATTATTTTTGGTGAGCTTGTAATGATCCCCAAAGGCTTCATAAGTAAGCTGCCAGAGTTGGACATCGGAGGACGAGCAGAGACCATACAAACTACAGCATTCTTAAGATCGGTCAGAATATTGAAAAAAATCCTGGAGAATTAAGGAGACTTGCTGTTTCTCAGACACCAGTGAAACACAATCAGCAAAGGCTTATGTAAAAACCTTCTATAATAATAATAATAATGTGCAAAAAACGGAAATCTGACCATGCTATCAAAATCCATCCAAGAGAATGAGATGCATCTCTTTCAGTAGGATTTTGAGATACAAACAGATCATCTAATCCTGGCCAGAAGGCTAGACTTATTGATAATTGATAATAAAAAAAAGAAAACTTAACGAATAGTGGATGTTACCTTCCTGGTGGACCACAGAGTGAAAATCCAAGAAAGTGAAAAGAGAGGCGAGTATTTGGACTTTGGTAGAGAACTAAAAAAGTTGTGATTCATTAGGGTGACATTAATACCAGTTATAATAAGCGCATTTGGAATGGTCCCCAAAGGCTTAGAAAGTGTCTGAAAGATGTGGAAATCTTTGGATGAATCAAGACTATCTTGACTACAACATTGTTAAGATAAATTAGAATATTCTGAAGAGTCCTATAGACCTGAGGAGACTTGCTGTCAATCAAACGGTATTGAAATGCCACCAGCTAATGCTGGTGTGAAGAACAAGCTAGGAATAATAATAATAATAATAATAATAATAATAATCAAGACCATCCAGGATTCAGCATTGTTTAGATAGGCCAGGATACTACGAAGAGTCCTGGAGACTTGAGGAGACTTGTCGTTGCTCTGACTCCAGTGAAAACTCATAAGCGTTAATTGGTGTGAAAAACTCGCAAGGAGTTTCATGCTAATACTAATATCATTATGAATATCAGTAATAATAATAATAATAATGAATACCGTATCCGTGGAAAAGCAGTTAGAATAAAGAACTACATACCAGAATGCAATAAACTGGCTGAAAAGGAATATAAAATTAGGCCCAGCAAAGTAGGGACAGCTACAGACTCAGATAATAAAAAGATATTGCAGAACATTGGAATCCAGACCCACTCCCATCACCAAGGGACAAGACCAGATTTGTTAGTCGCAAACATAGAAAATGAGAGTGTGGAACATGGAATAGTCTTGCCGGTGATAGATGGCTCATTTGAAACAGTGCCAAAAATACTCGACGCAAGATTGTATGAATTAGGAGAGAGTTTTAATAATTTGCAGTTATTCATTTTCCAGTGATAACCACCATGATAGGAACTTGTATGAAGTCTTTAATGAAAAAATGTTCAGTTGCTAGTAACATTGCAAAAGTTTCCTTCTAAGCTGGGACGGATAAGTGTGTTGTTTGTTTTAAGCGCATGTCAATATTCGAGGGTTATGTGATGACAAACTCATCCTTTTAAAAGAGCTGTTGTGGTAATATTTAACATATACATTTAAGTAATAAGAGAGAAGATTCTTCTCAAAAAGGTTTTAGTTCGGAAATAGACATATTAACGCGACTGGAGTACGAACTATAAATCAAAAGTTTTACAAATCAATTCTTAGATACTTCAGAATTTCCCATCATCTAGACAAACTGTTTTAATGTCCAAAATTATTTTCTTGCTCTATTTTCATGGTACGTTTCCATTTAAAAATTTCGTAAGTAACTAAGTGATAAAAATGGTCCGGGTGACTTGGGCTCAATCCCAGGTCGAGTCATACGAAAGACTCCAAAAATGGTACCTGATACCGTATTGCTTAACACTCATCAGGTTTGTATCTAGGGTAAAGTAAAGCAATCCAGAGAACGGAGTAGCACCCTCCTATACACCTCAGTGTAGTAGCTATTGAAAAGGGAGCCTTCAGGTCACCAACATTACTTAAATATCAAAAAGGATTTTCTGATTAGCTGGTAAAAATTAATTTCTGTTTATACTACAGATCAGCGTGGTCGAAAGTTGAACGCAGAGTTCTAATCAAATCACTATTCCTACCCAGTTGTGTTTGTCCTTATAATTATTCAGGGCTTCACAATCGATGTTGTTAATTTGTTGAGATTCATCTATTTTAGCTGTGAAATTCGTTCTAATACACTTGAAAATTGTTTGGTGGTGGGTCTTTTTTTTTTTTTCTTTTTTCGATTTCTTTACTGTTTTTTCGATTTAAAAAAAGGTTACGTTTTAGTGACGACTGAAAATACTTTCAAAGCAGTGCGACTTTGTCTACTGTAGATAACAAAGCCGCCCTCCACCTAAAGAAATCGATTAACCACTACAACACAAAAGAGCTCGAAAATATCGCAAATTGAGGCGTGTAAATAAAAGATGAACAAAACATGTCTGAGAAAGTGGTGTCACTTTTTTTTACTATATTAACAAAGGCGACAACGGCAAAATATAGAAGAAAGAGAAACATACAGACTCTAAACTGGCACAAATCAGTTCAAGAAAATAAAAATACAAACTTCATCAACTAAAAATAATATGAAAGCTACGCGCCATTATCGCAAACATGTCATAACAAGAATGTGGAGATCTGACCAAGTTTAGAATTTTTTACCAGAAAACGCAGGGTGATATTTCAATTTTTATGGATAAAATATCGTGCGATATATATATATATATATATATATATATATATATATATACTAATCTGATCTCTACCAGCTTTCACGGTACCAGTAAAAAAGAAAAAAAAAACGCCAGGAACAAGAGATAAAAGTATCTCGAATCACCGCCTGGGGGAAAAAGAAAAAATATTATAGGTCAAAAAGAAAGAAAAGGCCAACATCGTCAGACCCCTTGAAAAAAATCAAGGGATATGCAGTCAGTTGGTCAAAAGAAAACTAAAACCTTCCGCGAATCCTGCGACGTTACAATTACAAGAGTGCTCAACATGAGTGGAGACTTTTTTTTTTAATAAAAGTAAGGGTTTTTGATTATTTTGTTTTATTTATTTATTTTTTTTTGTTGTTTTTGTTATGTAAATTCTAAGCTAAGTGGGTTTTTGGTGAATAAAAGACGGCGTTTTCTCCTTTAGCATTAGTTGGGGTTAGACTTCCTGATGATCCGATAAGGTGAAACTTTAGTAGAAGATTTCCGACTAGCGATTTAAGTTAATTTTATATATATATATATATATATATATATATATATATATATATATATATATATCATAAACAATGCCACCCAAAGGATGAAAGTGTAGAATTTACAGAAGAGTATATTTATCCTATTAGGCGACATCTCCACACTAGACGGAACATCTCTGAAACTGGTTGACAAATTCACCTACCTAGGAAGCAGCGTCTCGTCAACCGAAAAAGACATCGACTCATAGCCAACGAAGGCATGGACAGCTATCGATAGGCTTTCGATCATATGGAAATCAAACCTGACCGATAAAATGAAACGCAGTTTCTTCCAGGCTGCGGTCGTGTCGATACTACTATATGGATGCACTACTTGGACGCTGACTAAACGGTTGGAGAAGAAGCTAGACGGCAATTATACAAGAATGTTAAGAGCAATATTGAACAAGTCCTGGCAGCAACACCCCACAAGGCACCAACTATACGGTCACCTACCACCTATCACGAAAACTATACAAGCTAGACGAACCAGACATGCCGGACACTGCTGGAGAAGCAAGGACGAGATCGTAAGTGATGTACTCCTGTGGACCCCCGCATATGGCCAATCAAAAGCAGGACGGCCAGCTCGAACATACATACAGCAGCTATGTGATGATACGGGATGTAACCCTGAAGACCTGCCAGAGGCGATGAATGATAGGGAGACGTGGAGAGAGAGGGTCAGGGATATCCGTGCTAGCCGCCCGACATGATGATGATGATGATGATGATATTTATCCTATAAAATTAATTAAGTTGCAGCATTAGACATATAACAATATTTTGGAGTTGAAATTATAACAAAATCCACGAATGTCCCATATAAATTATATAAGAGTGTAAGATTTGAATTTAGTATAAGATTTATTCACTCTACTCTTTCTAGCAAGCCATCCGTATAGCATTCGCTCATAAATTTCGTACGGCTGGGTGTATACAAGATCAAAATATCTCAGATTGGCCATCTTTGTTAATGCCAAAATTCTCAATGGTGTATCCAAGCATTTAAGGCACTCACCCAGAAATATATATTTGGAGTGTTGACTGTTTATACGTACTTTGGGGGGGGGATACAAAGAAGTTAAACTAGTTTAAATACAATTCGTCAAAAAATTTTTATATGCTTTTTGAAAAACCCTGTATATAGGACAGACGATATGACACTGATCTTGTGAAGCCACTACCAAAAATGTCGTAACACATTTATAAATCCCTGAATTGTTCTCTCTCTGAGATGGTTTATGTTGACAACAGTGCAGGATTTACATAAAAGCTAACTAATCAATAACTTAGGGACACATAGTCTCGAGGCGTATTTTTAAAAATATATTCTTATTTTATCATTAGTTTTTATTGCTAACTCTAATTCATCAAAAGTTACACACACACACACACACACACACACACACACACACACACACACACACATATATATATATATATATATATATATATTATGATTAACAAAATTATAAAAAAATAACTTCTTTAGAGAGGGACTTTAAATTTCATATAAGCTGGAAATCCGGCTCTAGATGTTAAAATTTTGGTTAACCATGAAATATATCAAAGGATGGGTTTTTATATAAAGTTATTTGTTACGTCTAGTTTAGAGTAGACAATGTAAGTGCTATGTTGCATTAACCATAGTTACATAGGTAATAATAATAAAATGCTCAGTTCCCTTCAGGGTGCTAGGGCACTACTAAAAAAGATTGAAACCACTGATCTAATCAATGTGAACTCTTACAAAATAAGTTTGAAGATTATTGCTCTAAACAAAAATTGTTGTACAAGGTCTTCACAGATGATATAGTAATCATCGTTATTAATATAAATTATAATGCTACGAGCATAGCAATTATTGGATAGGTCTGAAAACGACGTTGGAGAAGAAGAAGAAGAAGAAAAAGAGAGTGCTATCGGTCTTATGAAGCAGAGTTAATTGCACATGATCAACTTTTACGTGAGTCAGAATAAGTCTCGTAAAATAGGAAAAGACAGTGCCGATAATGATGATGATGATGATGATGATGACAGAAAAATAATGGTTTCTCTGATTGTGAAATGGACAGAATAGAATAACTATCTGCAAAAGTAATGATGAAGTGGAGATGGAAATATATAAGGAAATAAATAATAATACAAATGAGAAGAAAAAGAAAACGGCCGAAAGAAGAAAAAAAAGTAGGATACGACTTGAAGAAAAAGAAAAATGAAAGAGAAAAACGACTGAGAAAAAATAATAAGAGCGCGCCTGCACACACACACACACACACACACACACACACATATATATATATATATATTTATATATATACTTGCAGAAATACCCGGTATAACTCAAGATAAAACATCCAGGTTTTGAGGAAGCATAGTGAATTAACATTCTTAAATCCCTTTTTAAAGCATTTTGTATTTAAGCAGTCTTTTATTCATGCAAGTTAAGAGGCAAATTAAAAATTATTTTCTTTCTGATAGAATTAGTCTCTTAGCTAATAGAAGAGAGTACTCCGGCAGATAGAAATGCTCCGAAAATATTGTTCCGTATTGCCTGCTGTTATGAAACTGGGTCCTCATATCTTCACTGTGGCTGATGATATGTGCTCCTGTAGATGCTAATTTTATGTGCTTTCTGGAGGAATTCAACCTTCCTGAATAATCTTAAGTCAAAATGTTCCAAGTGCTCTTTTACAAAATGTATTGAGACACCTGCAATAGTGAGTTGATGGCACTCTATCTCTGCTGCAGGAAGGATATTCTTGCGGATGTCATTTTTATTTGCTTTTGAAACTAATTAGAATTTTCTGTTCAATTTTTAGACTGGGTGCTAAAGACGGCAATTGAAAATATTATTTGACTCCTACCTCAAAGGAAAAAATATTCCAGATGGTCAGGCCGGAGAGGATGGTCTGTTCATATACAAAAGAGCATTATAATATTTCTTGACGTTAAGGGGATTCACAATCAAAACTTCATCAAGATTGCCGCATTAACCTAGATGTATTAAGGTAACAATTAAAAAAAACATACAATAAATTAGTAGAGATATATTTAAGAGAAAATAAGAAACCATACAAAAGTACTTGCTTCGTCAATAAAAAATATTTTCAATGGTTGTTTTTTGATCCTAGGTAAAAGCTCAAGCTCGTGAATTCTGATTTTCCAGGCACGCATTCTGCCGCTACTTATTAGATGGACGTAACGTAATCTTTCTTCATTTGCTTTTATACTGAACTAATCTAATCAATCGTTTTGAATGGTTGTTTGATGAGCAACTTAATTGTGTATTTTTCAGCTGGACCAGGAATTTGAGTCTCTCTCAATGTGTAGTTTGGCGTGACACAATCAACCTTTACACGACACATTCTAACTTCTTACAAACCGATGTCTGTTCCATATGACAGAGAAGAAAAATAAGGCAAAAGGAGACCGGAAGATGAATAAAATATAGTTGATAAAGCAAAACAAATTGTATGTCTCATCGTATTAAAAATATAATCCGCATCTGAAAGTAGTTAATAGATGTTACCAACTTTATGCATTCATAAAATGTATTCGTATCATTTTGTGGAGTGATAAATCTGCTGAAAGCAATACACTTTTTTTCTCAGTTCACATTTTCCATAGAAGATTGAATGATACTCAAGTTGGTCTGTTGCCTAAAAAGGATTGAGATAATAACGCACAGTATTTATTTTGAATGAACAGTAAAACCATTCGTCAATCATGGTAGAATTTCACACTGTCACAAGTGACACCGACTTTTCAAATCCATTTTTGTGTAGTCTTCTGTGAATATTGCCGACTTCTCCGAATACATCTGTGAGGCTTCAACAATTCAAAAGACCAATATAGAAGTTTTGGGTTGGGTATGTTTAATGTTTGAGGCCAAATCAAAGTAATTGTTCTTTATGTATTCGAGTCTTATTCATTTGGCCTTTCGAAACTTACTATAGCAGGATAATAAGAAAGCACACCTGACCTACCAGTTACCTACAAGTACAAGTTCAAACCTCACTGAGCGTCAAACCACTTTACTAAATTAAATTAAGCTAAGTAAGCTTATATATATATATATATATATATATATATATATATATATATATATATATATATATATATATATATATATATTTATAAAGAGAGAGAGACTGTTTCATCCATACAACTCTTGAGATAAGACGGTAGAACTTACGCAAATTTTATTGTGTAATATTAGATACCAATCCCATTGATTACAACCTGCTCTAGCCTTTTTCTTGGATCCAATCCTTTCTATCGTATCAGCAATGAATTTTTCAAAAGACTAACATATTTCATGGACAAAACTTACCAACTTGAGAGACGAATCGTCGTAAAATTTCTCTATTCTAGATTTCACGACAAGCCGATAATTTTTTGTTTGATTATTGAAATTTGTTAAACTGCCTTTGTAAAATATGAAAATAGTTTAAATTGGTGATCTTTGCAAACTGCAGAAGTTTCCGTTATGTCCAATCGTTTAACACATTCATCAAGAAAATCTCCTTTCTATTTTCGCAGATTAGATAGTTCTCCACTACCGTTTACAGAAGTACAAATCAGTTGTTATTTTTATAAACCCCATTATATATATTAAAGAAAAATTAAAATAAATGTAAATATGAAAAAATATATTCAAAAGATGTATTCATTTATATATGAATAATATAACACGTAAATTTTTCGTTTTTTAACCATCTTCAGGGCGATATTATTCTACTATGTTGTTTTATTCAAAAAATTATTTTCAAATGAAAAAAATCAAAGGAAAAAATGATCAAATTCTTAGCGTTCTGTTATCGTACATTTTGAAATTCTTTGAACGCTACACGTTCTGTTTCAAAATGTACGTGACTCAATTAGTGTTGGAAATTTTCTATTTTTTACTTTATATCTTATTTATTTGTTTGTTTGTTAGTTCTTGGTTTGTTTGATTGTTTGTTGGTTGTTGTTTTTTTCTTTTGTAATTGCTTTTGATCTATAAAAGATTTCGGTCTTGGATATTGACTGGAAGTCTCACTTTGATATCTTTCGATCTAGCTGCTGACGTCGAAAACTGGGAACAAAAATAACAGGAAATGCATCTGGCACCTAGAATAAACTGGACGCAGGTGTTCTCGGCAGAAATGCCACGTAAGTTGCGAGGGTGGTATTAATTCTATTAAAATTCTATTAAAAATTAATTCTATTCAAAGAAAAATAATATTCTTGCTTGATTTTTATATTAAAAAAGTAAATTAATAAATAAATAACAAAAGTTTTGGCATATTATCCCTATATAAATAAATACATCCTTTGAATATATTGTTTTGCTTTGTTGTTTTTTTGTTTTTTTGTTGTTTTTTTTTTTTCAAATATATATATATATTTATATAATTGAAAAATTCAACCTACCATCATTTGGCTATTATAAAGTTATTTTAGCTGGCACCTCTATAAAGGAAACCAGCTTCATCAGATACGTAGACATCACACAATGGAGAATTTTTTTTTTCTTTTTTGCTATGGATTCCTCCTCGTTCAATATATATATTCCAATATAATCCCTCTCTTTCTTGCTGTTTTCCATCGGGAAAATAATTGCTTATAAGACAACTTTCTCAGAATTACACGGGACAATTTTTTTTATTCCTACCATGGTAAGGTGTCATATAGGAATAAAATTAGACACTAGCGTTTGAATACCGATCGCCAATAAACAAAATTTGACAAACCGCTAGATAGTATAAGTATATGTATCGTACTGTTAAAGTGAAGGACATAGTGGAGAACAACAATCAGAGGACATTAATTGTGGAACTTGTTTAAGATACAGACTTTAGTGTGAAAAATACTTCAGTAATAGCTTTACCGGTTCACTCTTGTAATTGTAATTGTTCTAGGCAAGACTCTTGTGTTACAGATAGTAACAATATTTAGTTTATCTTATTTTCTCTTAATGTATTAATTCGGTTGGAATGAAATTCTTAGGCTTTTGTTCAGTTATCTGCCAATTATTTCTTTTTATGCACATGTTAGCATTTCAAAACAAGGTAATTTATTTGTCCGTTGATTACCTATTTACGACTTCTCTATTAAGCTCCTGTTATAATCATTAATTATTAGAAATATATTATGCGTGCAAGAGTAACACATTTTTACTGTGTTTCTATGAAAAAAATTATTCAATGGGTTGTCCTTGTTGAAATGTCCATCTATTAACTTAAAGAAGTACTTGCCGACATTAATACTAGAAAGTTTACAGAAAGATAAAAGCAGATTACCTTTCTTTTGCTATGCTAATTTATTTTTTATTAGATCTTCTGTTATACTCACTTTCCTCAAATCTATAATGACAATTATCATCATTACTACTGTTGCTACTGCTGCCGCTGCTGTTGTTAATGTTGCAGTTATCAGTAACTTTATCATCTATAAGTTGTTCCTGGTATTCTTACGTTTGTTGGAATCCATTTTTTGTTGAGCCTCATTATAGATCCAATTATTTTTATCAAAAACATTTTTTCTGGAAGATAGTCTATTAATCCTTATATTACTCGCATACGGTCTATGTTTGATAATTGATCTGGGCTGGTTGGAGTTGACATAAATGTAAGTGTTTGGTTATCTTTACTAAATGGTTTAAAAGGATTATTAGTTAAATTAAAGATCATATCAAGGAAATTAACTATTTTCAGGTTAGATGATATTTCAGTTTTAAATTCTAGTTACTTGAAGGTTCTTATAATTTTCTAATGTAGTTTCGAAGTTTTCGGACAATTATTATCCGGGATGAAGATGAGGCCATCGTCCAGAAATAAACCTACTTGCCTGTGATCTATTATCCTATCTAAAGTGTCTAATATATGAATACCTATCAAGTCAGCTATTTGTGCGGAGTCATGAGTAACCATAGGAACGTAAAAGTTATCTGTGCAATTTTTTATGAAAGTAAACTTATAATCAGTACCAATAGACTTTCAACAAGTTAAAATAATTTCTATTTGCTCTTCGGGAATGTTTATAAAGTTTTTAATGTTGTCTTTAGAAATTGAGAGTGTACAAATGAAAAATATCAAATTAAATAAATGTGGTTTTAGTTTTATTCTTAATATTTTTAACCCATTCAATGGTAACAAAGGTTTTTTCCAAAGGTTTTATTTAAACTTTCTTATATGTTTAACATGATATTTTGGACTAACTTTTACAACTAGACTTTGCTTTATCTTCAATGGATTTATCAACCTAGATTTTTGTTAATAATGGAAATTGGATTTATGGTCTTTGAATAAAATATAAGCACTTTTTTTTATTAATTTACACACTCTGTCATTAATGTGGAGTTTGCTACCAAATTTAGCTGTGTCGTTGTTGATTTGTGAAAGATTATCTCAGTTGTCTTGTTTGTAAGTATCAATAACCTCGTTTTTTGGGAGACTATTATAATTTGAAGGGCTAATCTTATATTATTTTTTCGATTTTTCAGCTCTAAACCAAACCTTTTTTTTTCGTTTTTAATATTCTCGATGTCTTTTTAATTTTAGATTGACAGTTATCAAATTGTTTTCTAGATTTGATTTTTCTTATTAATTAATTAATGGATTATCCTCAAAAGGATCTACAAGTTTGTTGTTAGGTGGAATTTTCCGGAATTTCAGATGGAATACTTCCTTTCCTTGATATATTGGTAACTCCAAAGTTTTCAAATAGAAGTAGGTCTTCAAACGTATCCTTTAAACAAGATCCTCTACGTTATATTTTAGATATAACGTGAATGAATGTATTGATGTGAAAGGGATGTTTTTAAGTTAGTCATCCAGTGTAAATGTCACCATTAGTGTAGTATATTTTATAGTATATATTCTGGTGGGTAGGGTTTTACATAGTAGTATTATCCAGAGAGAGAGAGAGAGAGAGAGAGAGAGATCAACTTAAAGATAAGGAGAAATATAAGAAATGGAAATATCCAATAGAAGATGAAATGAGAAAGATTCTCTTTGCGACCTTCTGAATCTTCTGTAATCCATATGCATGCCCATAAAGATGCACACTTATAACTATTTAAGAAGGTTCTTTGATAACTTGAGGAGTGCTCAATATACGATAAGTAATAAACTTTTATTTTATATATATATATAAATATATATATATATATATATATTAAGATTGGTTTAATTTGACAAAGAAAATGCACATTGAGGATGGAATAGAAGCAGTGGCCTTCTAAAGAAGCTCCGATGTGTTATTTTCTGGTCGGCAACGCTGACTGAAAATGAACTGATCGATGTTTACCTTGAACACCTTTGAAAACATTCAATTCATGCCCTTAATTTATTACTAGTGATTTACGTTTAATGTATCACGACAATCGAACACAATATTAACTTTTCTGTCAAACTTGAAGGAATTTAAGAAATGAACACAGGCTTACGGAGACCAAGTTTTTTTCCTGGACATAGGGTTTTTAATGACACGCAACATTTTAGAATCGCTGAGTGAATGTGTAAATGAACTTCGTTCTAGTCTAATGGTCATTCCATGAACTGAGAAAATGTGATAAAAGGGAAGAGGACTGTCATCAGATATGATCGATTTTTAACAGTCATAATGATTGGGGATTAATTTAGCGTTTATCAGCCGATTTTAAATAACCCTGAGTAATAATAATCTTTCTCGTCACTTTCTAGGCACTTTCTCAGTCAACAAGTTTTGAGCCACATATTTCTATGGTATCACATATCCCTTACTCCACTGATTCGAGTTTTTCTGAATATTTCTCGTTTTTACACTTTTTTCAAGCAGATAAGACAACAAAAATATCACCCTGACTGAAAACTTTTGGCATAAAAAATGTCGCTCTGTCTGCAGAAAATTAAAAAAAGATACATAAACCCAGTTCTATGGTCATCATTTATGCACTGTTGATAATATGCTGTCGTGATGAACCAACTGAAGACAGTGTCAATAGAAAAATCCCAGTAATGTTTTCTGGTGTATTCACCGGTATGTGGTACTCTAAGTAAACAGTTTTGAAGGAGAAAAGGTTGCATTAAAATCAGATTGGTAATGACGATTTTCACACAGTCACTTTCATTATTTAGTAGGCCGATTTTTTATATATATATATATATATATATATATATATATATATATATATATGTATGTATGTATCCTCATCATGTCACGCTGCTAGCAGGAATTTCCGTCATTCATTCTCACCATTCGTCCCTATCGTCCATCGCTTCCGGCGGGTCATCTAGACAACATCCTGTGTCCATACAGAGCTGTTGTAGATAATTTCTTGTTGGTCAGCCTACACTTACACGTCCATTTGAACGGGTCCATAAGAGAACACAGCTCATGATTTCGTTTTTACATTTCCAGCAGTGTCCCGCATGTTTTGTTCGCCTTATGTGGATGGTTTTAGAGAGGGGAGATAGGTGGTTATAAAGCTGCTGTTTTGTGGGGTATTGCTACCAGGATTTCAATATAACTCATAGGATTCTTGTGCAATTTCCATTTAGCTTTTTCTCCCTAAGCTTAGTCAGTGTCCATGAGGTGCATCCATACAACAGAATTGACACAACCACTACTTGGAAGAAATTGCGTTATTTCATCGAATAGATCTGACTGCTATATGATCAATAATCAATCGATAGCAGTCCATGCCTTCGCTATCGCATACTGATGTCATTTTCAGTGGATGCGACGCTTCTTCCGAGGGAGGTGAACATGTCTGCTAATTTCAGAGAACTACCATTTAGTATGGGAATGTTTCCTTATTTATTAAAACACATATACTCCGTTTTGTCCACATTCAAATTTAGACCCATGGCACCTGCTGCTTGCTCCAGACAATGAAACAGGGATTATGCTTGAGTTGTTGTATTTGCGACAAGCATTATGTCATCAGCGTAGTCTGCATCCGTAATAGTTTGCGCGGGATATCGTCTACTTCTTGCTTTTTTTAATGTAAAGCCATTTTCTTTCATTTCATCAATCGACGTTCGAAGTTTGTAGTTTACACAGATTATTAACAGACATGGAGCTAATGTAGAGCCTTGAAGAACACCAGCAAAAATGTCAAACCAGCCTGTGTCTCCATCCGATTCGGAAACTTTTACTTTCATAAATTATCATTATGGCTGTGACAGTTTTTGGGGGAGACTCTATGCTAGAAGTATTTGCCCCATCTTCCCTCCGCGTATGGAGTCAAATGCCTGGAAGAAATCTACAAATAAAAGGTTTGTCGCTTAGAGGAAGATTCCACGCATTGTCAGAATCTGTGATATTGTGAATCGCTTTCCCCAAAAAACATTTCGATTCTTCCTTTGATTTTTCTCAATTTCAATTTCGATACAGCCGAGTCACCGTACATTATAAACCTTAGCCGCTATAAAAGAAAAGCTTATGACTCGGTAGTTCTGGCCAATTCCGAGGTCACCGTTCTTGGGAAACTGTACGATGCTGCCTTTTGTACATCTCTCTATTGTGTTCTGGTTATAAACGGCGTTGCAGTATCTAAGCAGTAAGTTATTGAATTTCCATGTTTTCCATACTTCTGGAGGTATTTCATCAAGACCGGTAGCTTTCTTGATTTTAATTTTTGTTAGTACCACATCGAGTTCTTCTTGAGAAAACTGTCCTAGTTTCATGTTGGTTATTAACAATTTGGGGGATAAGTTTATCTGTAACTCTAGGAGAGTTTCCAAGTAGAATATTAAAATGTTCTTTCCACATCTATCTTTGTTCTTCTTGGCTGGCTGTTTTTAGTTTAACTCTGAAAGTACTCTTCCTTTTACTCAGTTTATTTACAGACTGCCACGCTATTTGAGATTGCCTATTTTCAACTGAGTTTCTAATTTTATTGATCTGACAATGAATATATTCTATTTCTTCTTTTTGGTATGCGTTAAGTAGTTTTCTTTGTACCTTCTTAAGTTTCTAAGCGTTGGCATTAGTTGTTTTTTTTTAATTACATAAGGATGTTGTTTTCCCGTTGTCTCTCTTTTTCCTATCAGCTAGTGTCTCCCACGGGACTCTATATTTGGCTCTTAATTTGGTTCTGCTACTGCTTCTGTGTGGGCATTGAAGAATTTCTCGTATTCTTTATTCAGAGTAAGTGTTTTGGATATCTCCTGAATAGCATCATTTTTTTTATTGCTTATATCTCTATGATTGAGAAAGCAGCAGTCATGGTATATAGTTTGTTATTTTTTGCGTCGTATTCCTGTCTAGGTTCAGACGTATCTTTGCTGTAACTATTCTGTAAGCTGAAGACACTCCCTCAAAAGAGGAACATGTCTCATAATTCAAAGTGCTATTAATCCATTTCCTGTTTATGAGGATGTAATCTCTCTAGGCTTTAGCATTATTTACATAGTTGTAGGTCCATAGTTTCCCTTTCTTTTTCTGAAATTTCATATTAGGGCATGTTAGTCCATTTTTAAGTGAGAATTCTCCATTTTTAAGTGATATGTTCTCCATTTTTGTTTGACGAGTTGTGTAGACAGAATTCGTTGTTTTCGTCTTCACCTATTTGAGTATTCATGTCACGCCGATGATTAGAACGTTATGCTTGGGGATGCTATGGACAATGCAGGATAGCTCATTGTAGAAGGTGATGAGGTCCATTTAGCAATTGTAGGACTGTAGCAGAAGATGATTGTTGTGCTGGGGTCGCCGTTAAATGTACCTACCATCATTCTCGATGGTAGTTTCTCGATATTATTAAGTTATTTTTAGGCGCAAGCACTGAGAAGCCTTCCTTCCCCCCTTATGACTGCATTGACAGAGATTTTACATCCAGATGCTTAGATAAATATCCATCCATTGCCAGGATCGTGATATCTTATTTCTACTTCGCTATGATAGTATCTGTTTTTTAGTAAGCATACTATGTATATATCATACTAAGCTGCAGACACTATCAGCTCCGGTATTTGGCCTATTCTATTTCAATTTCAAACATTAAGTGTCACGAGATGTACTGTGTTTTTGCATTTAAGTAATTTTTGTTCAAGTTCTGTAGCAGATTTTTCGAATACTGGAGCCAGAGCTTCAACCTCAGCAGAACGTGCCTCTTGTTTGTCCACGCAAAGGGTGATGCAGTTTAGACATATGGTTTGTTTCAGAGTCATCGTAATATTTTGATGACTGTATTTAACCTCATCAACGCCAACCTTATATATGAGTAGCAATAGTTTCCTTATTGAACCATTTGATCCTTGCAGTTGACCTGTGGGATTTTCCCGCCCAGGATCTGGTGAAGCCCACCGTTGATCTGACATTGGGTTCATCTGCCTCGCTTCACATCAACCATGCTGCTTTCCATGATATCTGAGGTTTAACCTGTGAAGTGAAAAAAAAATTCATCTCGTATATTCCTTAAGTTTTAACTTAAAGTCCTACAAATTACTTTTTATTTTCCTTTTCTCTAATGCCACAGTCGACCTCTTGTCTTTGGTTCCCTGCTTACAAATACAATTTCTAAAATAATATATATATATATGTTGAAAATAATAAACTGAACTAGAGAAGCGAATTGATATTAAAACGTGGACATTTTAATACATTTTTAAATATTGTTTTGTAACTTTACTTCGACATTTATTTTGCTCTTTGGACATATATATATATATATATATATATATATACTTTGGTACTTTTTTCCGCGGATCCGTGTCCAGTGTACTTTTATTTTATCACGTAACTATACATCAATACATATATATCGATTGATTGGTCACTTATATCTCTTTTCGGTCTGATGAAACCTGAGTTAAAGGACTGATGTTCATGTTTATTTATTTGGTTATTTTTTTGCTCCTTTTTTTCTTTCTTTTTTTTTTAAATAATTGCTTTGGTGTTGTAGCATAGTGCACTATTCTTGAAAACGTTTCTTTTTGGCATTGATATATATATATATATACGCGCGTGTGTGTGTGTGTGTGTGTGTGTGTGCAAAGTTTCATTTTATACACATCGCTCTACGGTATGATCCCATATGTCTATGCATCTATTTATGAGATTTTTTGTTGATTTCCTCTTTGTACTTAATGGTTTTTTTTGTTCTGAAGCTTGTTTGACACAAGGCCATATGTTTAAGGACTTTGTAAAGTTCTAACTACTTACAACGAGTCGTTTGATCAATTTACTCCCCATGAACTAATACTTGGGATCTCTCCATTTAAACGTGGCTCAATTAACTTACACAAAACAGTGATTGTTGGGATAAAACGTATTATAGTAAAAACTTAGCCTCTAAAACAAGCTTGCTGACGCGTGTGCTACAGTACATTGGTTATATTGTAATATAATGGCGGGGGGGGATTTCGTTTTACATATCTTGCCTTTTGGTTTAGTTAGGATGACAACTTTTCGCTTAGTACATGGGTTAGTTAGGTACAACATTAACGCAGGTGTTCACGCGCGTGCAGAGAGGATGTGTCATTCAGAGATGTCAAAATAAAACCCCAGATAGGAAATATGATTAGGGGGTGGGAATGACGTCACGCATCGGAAGCGTGGGCTGAGATTTGAGAAAAAGCAGCGAGTTGAGTTCCCGCCTCGGAAGAGGAAGGTTGACTTTCAGAACTGGCTGAGGCCAGACGACTTTGTGCCCTACGAGCGCCGCGCGTTGGTTGGTTTGAGAGCTGACGATGTAACAAAAAGTCAGCAGAGAAAGATTGTGCCTTTCTCTCTCCTTATGTAGAATAACCTTTAACTCAGAGGTACCTGAACAAATTTCGTAAAGCTTCGTGTTTTTAGATTCCCTATGTTACAACATTAGAACATGCAAAGGGACAAGTATGT
Organism: Sepioteuthis lessoniana; assembly: GCA_963585895.1. Taxonomy (NCBI): domain Eukaryota; kingdom Metazoa; phylum Mollusca; class Cephalopoda; order Myopsida; family Loliginidae; genus Sepioteuthis; species Sepioteuthis lessoniana. The sequence goes on along the minus strand of OY757920.1, from coordinate 106,162,965 downwards.
GATATACCCAGTAAGGACCAAACTCGATACACGAACGAATCCGCCTCAGAGACTAACTATTACGATTTAACATGTTCCTAATCTTAAACTGACTCAAATACAAAAGAGTTGCGAGATGAGCTTGATAACCAATGAGCTATAGAAGAGTAACTAAACTCGGTCTTATAATTATGGAACACGCACTGAAAATCAAATTCACTACAATGGCGACTTTGTTTGTGAGACGAGCGCGAAAAAAATATATTCATCTAGCCGTGGGATGTTATGGCGGCTTTTTACTTTGTTGTTTCCCTAATTGTGACTAATATGCTCTGTGTGTTTTTGTATTATGGTGAGAAATACAAGGAACATAATTTTATAGATAGATTTTTTTTGGTTTACCTTCCACCTTTCACACACACACACACACACACATATCATCCTTCTTTGTTAGCATGTTTTCCCCAAATCGTTTTCTCTCTCATCGCCCACGTTTCCTTCCTTCTCTCTCTCTCTCTCTCTTTCTCTCTCTCATTCAAGCGTGTATTCATAAGTAATTTTTCTTTCTTGTTATCTATCTTGTTCACGCGGTCTCAAGAAATATTTATCTTTCGTCTCTCTGTCTGTTTCCGTCACATGTTCTTCCATAATTCATCTCCATACTTTACATCTTTTTAACCAGTTACTCTCCATCTTATATCCCGTTTCCCCCCCCCTCTCTCTCTCTCTCTTTCACCTTCTATATATTTATATATATATATATAGAGAGAGAGAGGAGGTACTCACGGCGACCGATTTCGAATCCTGGATGACGCTATTTGGATTTCACATAGCGTTAAGACCCTTGAGAAAAGTATGAATTAAATTTTTCTTCCTCCAGCTCTGGGTAACAAGCAAGGCAAACGGATCTTTAATCTTGCAATAGCAACCAGTCTAGAAGAAGGAAAATCTCTGAATTCAAACCTATAATAAACTCCGCACAAAGACTGACTTTCTGTCGTATCCTGGTAAAGCTGAGGGGTTGAGTATATATATATATATATATATATATCATCATCATCATGTCACGCCATCAGCACGGATATCCCTGACTCTCTCTCGCCACCCCTCCCTATCGTCCATTGCTTCCAGCAGGTCTTCAGAGCTACATTCTGTATCTACACAGAGCTGCTGTATGTAGGTTCGAGCTGGTTGTCCTGCCTTTGCTCGTCCATGTGAAGCGGTCCACAGGAGTAGATCACTTATGAACTTATCCCTAATTCTCCAGCAGTGTCCCGCATGTCTGGTTTGTCTAATTTTGATAGTTTTCATGATGCGTGGGAGGTGGCCGTACAGCTGCTGCTTTGCTCGCAGCAGTCTTGTGTAGTTACGGTCAAGCTTTTTCTCCATACGTTTAGTTAGCACCCATGTAGTGCATCAATATAGTAGTATCGTCACGGCCGCTGCTTGGAAGAAACTACGTTTCATTTTATCGGTCAGGTCTGACTTCCATATGACCGATAGCTTATCGATAGCTGTCCATGCCTTTGCTAGTCGCGTATTGATGTCTGTCTCGGTTGATGAGACGCTGCTTCCTATGAAGGTGAACTTGTCTACTAGTTTCAGAGAGCTAGCGTTTTGTGTGTAGATGTCGCCTGTTTGATTAAAGCACATATATTCTGTCTTGTGTGCATTGACATGGAGGCCTATGCCTGCAGCTGCTCGTTTCAGACTATGTAGCAGGGTTTCGGCTTGGGCGGGTGCATTTGCCAGAAGCGCTATGTCATCGCCATAGTCGACGTCCGTAATTGTTTTTGCCGGGTACCTTCTGCTTCTTTCCTTTGTTAGCTAGAAACGGTTTTCTTTATTTTTTTTATTTAAAAAAAAAATCAAAGAAAAAAATATATACACACATATATGTATTCTGTATTTACTTGTAACACGTTGTGCACAAAGATTAGAATTCTATTCTTGCACGATGGAAGAAAATATTCTCCGTACAAAATGATTCAAACTTCAAGTGAAATATTTACATGCTTTAATTGTTTCGTTTTCTCGAACATTTTACAAAGTTAAATCTTTGAATATAAACTCTTCAGTCGTTTTTTGATAATCGATTTCAATAATTTATAATATATTCTAATTATTCATATATATATATATATATATATATATATATATATATATATATATATATATAAAGAATTATTTACACTGCAAAAAATATTCCTGTTCTTTAAAATGCTCTCACATTTGTACAGATTCTTCTTTGTTTTAAGATTTTTAGCATAGTAAGAGAACCTTGTTCTAGACTCATTTTATTAAGTCGAACAGGGTAAATTTTGAGTACCGATAGGAATGGAAACTTATCGAAAGTTCTGTAGACAAATGTTAGATTCCGTGACAAAATTGTTTCCGGGATTTTAGCTCTAAATCGTCTAACTTTGCCTTGTTTCAGTCAATTTCGTCTTCGGAGGATTCTTAAACGTTCGTATTATCGACTGCGTTATCTTTCTTTCTCTTCTGCTGACTGTTCTGTGTGACAAGATCGAGACCAAATTACCTCATAATCACTGCTGTGAAAGTTCTAACCAGTTTTAGAATTCTTATTTTCAGAACCAACAACCCACCAGATGCAAATCATTTTGATATATTTCACACGATGACTTCTCGTCACCACTGACATCGCGGACCATTCTTAATGACTGTTTTGTGATTTATAATTCAATGAAATTTTATTAATACTATCCAGCTTCGACGTTGAATAGTATTTAGCAACTTCGTCTTGCAGAGGTCCATCCACATGCTCTCTTTTAACACTGTCGGTGGAGCTTAGGTTACACTGACTGTAACCCCAACACAGTGGTAAGCCTCTCGAAAAAAAAGGTGTCCTGGGTATGGTACAAACCTGCCTCAGATGGTGAGGCTCTAATTCTGGAGGTCTATGGAATGTGGAGGGAGGCTTTATAAATATCACTCCCATGTTTACTCAGACTCAAAGTGGTAATACCTGTTGAAATTTCATCAATGGATCAAATTGATCTGATCAAAAATTATTCGAATTTTATGAGAATATATCATCATCATGTCACGCTGCTAGCACGGATTTCCCTGACTTTCTCTCGCCATTCGTCTCTATCGTCCATTGCTTTCGGCAGATCTTCCAGGCTACATCCTGTATTCGTACAGAGCTGTTGTAGATTAAGTTCTACCGGGTTGCCCAACACTTGCTCGTCCGGGTGGAGTCCATAGAAGAATGTTGCTTATGAGTTCGTCCTTACTTCTATAGCAGTCTCCCACATGTCTTGTTCGTCTAATTTGGATAGTTTCAGAGATAGGTGGTAGGTGGCCGTACAGCTGCTGTTTTGTGGGATTTGCTTCCAGGACTTGTTCAGTATAGCTCGCAGTATTCTTGTACAATTGCCGTCAAGCTTTTTCTCCACACACTTAGTCAGTGTCAATGTGGAGCATGCATATTGTAGTATTGACGCAGCCGCTGTTTGAAAAAAAAAATGCCTTTTATTTTATCGGATAGGTCTGTCTTCCATATGACCGATAACCTGCCACTAGCTGTCCTTGCCTTCGCTAGTTGCGTATTAATGTCATTTTCTTTAGATGAGACTCTGCTTTTGCGGTAGGTGAACTTGTCGACTAGTTTCAGGGAACCACGGCATAATTGATTACTAAGGATTATTATTAATCATTTGAAACCATATAACTGTGACGAAACAAATGTCTATTCTTAGTTTAAAAAGATTCTTTTAAACCATGTAATTATTTGCATTAGATTGGAATACTTGATATTATACAATGCGTAAAACGTTAAGAAAAACACACAAAAAATGTAAATAAAAAGTTACAATGATTGCAATTCCCTAACCTCTAAGCATAAGATAACCCTAATCAGGTTTCCATGCCATTAAAATCAATCAATAAATCTCTCTCTCTCTCTCTCTCTCTCTCTCTCTCTCTCTCTCTCTCTCTCTCTCTCTGCCTTTGTCTGTATATCCAGTTAAAATAAAATTAATTTTAGGTACTTCCTATTTGTTGTGATGCTTGTATTATTACTGTGAAAATTGCCAAACTGACAATTTTCCACATCAAAAAAGTGTATGGTTGGCCATCACGTCGTAGAGTGGTATTTAGAAAGCATGTAAAAACATTACAGCTTCAGAATATTCAATCCTATTGAAGTTTCCTACTATGAGCTAATTATTGCGATGGCTGATTATAATAATTATTTCATTATCTGGTTTGGTCAGGCCGCGAGTTTTTCAGTTAGATGTTAAGTAAGCTAAAATCTTTAAGCGGAAAAGTAAATCAAATTGTAAATTTCAAGCTAGTGCACTACGACCAGCATAGGGGACTTACGTGTCATTTCTACACAGGAAGACCAAAGGTAAACAAAATAGATTTATGTTTTGTCACAAGTTTAATTGGGGAAATAAAACCACGATAAAATTGAGGACTCGTGTGAGATGATGCAATAACTTAGTTTAGATGACATCACACAAACGATATCCTGAATTTAGATATATAAAACTTAGCAAATTTTGAAAAAGTCAGTTAGAAGTTGGTGTTCAGGGAGTTCAGTTGGGGTTAGACGTCGGTTGGGTCGGCGGCTGACTCTTTGTGCCTATGTTCATAGATCTTTACAAATTATCTGTCTGTCTGTCTGTCTGTCTCTCTCTCTCTCTCTCTCTCTCGTAAGCAGTCTGAACATTGAACAGCTTTTCTGGATAATAAAGAGACACTTTTTGTATGAATATGTTGGACATACTACTGTTACACCAATAAGTAAGTAAAGTTGGCGACTGTCGTCGAGGATGACCCGAAGGTTCCCTTCACGATAGCTACTACACCAAGGTGTAGGGGAGGGCGCTTACACCAATACATTTCAATAAATGATTGCTAATTGTTGACGGAGAGTTCTTCTTGTCTTTGAGTTACCAATACCAAGGCAACTTGCTCCGATGAATCACTCAGACGTTAGAAGAAGTTCCGGATAAATTATGTCATTCCCTATCTGTGGATCTTTCAAGCAAAACGTGGGCACAGAGAGGATTGGTAAACGCATGTGGTGGTTACGAAATGGAGGCCACAAAAAAAGAATCGTTACCAACTATAGGATCATATTTGGCGCAGTTACTAAGATCAAAGTAAAAGTACCGTGACAACTATAGTAATACATTTGGTACCACAAGTGTTGTAGTGCACTATGATGTTAAATTTGGTGCTGGTATCGGTGTTCACGGTCTTGTTACTTACAGTGGTATCGTAAGAGAATATTGTTACATCTGGTATTGGAGCAGTGGCCACCCGTAACCTTGAGTAGACACACCTAAGCTTTCTAAATATCAATGTGTGTTTCTGTCAATGTATGTATTGTTTAGTCCGCAAGTATCGTAGCCTTACTTAAGTGAGTTTGATCTTCGGGGATTCCAGACTTGTGAACTTGTACCAAACGAAACAAGGTTTAATCATTTAGCAAATTTGACACCTTAATACAGAGTAAAGCTTTATAGTTTTTCAACACATTACAATTGAAATGTGTTCAATTCTCATTAGTTCCACAAAATGATAGTTTAGTTCAAAATAAGATAAGTTAATGCACAATTAAATTTTATTGATTAACGTTTTGTCTTGAAGTAATTGACAAAAGCTAGTCTTGCAGACAATTACAACTGTCGATAAAATGCTTTCCCCTTCAGTACATTTGTGCTGATGTAAAGTAAGCTTTGGAAATATCTATTCAGTCGCCTCTTTTAGAAGCTGCATACTAATACTTATAATCCATTAAACAGCAAAAAACGAACAAATCTGATCTACTAAACCTTGTCAGAAATAGGATTTATCATAACATTATCAATAATCTGCTTGATTCTATTTGAATCATGGTGCAAACTATTATCGAAATATTAAACTATATAATTAGTTTTAATAAAGTAATTAACACGATTGTCCACCAAGTGTAAATTTTATATTTCTTACGTAGATTAATTATTAGTAAGCCACTTTCTTGACAAATAAATTATAAATAAACGTGGGTAGCATTGATTTAATGCACTATTAAATTTTATTGATTAACTTAAATTACTTTCCCGATAATGCCATTATTTTTATTGGGTCTTTGTTTTCCATTGCTATCCTCAATATCCAGTCACTTTTAGAGAATCTATTAATTTTAAATGTATCATCATCCTAAGCAGATTAGATTGAAAATTTTCTTCTTCAATTCATATCTTTCTCGTTCATTCTTTATCTTCATTCATACAAATTTGTACAAACACACACACTCATATATATATATATATATATATATATATATATATATATATATATATATATATATATACACATCCAAAAATACAATTATTTTATATGTAAACACGCTGTATACATATACACAACAATATGCGATGCGTACAAATAAAGATATCAACTTTAACTTTTGTTTTCTGCAGTGTTAGAAAAATTCTAACAGTGTCTTTGTAATTTACTCATCTATTTGTGCGTACAAATTATTTAATGCTTTTTTTTGGATCATTTCTGAGATGAAGAATTTTAATCATCATATGTTCAAACTAGTTTACTTAACTTAACAGTCACAGCGTTTTGAATACAACTTCGAAGTCCAGAAGATAAACGATCGAAACATTGTAATTATAAAACAACCAAAATGTGGTTACTATTTTGAATACTTCGTTGTCTTTATGATTTTCTGCCTGTAGAATAACATTGCGTTAAGTAAAAGCTGCTTATATAAACGTAACTGAGCAACTATATTAAAAGCAAACAAAGCGTGTTAATGTTACGTTGGAATTGAAAAGACATATTTCTGGGCTTGAAAATTGCCCGGTGAGTTTGCTGCATGAAAAACTGTGCATAGAAAATGAGGGAAATACTTTTGTGATTAAATAATAATGCCATGATTTTATATGAATAAAACATTTTATCAATAAATGCTGAAAACTTTCACAACTAAATGACGCGTTATTTAGTTTTTATATCTGGATATTATTATGTGTGTAACAGTAGCAAACATGTGATCAACAACTTTTTTCCTAATTATATTTATATTAATCAACGACCAGAGACATATCACGTTTGTCTAGAACACCTGATTTTTTTTTTCAACTTAAAGCGTTCGTGTTATGTTTTCCTTTCACTGCAAATGATATATCCATGGCCAATGTCTTTAATGTTTTCAATATTACCAAATCATAGTGTTGTTTAGGTGGGATAAGGATGTGGGTATCTTTTGTTTAAGAATAATTTTCCCATTAGGGGAAGTAATTCGAGACTTAAATTTGATCAAACAACGTTTGATTCAACCATATTCAGTTATTGATTATCTAAAAATATCAACAGATGATTAAATTACAAACCATCTGTTGTCTAAAAAAATCGATTGATATTGTAAAAAGTATTGAACAGATTTAAAAAAATACAATCATATCAAAAATTATGATGTTAAATGCTGCTATTATTGTTGATATAGCTACCATTGTTCTGGATAGATACGCCACGTGGATTAATAGTTTGGGACTCCGATAAATTGGGATAATAGTTCAAGTTCTAGTCACATTCACATCTTCGGGAGGAAATGGGATAATAAAATACATTCCCTCCACATTTACATCTTCGGAATAAGAGCGATACCAAAATACCTTTGCATTCACATCTTTGGAATAAATGGGATAATAGAACAAATTCCGGTTGCATCCACAACTTCGGAATAAACATGAACCCCAACTTTGAATCATCGAGTTCCATCGCCACTTCATGGGAAATAACCAACAAATCTTTGAAATTATAAACAGATTAAACGAAGCAAATATTAAAAAAAGATATTTTTTCTGTTTAATGTAAATATACTTCTCTTCTTTCGCATTAAATACTTTATCTTTCCTATCTACAAAATCTTTTTTTTTTTTTTTTTTTTTTTTTTTTTTTTTTTTTTTTGGTTTTGTTTGGAGATGTCCCCGTGGTGTAATGGTTAAAGCGCTGGACTGCAGAATCATAGTGCACGGGTTCGAACTTCAGTCACGCTATTACGTTCACTTTCTGACAAAATCCTTTGGGAAATGTATGAACCCCCTGGTCCTCCTATCTCTTGGTTAAATAGTACCACTACTGTCCTAAAAAAAGGATGGATTTATCATTAACTCGCCCGAGAAGGTTGATATCCCATTAGAATAACAAACAAATACGGCATTTTTATTTAAGCGATAATCTTGTTGATGAGGTCAGTGCGTATCTGCCAACAGCGTCAATCGTTGAGATTCGTGTGTAAACTTTAGACAAAATTTCAAACGTTGATTTTTTTTTTTTTACTGAGTAGTAAGCCTCACTATTTGAAAGATTGTGTGGAATCATAATCTTCCTCTTTCTATCATTGAATAAACCTTTTTTACGTATTTCTTTCTCGTATCAAGGATGGCGTTCGTAATCACCTTAAAATCAAAGATTTCTCGACTGGTGATATTCTGGGTAGATTTCACTTGAGTCTGGTGTTGTATGACGTTAGATTTCGTAAATATTGACTTTTAAAAAGAGTTGCTTGGAAATGAGCTACTGGCCACAGTTACTTTTTAGATTGTTTAAATTATTAACAAAGGTTAATAAATTATGAATAATTTGTTGATATTTCAAGCATGTGATGAATCAAAATATATTTCGATTATCGATCACTGACATTTAGAGTAACAATATGACTGTTTTCGTATCAGTTCTATCTTGTTGATCGTTTCCAGAGACTAAAACTTGAATAAATTGGAGTTTGATAGACGCCAGGATTAACGAAAAACCAATGCAGAGATTAATGTTTTTTTTTTTAATTTTATTTTTATTTTTAAAGTCGCAAGAGATAAGTTGATTTCTGGCATGGGTTTGGTTGACTCCAAATATGAAAAATAATTGAAGAGTGTTCATGCCGAGAGGAGGATATTCAAATAGATTGCTGAGATGTCAGGTTCAGGGAAAAAACTGAATAACATATCTGATTTGATGAAAAGAAATAGGAATTAGAACGATTAGAGACAAAAATATAAACAGCAACGGTTTTTAAGGCGGCAGGAATTCTGAGAAGAATTGAAATGAAAGAAATAAAGAAGATGAAGGAAGAAAAGCATTAATAAAAAGAAAAAAGGAAACAGAAGAAGAATGTAAAGTAAATAGCAAGAAATAAGAATTGATTTGAAATTGATGAAGAAGAATAAAACAAATAGTTGGAAAAAGAATAGAGAAGGAGTTGGAATGAGAAAGATACAAAGAAAAAGAGAGATAAGAGCGTGTAGAGATAGAAAATTGGAAAAAAGATAAAAGATGAAGAAAGAAAAGAAAAGGGAAAGAAAGAAATGACTGAGAAAAGAAAATATGAAAAGAGGAAATAAAGTTAACAAAGTCGAGATGAAATAGAGGTGAAATAAAAAGGAAATGAAAGAGGAAAATTCTAAAAAGAAAAGCCAGAAAAAGGGAAGTCGAAAGATAAAGAAAACAAAAATTATTAAAATTTGGTTAAAAGAAAAAAAAGAGGAATAGATGAAAAGAAAGGCAGAACAAGAAAGGATGATAAAAATGACGCTCAAGAAAACGAAGAAAAAGAGATCAACAAAGAAAGAGGAGGAGAAAATTAAAGAAAAGTAAAGTAAGAAGGAAGTAATGGTCGAAAAAGAATCAAAAGTGCGAAGAAAGAAGAAATAAAAGATAAGGAGAAAGATAAGAGTAAAAAAAAACAATGAGAGATTTAATGCTAATGATGATTATAAAGAAGAAAGATAGAAAAAGATTTAATATGGAAAGAAAAGAAGAAAAATGAAAGTGAGGAAAAGAACTGAAGAGTGGGAAGGATAAAACTTTGTGAAGAGGAATAAAACGAGAAGGAGGGAAAAAGAAGGAAAATAAATAAGAAGAAATAAAACATGAAAGAAACTAAAATGGGAATTAATAGAAAAGGAGAATATATAAAATTAAAGAAAAAGGGTGGTGATAACAATTATGCATTAGAAGTGAAAATAGTTTTCTTAACAAGAAAGTTAATGATTTTACCGCATGAAAATTTTCATCAATAGTTGGAAAGATGAAATAGGAAGCCGCAACGGAGCTGAGATGGAAAAACCTTTTGCAGACAACATACGAGGATCATTAAATAAGTTTCCAGACTTTTTTCGTATGAGCACTTTCATTGATAGTACACACAGGAAATTCTAGTCCCCTTCAAGGTAATTTCCTCCGGCTGCAATGCATTTGTTGTACCGTTCCAACAACTTCTTGAAGACCCCATGGAAGTCCTCTTGTGTGAGCGTGTCAATGACCTTCGTCACAGCCTCTTTTATCTTCTCAATTATCTCATAAAGACAGCCTCTGAGCTTAGGGAATAAGCAAAAGTCACAGGGAGCAAGGTTTGGACTATAGGGAGGGTGAGAAACTGTCTTGATGCCTATCTTGGTCAAATAGTCTGTGACAAGGATGGAGTTGTGGACTGGTGCATTGTCCTGGTGGAAATGCCACTGACCCGATTTGAAGAGTGCTGGCCTCTTCCGACCGAATCTCTTTCTGAACTCCCTTAAAACCTCAACATAGTAACCCTAACCCTAACCCTTTGGCCAATCAACTCTGGTGTATTGACTTCCTTACTCCTGCCACACCTCTGATCATCCCTCACAGACTCTCTGCCTTCCTTGAATCTCTTATGCCACTCAAAAACTGATGCTCGATTCATGCAAGATGCTCCAAAAGCAGTCTGAAGCATTCCATACGTTTCTGTGGCATTTTTCCAAGTTTAAAACAGGATTTTATTGCATAACGTTCTTCTAAAGTGTCCTCACGTCCAGATTACATGTTCTAAATTCACCAGCTGTGACAATCAGGCTCTAGTAAGGTGTATTCCAGTTGCTGCTGTAGCTGTTCATTTGAAGCTGAAACCGTAAAAATTGGTCAGTCATCTCATAAGATGTATAGCAATAACATAGTGACTTTTCAAGAATTTTAAATGCCAGTATAAAAAAGTCTGGAAACTTATTGAATACACCACGTATGTTTTAAAATTGTTATGTTTACACTACCCAGTGTTTCGCTCCATGTAACACTGTTTGTCTTATCAGTAATTCCAAAAATTTGAAAATACCGAAAAATTTCGAGAAGAATTCACTGATTAAAAACAATTATCATTCACTTATGATTCTATACAAAATTTATTTAAATGTGTCATAAGATTATAGAAAGCTATGGAAAATAAAACTAATTTTTGTATTTTTCAAAAATAACGTATTATACCAACATTTTTATAGGCACAATAGCGTTTAGATACTCTATGAGAATAAAGCAATCGATCCTTTAAAACAATCAAGAATTATAGTGTGAGTCTGAGATCATTCTGACACCTATCATTATAATATCTCAGTGGTGATATCTCCAGTTGATAATCAGATAAATTCTATAGATATGATTTCTGGAAGCGAATATGAAGAAAATAATTTTTAAATTGCAGGAAAAATTTTGCATCAATCGATTCGGCTTGAACAAAATAGTTCCCAGAACACACTTTAAAAAAAGACTGAAACATAATGCAAATTTGACAAAAAGACGCAAAAAAATTTTTCATGCACCGAATAATAATAATAATAATGATAATAATAATAATAATTAGAAGAAGAAGAAGAAGAAGAAGAAGAAGAAGAAGAAGACATTTAAAAAACGTAGGCATATCTCATTAGAGATGGACATTTTTTATCTGGAGATTAAAAAAATATTTTTCTTTGACTGCCTTAAACTCTATCAATTTTATATCCAATCATCAACGGAGATGAATAGTGGTAATTTATTGAGTTTTTTTTCTTCTACTGTGTGCTGGTAGATTGATTGGATCACAAGAGAGACTAATTGAGATATTTAGTACATGACTAAGCTATATACCAGTCATTTTATTCACCTTGTGTCAGGTTACTTTTTAAAAAGATGTAATGAATATATAGAGGTTAACGAGGCTGGTACAATGTACAGCAGTTCAAGCAGTCATCTAGAGAGTTAAACTTTAGAAGGCACTTGAGACCGTTGGTTTTTACAGGTTCAAATGAAAAAAAAGGAAATTAATTCACCGAACAGAATAAAAACTATTAAAAGAGATGAAGTCGGCAATGTCTAAAATGTCCGGGATCTCGGAGGTAGGGTAAGGCGAGCTTACAAAGAATTTGTGGTTTAGCCATATTCACTACCTCTCCCAGGCGTCTTCTAGGTGCGTTTTGGAACTTCTCTATCCTCGCTATGTCGAAGCTTTCAAAGTCTTAACAATTTCACAAACAATTTTCAACCATCCGTGTTATAATCTGCTAAATTGTTGGTACTTTATGCAATGTCGGAAATGTTTTCTTTGAATTGATTATTATAATGAGTATATATATATATATCATGGCGTGTCACTAGCACGGGTTTCCCTGACCCTCTCTTGCCACTCGTCCCTATCGTCCATTGGTCTCGGCAAGTTTTCCATGCTACATCCTGTATTAGTACAGAACTGTTGAAGATAGGTTCTAACTAGTCAACCTACCATTGCTCGTCCATGTGAATGGGTTTGTAGGTGTACATCGCTTATGAGTTCACCCTTACTTCTCCTGCCGGCCCCCGCATATTTTGCTTGTCTAGTTTGGATGGCTTTCGAGATGGGTGGTAGGTGTGCGTACAGCTGATACTTTTTGGGATATTGCCTCCAGGACTTTTTCAATATAGCTCGCCGTATTCTAGTGCAATAGCCGTAAAGCTTTCTCTCCATACATATAGCCAGCGTCCATGTGGTGCATCCACACAGCATCATTGATACGACCGCTGCTTGGAAAAAAATTCGCTTTATTTTATCTAATAGCTCTGACTTCCATATGACCGAGAGTTTATTGATGACTATTCATGTCTTCGCTAGTCACGTGTTGATGCCATTTTCGGTAGATGCAGTGCTGATTCCGGGTAAGATGAACTTGTCCGCAAGTTTCAGAGACCTTCCATTTAGTGAGGAGATATCGCCTCCTTGATTAAAGCACATGAACTCTGTTTTGTCTACGTTGACATGGAGACCCCTGTCACCTGCTGCCTGTTCCAGGATATGAAACAGGGATTCTGCCTGAGCGGGTTTATTTACCAGAAGCGTTATGTGATCAGCGTAGTCCGCGTCCATAATCGTTCGTGCGGGGTATCTTCTGCTTATTGCCTTTGCTAGCGTATAGCCATTTTCTTTCATTAAAATTATCGACGTTCGTAGCACGTAGACTGGCAGATAATAAACAGGTATGGAATTAATGTGTTTTCTTGCAGCTCACCAGCGACAATATCAATGAAGTCTTTGCCTCCACCCGGTGAGCGAACCTTTACTTTCGTATTTTTATATTGCATCATTATGACTGCAACGGTTTCTTTGGGGAGACCGTAGGCCAGAAGTATTTGCTCCATTTTCCTCTGTGTACGGTCAGATACCATGGAGAAGTCAACAAATAAAAGTGTTGCCTCGAGGTTTATTGCACGAACACCTTCCAATATTCTACTGATAGTCAAAATTTGTGATGTTGTTGATCGATTTCTCCGAAACCCATTTTGGATCTTGCAAAGAATTTTCTCAATTTCCAGTTCAATGCGGTTGAGTAGAAGAGCATTGCAAATCTTGGCCGTTATGGAAGTAAGGGTTCTGAATATATTCGGTGTTGCAGGATATTTTCTTGTCTTTAATACTTCTGGGGAAATTTCATCAAGCCCTGCAGCTTTCTTAGTTATAATTTTTCGAGTTCTTCTTGCGTAAACTGTCGTAGTTTGATGTCTAATGGATCGTTGATGATTTTCATGATAGGTTCATCTGTAAGTTTGGGGGATTTTCCAAGTAGATTCTTTAAATGTTTTCACAGATCTATTCGTTCTTCTTGGCTTGCAGCTTTTAGTTTTGCTTCCGCAGTGCTCTTCCTACTACTCACCTCATTTACTGTCTGCTATGCTATCCTAGATTGTCTATCTTCAAGTGAGTCTCGAATCTTATTGATCTGGTCTTGAATGTATTCTGTTTGTTCTTTTAGGTATGCGTTATTTAGTTCGCTTTGTATTTTCTTAAGTTTCTGAGCGTTGGCGTTAGTTGGGTTTCTATTGCATTGGGGCGCAGTTTTCACGTCATCATGCTTTTTCTTGATTGTAAATGTTTCCCAGGGAACTCTATGCTTTGCTCTTAGTTTGGTTGGTATGCATTCAACTGTCGCTTCCATGTGGGCATGACTAAGTTCTCATATTCGTTATTCTGGGTAAGTGTTTCTGATGTCCCCTGATGTGCATGCAATTTGTTTCTAAGTGTTATCTTTGATTTATCGCTAATATCCCTATTATTAAGAAGGCACCAGTCATATTGTGCGGTTGTGGTTGTTTGCGCTGCATTCCCGCGTATTCGGTAACCAGAAGACACGCCTTCAAAAGAGGAATATGCCTCACAATATTCGTCATAAAAGAGGATAACTCGTCATAGAAGACATCGAGGCCCGTTTCATCACGAGCGTTGTTAGGGATATAGCAGCAGATGATCGTTGTACTGGGGTTGCCGTTAAAAGTTGCTATCATCATTCTTAGTTGTATTTTCTAGATGCTGTTCAATGATTTTAGGGCCCGTGGCTCGTTACCATACCTACACCTCCTATTGATATTTTTTCCATGCAGATGACAGACAAACATCCATCCATTGCCAGTATCGTTGTATTTCATATCTTTTTCGCTATGATAGTATCCGTGTTCTTGGAAGCATACTATGTCTATGGTGTGATCTATGGCAGACGCTGTCAGCTCCGGTAGTTGTCCTATTCTATTAAAAGTTCTAACGTTAAATTTCACTATTTGTACTGAGTTTTGACATTTACGTAGTTTTTGTTTGTGTTTGAGTTCTGTAGATGATTTTTCAAACACGGGGGCCAGAGTTCCAACCTCAGCAGAACGTGCTCTATTTTACCACCGCAAAAGGCAATGGAGATTGGACGTGTGGTTTGAATGAGAGTCATGGTAATCTTTCGATAGCTGTATATTAACCTCATCAATAAACGTCATCCCAAGAAATGAGTAGTAGTAGTTCTCTGACTGAACTATTTGATCCTGGCCGTTGACTTGAGGGGGGTTCGTTCATCCAGAATCTGATGAGGTGCTTCATTGACCAGTCGCTGGTTTATCCACCTTACTTCACGTCCATCGTGTTGCTTCCCATGGCTTCCGTGGTTTAGCTATATATATATATATGTATGTGTGTGTGTGTGTCGAATAAAGTTAAGGAACTACATTTGTAAGACAATGAAAGACATGAGATTGGCAATTGGATTCTGGGGTTGGGGAAATAAACAGAAAGAAGAAGAAGAAGAAGAAGAAGAAGAAGAAGAAGAAGAAGAAGAAGCTTTTGTGAGAGTGAAAGCAATTTATCTGATGTCCAAAACGGTACCTATATTTTGATCAAGTAGTCAAATGTACTGTTTTGATCAAGTAGTCAAATGTACTGTTTTTTGCATATTTTTTCTTTTTTCTTTTCTTTTCTTTTCTTTTTAAAATGTTTTTATTAATTATTGCTGTTGTAGTTGTTATTATTTTTCTTGCTTTTATGGTTATTATATTTAAATTTTAACCGTTCTGTGTATTTAGGATTGGTTGTTTCGTAAAAACTATAACCAGTTGGTGGGGGGTGATCTCTCCGGAATCTTCTTTAAAGTCTCATGACTAATGAAGAAGTGATATCGGAAACGGAGGCGCGTGTATTGAGGCCAAAGTCAAATCGAACAACAAAAAGGACATGGAATTGTTAAAGAAGCGTTGGAATCAGTGTATCACCCTAGAAGGAGACTATGTTGATGAATAAAGTCGAATTTTACCTAAAAGTTGTTTTATTAGTTAGGCCCGGGAATTATTGAGTGATGTGTTATATTTATTGCAAATACCTCTATTGTTAAACAAGAACCAGTCAGAGTGTATGGTTTTGGTTGTTTATGTTGTATTCCTGCGCAGAGTCAAACGTATCTTTGCCGTGACAATTCTTTAATCGGAAGACAATCCTTCAAAAGAGAAATATGCCACATAATTCAGAGAACAGTTAATTTATTTCTTATCAGTGTGAATGAAAACTATCTGTGCTTTAGCATTACTTGCGTTATTGTAGGTCCATAACTTTCCCTTCCTTTTCTGGAATTCAGTATTAAGGCAAGTTCGTCCGTTTTCCAGTGAGAATTCTCTTAGACATTCTCCATTTCTGTTTAACGAGTTGTGTAAACGGAATTCGTTGTTTTCGTCTTTACCTATTTGAGTATTCATGTCACACCGATGATTAGAACGTTATGTGTGGGAATGCTACGGACAAGGCAGGATAGTTTATTGTACAATGTGATGAGGCCCGTTTCATCACTCGCATTGGTAGGACTATAGCAGGAGATGACTGTTGTGATGGGGTTACCGGTAAATGTTAGCTACCTTCATTCTCAGTGATATTTTGTCGATGCTATTAAGTGATTTAAGGCCACGAGAACTGGGAAACTTTCCTACACCCCCTATAACTGCATTGACAGAGTTTTTTTCCATACGGATGTTTAGATGAATATCCATCCATTGCCAGTAGCGTGGTATTTTATTTCTACTTTGCTATGATACTATCTATGTTCTTGTACGCATACGATGTCTATGTTATATATCCTGTGCAGGTGTTGTGTCTGCTGCTGCGGTAGCTGTGACTTATTCTCTCTAAACTTCTAACGTTAAGTGTCACAATATGTACTGTTTTAACATTTAACTATTTTTTGTTTGGATTTCAGTTTGAGTTCTTTAACTGATTTTTCGAGCACTGGGGTCAGAGCTCCAACTTCAGTAGAACGAGACTCTTGTTTACCCGAGCGAAGGGTGATGCGGTTTTGACATAGAGTTTGAGTCAGAGTCATGGTAATCTTTTGATGGCTGTATATTTATCTCATCAATGGATGCCACCTTTATAGATAAGTAGCGATAGTTTTCTGATTTAACCATTTGATCTTGACCGTTTATCTGTCTAGAAGACCTGCCGAAATTGATGTGTGATAGAGGGGAATGGCAAGTGAGAGTACCCGGAAATACGTGCTAGCAGCGTGAGATGATGATGATGATGATGATAAAATTTATATTTGTATCACCGTAAAACATAAATAATATGATATTATAATTTAAAATACACTGAATTTCACTTTAGCTAGAGTGCGAGGGAAAATCTTGGGTCAGTCCTGAAGATCAAAATGCAAACCTTTAATACTGAATATTTCAAGAATCTACTTGGAAACTTCCCTAAAGTTACAGATAAACCTATCACGAAAATTATTAATAATCAACTAGACATCAAACGAGGTTTGTATGGTTTTAGTTGTTCGCGTCGTATTCCTGCATAGACTCAGATGTATCATTGCTGTGACAATTCTGTAATTGGAAGACAATCCTTCAAAAGAGAAATATCTTCTTTATACAAGCGTTAGCTCATAGTTTCTTCACTGGAGCTTGAGTGACAGCAAGTGTCGTCAATTCTCATGGATTCTTCTCAGTATTCTGGTCGAACTTAAAAAAGCTGTCAGTTAAATAGTCTCTACCCGTCCTCTTATTTCTAAATCCTCTACTCCCTTCATCAATTTTTTTGTGACTGAACCGAACGTACCAGTTATAATTGGTATCACCGTCACTTTTATTTTCCATAGTTTTATTAGTTCTCGAGCAAGGTCGAGGTACTTATCTTTCTTTTCACTTTTAGTTTTACCCTGTGGTCAGCCGATACGGCAAAGTCCACTATTCGGCAGGTCCTCTTTTTGTTGACTATCACTAGGTTTGGTCGTCTGGCCGAGATAAGGTGATCCGTTTTTATCTCTAAATCCCTGAGAAGTTTTTGGGACGGATTCTACTATTATTACTATTGTTATTGTTTCACACCGATTTTAACGTTGTTTTTCATCAGAATCCGAATGACAGCAAGTCGTTTAGGGTCTCCTGGACACTTCTAGCTGATCTTAATAGTGATATGGTCCGGATGGTCTCGCTTCTTTTTCTGATCTCCGATTCCTCCTGGTAAGACCGTTCTAGGTACAGAGTCTACAACTGGTGTCACCGTCACCCACATATTCCACAGTTTTCTTTTTCAGATTTCTGGCAAGATCCAAATTGTTATTATAAATTCACTCCTAATGAGTTTTCACGGAAGTGTGAGTGACAGCAAGTCTCCTCTTTTGAATATTCAAGCCGATCTTGTTTACTCAATTCTTCCTCTGATTTCCAATTCCGTCAGTACCTTTTCGAAACCTTTAGGAACTGTTCCTAACATGCAAACTATTATTGGTATCAGCATTACTCCCAGATAATTTGATTTCTCATTTTATAGGATGGATACTTGTTTGTACATATGCCATTGGATTGTATGTTGCAATGTTTATCTCTTGCACAATTATCAGTGGATCCAATGCAGTCGTGACTTTGTGCCAGTTTGTTGCACTCACTTAATATGCGATTAACCATTTTATCTTTATTTCCAGATAATCTACTTTTGCTATGCAATTATTTATTATCATTTTTTTTTCTTTTATATAATTGTTCCATATGGTATTATTTTGTGCTGCTATTAAAAGAGTTCATATAATATCTGACCGCAAGAGAAAAGATGGCCAAATCGGCTAGAGCTAAAGAAATATACCGACTGCATCTTTTTAGAAGAGTAAGACTCCCGCAAAGAGTTTCCTAGATATGACATGAAACAATCTGATGGTGAGGCTCCAGTAATGCTGGAACTTTGAAGAATGCAGAGTACCCCTTTATTGCCATCGCTCCCAGGTTCATTCTGACCCCTAGAGTGGTAACACCTGATAGGATTATGTCTATGGGTCAAATAGAATTAAACTGTGTCCTAAACCGAATTGTTTGAAATAGAACTGTTTATATGAATAAAAATGGATTTGGTATAAATAAACTACAATGGTGGATATACCATAATAATAAATAAAGACGTAGCCCTTGACGAGATTTGAACTCACATTTCACGCGTTGGATGCCTACTGTTCATGAATATCACTTTGACTATTTCAGCTAGTGACATAAGATGGTATAAAATTCAGGAAATAAAAATTATGAAAGCGATCAATGGGAAAATATTCAAAATATATTTAAAAGTTTTTCTAAATATATGAAATATCATCATCATCATCATCATCATCAAGACGAGTTGACAGTATGGATTTCCTTGATTTTCACCCTATCGTTCCTATTTGTCATTGCTCTTGGTACGTCCTCTAGATGGTATCATGTGTCCGCACAAGGCTAATGAATGTAAGTTTTTTGCTAACTGGCTAACACTGGTGAGTAGGAGTCCATAGGGGAACGTCACTTATGTGATCGTTCTTATTTCTCGAGCAGTATCCTGAATGTCTTGACCGTCTTACTTTTATGGTTTGTGAGATGAGAAGTAAGGGGCCGTACAACTGCTGTTTTAGCGTGTTATTTCTATGATTTATCAAAAACAGCACGCAGTATCCTTGTGCAGTTATCATCTTGCTTTTTCTTCTGGTGTTTCGTTAAAGTATAACCGGTTCAACCATACAGTAGTACTGACACGACTACAATGAAGTATATAATTATGAAAGGGCGGGTTTCTATGAATCAGCCTGTATATACATACTTAAATTATTCCTTTTAAATAATCTAATGTTATAATGAAAGTCTATGCAGTCCAAAAAGAATTAAGGTATGTTTCCCATAACAATAAACGATTGTTCGAGTGATTTTTCGGTCATTTGATGAAAAAAAAGTTTTTGTTCAACAAGATTGGGAACCTCTCATCTACATTCATCGGATTTTATTTTAACAAAACATTACTTGGCAGACAAATACCACTAAGAAGTAGCGTTGTCTGTCTTTCCTGTTTGCCAGATTTAACACCTCTTGATTTCCTTGGGGGTTTTATAACTTAACAATACGATTTTTGCAACCAGGCTCAATAAACGTTTGCAATAAATTACTGAAAAGGAATTGAATTATCACAGAGTTTATGCTTTCAAATCAATCTCCAGACGAGACGAAATTAGATATACAGAAAAGGACATTTGAAAGCTATATCATTTAACCCTTTTCAAACAGAGCTCCCACAATTAGTTATCTAAACATATGCGATTGTTTGTAACCAAATCAAACACTAATTATCTTTTAGATGAATATTGGTCGAGCAACATAGTGGCTTCCATGTAGAGGGCTTTTAAAGTAGCAATTTATTTAGAGATTTTTCATCGATAGACAAACAAATTTCGATCTCACGACAATCGAAAATAAACCCATAACTGTTCATGACGCCTTGCAAGTTGTGTGTAACTTTTGGATCGATTTTGAATCGAAAGAAATTGATTGATTCCATTTCTATGATAACTCTGGCTTAAGAATCACTGGCAGTAGACTAAGTGCAATCGCAAATGATGGCCAATTGATTATCGATTATTGTTCCGAAAAAGAAACGAACAATTCTAAACATTCTGACCAAAATCCCGAAATCCAAATGTAGCAGAAAAAATGTCCTATTTACGTCAAATCTGCTTAAAATTGGATTTACCAGTAAAATTTAGGAATAAGTTTAACTTCTTAAAAATACGGTTTAATTGTAGACATGTCCAAAGGAATTATTTTGAATCATTTCGTAATGATTTTCTATTTGATATCAAGAACTTTTTATGGTGTAAATGTTAAGGACATAAGTTTTAATTGCTATTTAATGAGTTCCTGATTAAACTGTAAAGATCAGCCAACCAGGGTAAGGTGCTCTCATGGAAGGACAAGATCCTAAAAAGAACCTGAGATCTAGGCTTATCCATTCTTTTCGATTGATTGAGTATTTAATTGATTTTGACCAAATGCCAAGCCGTGTCTCGTTGTTATATGCCTAGAGATTAAGTACATTATACGTTTGTATTTATATCTTTTGTGATGTTGTTTCTTAAGAGTTTTTCTTTTTACCCTCAATTATAAATCAAGTATCCCTTCCTAATAGAAATAATGTAGCTTCACTTTCAGATGCAGGTTAGTGTCATAACTAGGCCACATTTTGATGACAATCTTCCACCTCTTCAGAGGATACAGTCAGCATATTCGCCCACAGGATATTCTTTTTGATGCTGCTTAAATAAAACTCGCAGAATAAAGAAATGAGATTTAAATGGAATGAGAAATTAATTTAAAATTTCTAAATTCGAACGCTATAACATCTAATACTACCAGCATAACCAGAATAATTATAAAGATAACATGAAAGAAATACTTGATAAAGATTAATAATTTGTAATCCGGCATCATATTCGAACAGGTTCTTTTCTTCCAAAGATTTATTAAACTTTAGTATTATGAAACCTGTTATAATTGAAAGGAATATTTACGTACCGGTAAGCATTTAATCTCTCTGTCTCTCTCTCTATATATATATAATTTAATTTACTATCAGGTAATAACTGTGGAGAATATTAAAAGTTTATATAATTCGATTAGCTTGTAAATAGAATGACTATATATATATATATATATATATATATATATATATATATATATATATATATATATAATTATTGCAGGTTACCACGACTTTTGAGAGCTACAAATATAATGTTGTAATACTGGAATGTTTAACAAAAATGAATAATGTAATTCCGATGATGTTTATTTTATTGTGCTGCTCTATTTCTATTTTATTTCACGCAAAATCCCTTTACTTCTGATTACTGATATGAAAAAGTCTTTGTTTTTAATTATGAATTAAATGACGTTCCTGAAGCTATTCACATGGCCCCATGAATATCAGTTCTATTTAAGTGACTTTTTCGGGTATGAGAACGTTTATTTTCTTTGTTTAATGGTATATCAACCTTCATGGGTTATTCAATGTTGAGGCCATCCCTCTAGAAGAACAGTGGTGGTACTATTTAACCCATAACTAGTAAGATAAACGGGTTCATGGCTTTCCCAAGGGTATTTGTCCGTAAGTAAACGTAATAGTGCGACTAGAGTTCGAACTCTTTTCCTACGATTCCGAGGTCCATTGCTTTCACCATTACACTCCAGAGACACTCCTTTTTTTTCCGATAATGTTAAAAACAACATTCTAACTGGAAAAGCGAAGACATTTTTCTGCTAATTTGTCCTCTTGTCACTCATTATCAATTTAGCTAAAAAAAAAATTAAAAAATGAAGGATCGCAATAGATTTTCCGTATTGAAAATAATTAATGCAATTGGGACGTCATTTCAATTCGGACAGCGTGATATACGAAGGTCTGGAATATTCTTGACAGATGGGATCACGTATATATATTAATAAATTGTTTGGTAAGACACAAGAAAAGCATTTATTTATCATAACAATTGTTTTTCAGCATAATCTCTTTCGCTACAAATGTGCTTGATCTATAGTTGAATATTGATCACGTCGGCCAAATATTATGTGATCAAAACTTCAGATAAAAATTTTGAAAATAGATACGTGTCCGGTCACAGAATTAATCCTCAAAATTCTCTGATCTTGTAATCTTTTGCCATATTAAGTTATGGATAGTATGTCTATCCCAGCATTATATTTACCTTGCTTTTCTTCAAAAACATTTGTTCATGTAGTGAGTGTGATTCGCATTTGTTTGCTAACATTTTTATTAAGCAAGTACCAATAAGACTGTAAATATTGATGTATCAATATATATATATATATATAAGTTGACGACAATAGTCGAGGGTGACCCGAAGGCTCCCTTTTCAATATATACTGCACCGAGGTGCACTGGATTACTCCACTTTACCCTTATTATGCTGAGTGTTGAGTAAGGAGGAATCAAGTATCATTTTTGAGTATTTGGTATGACTCGACCTGGGATTGAATCCCGGCTTCCTGAACCATTGGCGAACACAGTAACCACTTGGCCAATCCTTTTTATATAAAAACCCAAGAAAAAATCCACTTCCTTGTTGTCATCATAGATTTATTTCTGTTCGTGAAACCATCGTCAGATGTTGAAAGCAACTTTCATTTATTTAGTTGGTCTTATATTGCTACCGGCGTACACCTTAATGTCACGTGGTCTACCACTGAGAGGAGAGAAATAAGGAATTTCTACTACCCTTCCGTGTTTGAATTAGCAGGCCGCCAAAAACTGACCGTTAAAATAGAAATAAGGAATGTAGGTCAACTTCGGCCCGCCGTTGAAGGAAGAAAAGAATGTGGGTCAAGCTATCTGTACCCCGTAACCTCGCCCGGGTGAAAGAGATAGTAGTCCTAACGAACCGCCAGGGAAAGGAAGAAAAAAAGGTTAAATTATTGGCCATAACCCTAAAGCGGAAGTAGCCCCTTTCCGTCAGCGGAAATAGGGATAAAGAATATCAGTTTTGAAGACAGATGTCGTCGTGAACAGATGGGGCGAATCTCGTGCCAAACTCCGGGCGAAGAACCAGAACCGGGATTTTCAGGACATTAGTTGAGATGATAAGATATATAGAAACGGCCGCCGAAATTACCGGGGAAAAGCGGAAAGCTCTTGGACAAGATGACAGACACATTCAAGCCGAGCTATGTAAAATACCCTCCGAAGGAACCCGTCAAAAAGCTAAGTACTGTAATTACATATTCTCTCTCTCTCTCTCTCTCTCTCTCTCTCTCTCTCTCTCTCTCTCTCTCTCAATTTAAAGAAAGAAAAAAGAAAAAAGAAGAAAGACATTTATATTCATGTATTATCCGCCGACACGGAGAATATGTGTGTCCGCGTATATATAAAAAAAACCTTGTCATATTTTAATGTCCCCACGTGTTGAAATTTATTTATTGTGTTGTCTGCCTGTCAAGTTGTCTATTTCATGTTTGTTTTCAGCTTCGTTCGCCTCATGTTATTCTCGCCTAAATTCTTTCCTTTAAAAATATTATACGGGAAACCGGAATTGTTGACTACTATAGTTAATATTATTATATCAAAACCTAGAGGCCCATAATCTTCCATTATCCTAGGGGTAGGAGGAGGTAGTGGCCTGATGGGTGTGGTTGTAATGTGAAATTTGGAAACCCCTTGCCAGCGGCGGTCAGTCTAGCCCCAAGTTAACCCCAACATAATCTGCCAGTTTCCCTACGCCCAAAAAGGGAATCTTAACTGGAACTTCTTTTGTGAGGGATCAAGTGCCAGGCTGATTTTATGCGAAAAATAAATTCTTGTCTTGGGATATTAATAATTTTGCCGTCACATTAATAAAAAATTTCCATCTGATGATGGTTTCACAACCAGAAATAAATTTATAATGACACCAAGGAAGTGATTTTTTTTTCTTTTGGCTTTTATATATAAATATTTTTTAATTCTGCACGTTGGGTGTTGATGTATTTTAAATCCCAAATTGATTATATACCCATAGCCATTGACAGTGTAGACGCAATTTGAATACTCCTATCCTATGGATTTCCTCCTCAGATTATTATATATATATATATATATATATATATATTCTTTTTATTGCCACGTCATGGGGAAGACAAGTGCCTCCGCCAAGAACACATGACTCAGGTATGCCAACGCATATTCTAGCAGTGGATTCCGTAGTAATCTCTGTTTTGAGAAAAAAACTGCAAATATTGCTTTCCCATAATAAACAGATACTGTAAAACAAACACATGTACACCTTGTCACTAGTCTAAATTCTTGCTTTTAAAATAAAAAGCGGATTAAACAATCCGCTTAAAATTGTTACCCATCCTCCTGTTATTTTGAGGTTGTTTTTATGCATTTATGTAACGATAAGGCACCCAATCAGAATGTTACTGGACAAAATAGAGTGAGAAACATCATGGCACCAGATAGAGGCGTGTAATATAGAGGGAATAAATAGACGCTTGTGTGTGACGTAGCCTCACCGACCTAGTACCATCTCGAGTATTAATAGATGTCAAATTCTTCAAATACAAGATGGACCCACTGTTTCAAAATGCAAAAAGTTTATTTCTGACAGTATACATTTCAAACAGCAATCACCGAACAACGAGACAGACAGACAGAAAGATCTACTCTTGTTATATAGATACACTAAGATTCTCGTGCGTATGAGACAGAGGAACAAACACCTGACCCCAACCTCTCTGCCCCAGTGGGTTATTACAGCTTCGACCCTCTGAGCTTTGAAATGACCTAACTGCCCACTGAATTCAAAAATATCTTTCTAATATAACATTTCCTAATTATTGCATCATCTAATCAGGATAATCACACGTGTCATCAACTTTTATTTAATCCAAATCAAACCTTCTCTAAGTCAGAGGACATGGCTTCAACTTTGTTTATTTTTCCAAAATCTGGACTTTAACCTGTGATTTCAAAAACAAAACCTTATTTTGATATGACCTGACTGTCGTCTCATCCCAGGATACGTGCAACAATTACACTAGAGATCTTAGCGTGTGACCTACACTTCTTGCTCTTAATTAAAACAAATAAAATTATAAACTAATATAATTAAGTATCATCCTTAATTATATTACATTTATTTGCGTTATATAACTTTTGTATTTTGCTGCCTATATTGGTAATAGATTTCTAAAAATAATTTTTCAGTCCTGTTTGTTGGAGCTTAGAATTCGTCGACTACATCCTCTGCTGACCCCCTTTTCTCAAAATGGCTTTTTTCTCTACTTTCTTTCTTTCTTGATTTCATATTTGTTTGTTTTTTGTTGTTTTTTTTATTTCTCACAAGCACTATCGCCACTTCAGTTTTAGGAAGGACTCATCACCTTACAAGAATTTTTTTAAAAATTTCATTTATGCTGCCATTTCTCACTTCTAACGCTGCAATTTAGAACATTTTATTGATTTCACTTATAATAATGGAATTAATTTATACCCTATCGATGATATATTGATGATATGATATATAATAGTGGAAGGTGGGACTAGGAACTGTAATTTAAAGACTTTAGGGTTCAAATAGCGATTTAGATATTATTGAGGAAGAAATGTTTAAAATAATTTTTTTACTCTTCCTGCTACCTTCCTCCTTGTACTTTCGTTCCTCCGTATTGCAGTAATTTTTTGCATCGTTCGTAGAACATTTAGTATTTCTTTACTTTCTTTGACCTCCAAATCGGAAGTCTTATCTGGTGATTGTATTTTTTAAGTACATGAAACTAGCAGCAAAGAGACTGCTACAGAGAGATGAATACAAACATTCATTCCTTTTGAGTTTTAACCTGAACTGCTGCCCGGTGTATATATATATATATGTGTATGTGTGTGTATGTGTGTGTATACTACCAACCAAAAGTATTTGGCCACCCTCAAAAATTTTTATTTTTCATCCTAAAAGTGTTTTTTTTTAAGCGCCTCAGTGGTTTTATTTATTATACTAAATTCAAGTTTTCCTGGGCCACATTAAATAGAAATTAAACAAAAACAAAACAAAAAAGACACCAAAAAATTTTAAACTTTAGATTCATCAAAATGACCTTTTCTGGCCGCAATCACGGCTTCTTGACATTCTTTCTAAGAAAGACTGAATATAGTTCTGCCCAGCTTTCCTACACGAGTTGCCAAAAGCGAGCCGCATTTGTGGGTTGTTTATCTCTGACTTTTCAATCAAGTTCATCCCAACTTCAATGGGATTTCAGTCCGCTGATTGTACCGGCCACGATATCAGTTGAAGGACATGCTGTCCCTCTTTGTTTTTAATATATCTCTGGCAGAGTTTACTACAATGCTTTATGTTGCATGAGCACAAATACTTGAGCTACAAATCACTTTCAAGATTGAATCATGTGATTCTGTTATAACTGGTCTGATTCAATTTACCCATCACCTGGTGGAAATCACCGACTTAGCAATTTGTAAAATCCCATCCCCACTCGATGCTCTACGGTTGGTGTGATACAGTGGCTGGTTGTGTGGTTAGTTGGGTTTTATGGCATATCAAACCTTCTAAGGTATCTCATGCCAGATCCTGTTTTTACATATATATATGATTTGTAAACGAATAGTTTGCTGTTAGCTGATGGATTTTTAACTAGTGTGAGGCCATACTACGTCCAGAGGTTTGGGAGTACTCCTAACATGTTAGCATTGTGTTCAAGTGGGATTTTTCATATTCTTTGGTATAACCATGTCTCTTCCAAGGCAGAACGTCATCCATATTGACGTTCTTAAATCACTCAAATTATTTACATTGAAAGATTGCTTTCTGGTCAGACAGAAAGTCCTACATTATATGAGAACGTATTAAATGGTGCAGCGCATTTGACATGTCAAACACTGTTTGCTGTTCCTGTTTCAGTATAAAAGAAGGAGTAAGTCTTGTATGACTAATGTGCAATCGGGATATAGTAACTTATTCTCTTCTCGATTTTCTAAAAGCTGGTCTCCATCTTCCCCAAATGGGTTTGATCTGGAAGAGTTTATTGTGGATGTTATTATTCCAGCATTGTTGCTATTTTGCCAGAAGAAATTTATTGATTTTGGGTTTCAAGTCTGTGTTTGAAATCTTGAATTTATTGGGGTCAAATCTTCGGCGGATTTGGCTGCCGAGTCTGCGCTTTCATTTCCTCTAACTCTAATGTGGCTTGGGATCCAGCATTTAAGAATATCTTTATAATTTGACATTGAGTCTAGTATTCTCCACAATTTAATCATAAGGAGGATCTCAAGTTTTTAATGACAATGTTCGTAAGACAGAGAGCAAAACTGAGAATATGATAAATTTCTTATATTTGCTTTTAGATATGATGTCGAGTGCTTAGTCTATTGCACGGGCTTCATCTGAAAAGATGGAGCTTTCCAATGGAAGAGCGTTTTTTAGGATTTTTATTTAAAACAGCTGAGCACGCTGTTTTATCATTGTCCTTGGAGCCATCCGTGAAGACATATAGGTGGTCGGGACGGTGTTTGAGGATATTGCGAAATATCTCCAGGTAAAAGCTGGAATGATTTTTTGTTTTGGTGAATTCATTTAGTTCGAGGATCACCTTAGGTTTTTAATAGTCCAAGGTTTGAGAGAAAATGCTTTGATTCATATATTCTAGAGAAATTTTAGAGAGTTAGAGAGCAGGTTCATCTGAAAGCCCAAAGGCTTTATTGATTTTTTTCTTTTTTTCAAAATATTGCTTGCATTTAGGGTTGAAGGTGCAGTCATAAGCTGGGTTGGATGGGCACAGTTTGAGCCATTTTTTTAAATCTGAGTTGCAGGGATACTTTATGGGCTTCGGCGTATAGGCTGTCAACTGGAGAAGTTTTGAAGGCTCCTTAGACCAATTTTAGGCTTTCGTGGTGGATAGGATCGAGCTCTTTGAGATAGGACCTCCTTGAAGATCTATAGATTAAAATGACATCGTCCAGATGTGATCTGTATATCTTAAGGAACGTTTGACATTCAGCTCCCAATTTTATGAGAGCAACCACTCGCAAAAGTTGTTGGGTTCACGTGGATTTGGTTTTTAAGTATCTTATGTGGATGATAAATGTCAGCTTCTTGTTGAATATAACTCCAAGGAATGTATATTCGTCAACAACAGGTATTTCAGTATCTTCAAGTTTGATGACTGGATCGTTGTGCATTTTTATCAGACAGCAAAAATACACACATTGGGTTTTGGACTTAGAGAATTTAAAGCCGTTGTCTGAGGCCCATTTATTTATTTTGATGAGATTCTATTGTAGTTGCCGTTCTACTAGGTTCATGTGGGTGGCTCGATAACAGATGACGAAGTTTGTCGACGCTGAGAGCACAATCGATTGCGGGGTTCAGGCACTTAACAACATTATAGATTTTTATGAAGAAGAGAGTAATAGACAGGATGCTTCCTTGTGGTATACCTTCCTTTCGATTTTTCTGGTCAGAAAGAGTGGATCCCACGCGTGGTCTGAAGTTTCTTTGTAAGAGAAAGTTTTTTTTTTAAAGCAGCAGCCTTCCTCTTAAGCCCAGATCATGTAGGTCTCATATGTTCCCATACTTCCACATTGTATTATATGCCTTATAAGGAGAGGGCAGTTGTAGTATGTTGTTGACTTTCTTCTCTAGGTCCAAAAAAATTACCAACTGATGTTGTTTTTTTATGAAGGCTTCGCTGATGAACGTTTCCTGGTAGATCAAATGGTCTACAGTTCCTTTAATTTTTTTTTTCGGAATCCTGTCTGCATGTTGGTTATTAGGCTGTTTGACTCAAGGTACCACGTCAGTCTGTCATTAATCACCGACTCCATCGTCTTGCAATGGCAGCTAGTCAATACGATGGTTCGAAAATTCAGCGGAGTAGAAGTATCTTTGTCTGTTTGGGGGATGGAGGCATTTATCTTCTGTCTTCATGTTTCTAGAAAGTACCACTCGTTTAGATGTTACTAAAATCATTCCAAAGGCACTTGACAGATTCATCCGGTTGTTGTTTGAGAAACTCATCGTGTATCTCACCAAGGTCGACAGCTGTATTGTGGGATTTATTTATGTCTGGAGAGGGGTAACCGGGAGCAACGTGCAGGTACAAGTCCCGGTAAAACGGAGGAGGTGCAGGGACAGGAGTCATACCACAGCGCCCAGTCCCTCCAAGCTTCAGTTCCTCTCACTCTGGGCAAGGAGTCCCGTAAGAAGATTAAATGGCCCCCAGCGAACAACAAGGGGGCCTGGCAGGACTTCGATAATGACATTTGTGAGATAATTCAGTCAGCTACGAAGGGGGACGTGGAGAGGCGACTAAGTTTCATGACGACAATAATAACTAGCTTGGCGTCAGAGAGATTTGGTTTCGTCGAAACCCGGCAACCAAGAAGGCCCTACACTGCCAACCGTAGGGTGAATAAAATGAAAGACCTAAGGAAAGAAATAAGATCCCTTAAGAAGCTATATAGAAGGGCAAGTATAGAAGAGCGTCAACCCCTCAAGGAGCTCAGGGGAATACTCAGAGGGGAATTGAAAACCTTACGGCGAGCGGAGTGGCACAGGAGGAGGAGGAAAGAAAGATCAAAGAAGAGGGCAAATTTCCTGTCTAATCCCTTCGGCTTTGCAAGAACATTACTAGGGGAGAAGCGAAATGGGAATTTGGAGGCATCGGAGGAAGAAATTAACAACCACCTTCGAGATACTATGAGTGACCCTGCAAAAGATCAAAATATGGGTATTAACAACCGCTTGATTCATCAGAAGCCACCAGTGGTCCAATATGACACCCGCTTGCCAACCTGGAAGGAAATGCAAGAAGTTGTGAGAGCCACAAGATCCGCCTCAGCACCAGGACCAAGTGGAGTACCTTACATTGTGCACAAGCGGTGTAAAGGAGTTCTAGAAATCCTGTGGAAGATATTGAGAGTCATTTGGAGGAGAGGCAAGATCGTGGAGCAATGGAGATTCGCTGAGGGGGTATGGATCCCGAAGGAGGAGGGTTCGAAGTTATTGGACCAGTTCCGATTAATTTCATTATTAAACAGTGAAAGTAAGATCTTTTTCAGTTTATTGTCAAGGCGATTATCAGATTTCTTCCTGGGTAACGGCTACATTGATACATCAGTCCAGAAGGGCGGAGTAGCCGGTATGCCAGGGTGCCTTGAACATACAGGAGTCCTGACACAGCTCCTGAGAGAGGCAAAGGAAAACAAAGGAGACTTGACTGTATTATGGTTGGATCTCGCTAATGCCTACGGGTCCATACCACACAAACTGGTGGAGGAAGCCCTAACGAGACATCACGTACCGCCATCAGTATGCGATCTCATTGCAGACTATTATAGGAATTTCCGGCTGAGAACATGTTCTAGTTCAGTAACATCAGAGTGGCAAACTCTGGAAAAGGGTATCATTACAGGGTGCACTATGTCTGCCGTCCTTTTCTCATTGACTATGAACATGCTTGTGAAGGCGGCAGAGGTGGAATGCCGAGGTCCTTTGTCTAGATCAGGAGTCCGCCAATCACCAATAAGGGCTTACATGGATGACTTAACCGTGACGACAACATCTGTCATGGGAGGTAGATGGCTCTTAAAGGGTCTCGAGAGAAATATGACCTGGGCTAGAATGTATTTCAAGCCAGCAAAATCCCGGTCACTAGTATTGAAAAAAGGCAAGGTCATGGAGAAAGTCCGATTCACAGTCACAGTGGAATCGTTAGAGAGAGCAATTAGTAATCGGTTGAGAAGGTGGCTGGGCTTGCCGAGATGCTTAAGTGGTGCAGCTCTCTACGGGAACAGCAACGCATTGCACCTCCCCTGCAGCAGCCTCGTGGAAGAATTCAAAATCACGAAGACAAGAGTACTGCTACAGTATACAGAGTCTGAAGATCCAAAGGTGGCGGCAGCAGGAATTCAGATAAGATCTGGCAAGGAGTTGAGTGCGAGGAGAGAGTTGCAAGTGGCGGAGGAGAGGCTTAGGCATAAAGATATCTTAGGGTCGATAGCTAAAGGCAGAGCGGGATTGAGATTTTTCCCCTCGACGCATACCATCAGTACCAAAGGCAAGGAAAGACGCCATCTCATCCTAGAAGAAGTCCGAGAGGGCGTAGAAGAAGGGCGTTACGGCAAAATGGTCGGTCTGAGTCAGCAAGGAGCCTGGACAAGGCGGGAGGATGTACAGAAGAAAAGGGTTACATGGTCAGATTGTTGGCGGCCGGATTTCAACGAGATACGATTCCTCATTAAATCAGTGTATGATGTGTTACCGAGCCCAACGAACCTGCACATATGGGGGAAGATAGAGACCCCAATTGTCAACTATGTGCTAGGAAAGGATCTTTACAACATATCCTTAGTAGTTGCCCAAAAGCTTTGGGTGATGGTCGGTACCGTTGGCGTCACGATCAAGTACTCAAGGTAATTGCAAATGAGGTGACTAAAGCTATGAGGGCTAGTAAACATCAACCAGGAAAATTGAAGCAAATCAATTTCGTAAAAGCAGGAGAGAAAATACAGAGGAAGAGGAGAGAGAAAACGAACCTGTTATCTTCCGCAGACGATTGGCAGTTGACAGTGGATCTGGAGACTCAGCTGAAGTTCCCCAAACACATAGCTGTAACATCGCTAAGACCGGACCTGATATTGCACTCAGATAACACAAAGCAGTGCATTATTTGGGAGCTGACTGTGTCATGGGAGGAATATATCACTCTCGCTAATGAGAGGAAGAGGTCCAAATACCAAGAACTGGTCGAACAATGTCAACAAAAGTCATGGAAGATTCATTATGACCCCGTAGAAGTTGGTTGCAGGGGCTTTGCTGGACAGTCTTTGGGCAGAGCCCTAGCAAAAATTGGCATAGTCGGTGCAGCAAGAGTGAAGGACATTACCAACACAGTTCTGAAGGCGTCAAAGTGGATTTGGCTTAAGAGATCAGAGCCATGGGAGAAATAAAGAGGACGCTGGAGGAGCCTAAAGAATTAAGACTAAGATACACATTACAAACCATAAATGCATAATTAGTTAATACTAAGTTAGGATAGTCGGAATGTCGGGGGGAGGGGTTGAGAATAATTGGCGGTTGGGAGGGGGGATGGACATTTTATTTTATTTTATTTATTTATTTTTTAATAATCCGTTTTTTTTATTATTTTTTTTTCTTCCTCGTATACTGGTTATGGTCCGCTACGATTTAAGGTAATTTATTTGCCAGCGGTCACGAGCAGTTTTAGTTAATTGATTGAAACCTAATTGCAAATAGTTCATGGGACGAAGGAGGGGGGGGACTGGAGATAGGTTCGAAATAGTAATAAATTAGAATGTAAGGAGTTGATTAGAGTAGCGTTTTTTGTTTTTTTTTTGTTTTTTTTTTTTGTTTTTTTAGGAATATGCATTAGATTGGTAATATGAGCATAGGTTAATGATAAACGGGGAGAAAAATTTTGGCAAAAAGCATGAGTTAATCTGTAGCAATTAATCTCGTGAGCCAAATAAACGGGATTATTATAATTATTATTTTTTTTTTTTTTTGCGAATAGGGGCATAAGGTAAAGTTAAAGACTGACTGAATAGTTTTGAGCGGGGGATTAATTCATGTTAGTTTAGTAGTATTAGTATAGGACAGATTTGGCAGGAAATTCGTGTAAGTCTAGTGAAGTGTAAATCATGGACACGGACGAGTATTAAAATAACATCTTACCTCGTTACCGGTTCCGGAAGTAGCAGGGAGAAACCGGATGAGGTAAAGATGGTACTATATAGCAGAGGAGTGTGGAATGCCCTGTTTTCATTGGCTGTTTACTAAAAGACAGATGTCTATAAGAACGGCCGAAGTCCGGCTTTTTATTTATTTTTTCTTTGCTTTGGTAGAGGCACGAGCGTAGCACGTCGCGATCTCGGAGGCGGCTTGGCTCTTTTAGAGTCAAGCCGGGGTTACTGTCGGAGCTGATATGATGAAGAAATAACCCGAAATCGGCAATGAAGACAGCGCATCACTGAAGACCTCCCTGATGCATCTAAGATGTATGATTGAAATGAAATAGAATCCACTAGTCCCGTTAGGTTGAATGACTTGTTATAGCTCTGTTTAAATTTAGTAATTTTATGTGTTGACCCGAACGGAGGAATTTTTGGAGAATGTTTCTGCTAGTAGATCTGTGATTGCTTTTTTTTTCTTGTTATTTTTTCTTTGTTACGGAGAGGTGTTTTAGTTGGGTTGCTTGTTTTTTACCGGTTATTTTCCGAATCATGAGCCAAATTCTTTTCAATTTGGAGCAGGTGTTTAGTTCGCTTACATAATTTTGTGACCTCTTTGATAGTTTTATGGGCATTTGCTCCGTAAAGCTTAAAGGATATTATATTGACGGTTGTGGGCTCAGTATTAGAATTTTCGCAATGCTGATCATTGTAGACGAATAACTTTTCTACATTCTTAGCTGAACCTTAGTCTGTCCCGTTTATAAAAGTGGGTTGGTTTGTGCGGAAAACAGATTTTTGCTATTTCTCTTAGTTCTTCTGTGAAGATGGCAGGTCCTCCTCTTGAGGAAGCAAACTCTCAATCACAATTCGGAAATCGTCGCTCCCACATGTATCATCATACACTCTCCTGGAGAAGTCCAGGAAAATTGAGGTGCCGCAGAGGGTTAAATCTCTGGAAGAGTAGGTTGCTGAAGATCGGTCGATATGTGTTTGAGATTCCGTATAGAAGATATATAACTTATAATTATTTCTAATTATAATAGTAATTATGTTTTTCAATGTTCTCCCTTTTTGGTTTTTGTTTTACAGCCTAATATGGTATTGTGGCTGCTAAAATCTCCGAATAAGATATAAAGAGTGAGCAGATGTAGTATGTTGTTGACTTCCCTTTCGTTAATTGTATCATATGGCGGAATCTATTGTTTGCAGATGTTTATTGTTCTGGGTAAGATTAATTTGACGGTGATTGCCAAGATTTCAGTGTTGAGGTTGATTTTGCTTCGGGGTATGTCATTCCTAATTAGGACTGTGACACCTCTCAAAGCCCTGTGACAGGTATTGTGAATATGGTTATAGCTTTCGTAATTTCTTATGTTAATGTCATTATTCGCTTTGAGGAATATTTCTCGAAGGCAAACTATTTGAAGGTGAAGGCCAGTCAAAAGATGTTGCAATTCTTTGTAATTGATCCAGATTCTTGGAAGTTCCCCATAATGAGTGTCGTGCAACGAGTTTGGCTTGGGTTGCTGCAGTTAATTATGTTGGATTGGAATTATTGTTTTTTTTTTTCGAATTGTTTTTAAAGTTGGGGTCATGTCTCCGTTCTTTCTATGAAGCTAAATCTATTACTTGGTATCAATCTTTTATGTTGTGGGGTTTGTGGTTTGGCAAGGTAGGTTCAACAACTTTAGTCGTTCTCGTCAAGATGATGATGGAGTATGATCTGTTTGGATTGTGGGGGAACGCTCGGCTTTGGTTTCCTTATTCGATCCAAGCTTGTCTAGTTTAACAATATGTAGACAGATTGGAGATCCGTGTGCACTTTGTGTTCAGGGGGATTTCTTATTCTAAGAGTGGTAGTTTGGGTTTGTACGATAGATTTAGTTTGCGCTTTTCCTTCAATGACTGCTTTTAGCAAAGTTTGATCTTCTGCTATCTCAAATTCAACCGAGTGTAGATTCCTCAGTTGCACCTGGAATTTTGGCCAATCATTTGGTTGTAATTGGACGAGAGCTCTGTATCTGTTGCCTTGATTAATTTGTCTCATTGGATCCGCCCTTCGTGTTACGGGGGCGTAGGTGTTCTTTGCTTCCGAAAAGCTCACACACCTCTAGTGCTTTACTTCTAATATTTCTTTTTCTTTTTTTTTTATTGATGTCACAAGATCTTCAGTAAGCAGGATTATTTTGATGGCAGCGTGGACATTTCTTTTCGTTTGAGCACTCTTCCTCCCTGAGTTCGAGTACCGTTTTTCCGTACTTTTCACATGTCAGATATCCTCGGAAAGCCTCCCAGAGATGTCTATCTTTTTGACATTTGAAGCATTTCATTGGTACTGGAATATATTGTTCAGTCCTCTCGAGGCAGTAGCCGACTTTCACTTCATTTGAAATATGGGGCTGATTAAATGTCTGGATTGATCTCAATATGCTCACCGCCCTTTCTGATGGTGATTCTTTTAGATCTCTGTTTTCCCAAGGCTGCTGTTATCGCCTATGTTATAGTCAACGCCACCCCACTACTTTTGACAACTCCCTTCGATGTATTCAATGTTTCATGGATATATGCTTTACATTTAGTAGTGGGGAAGCTTTTCATTTTGAGGCTGTTTTCAACCTGCCCTCGGCTGTCCACCTTGACAAGAAAGTTTTCGTTTCGAACTTTCCTTACCCTTAAGAAAGGGGAGAATTTAGCTTGTCATATCTCCTCCTAAGTTTAAATGACAATGAATCTCCGAGTCTGATTCAGATGAATTTCTTTTAGTTTTTTGTTAGAAGATTCCATCAGTGATGTTTATTTTTAACTGGTCCACGGTGTCCCACTTGTGTTGGGAATGGACCAAGGAGGAAACGCATTTGCTTTGACTGAGACGGAGATACACAACAAGTATACTCGAGGTGGGAGTAGGTTTTAGAGCCCTAGCTAATTTCAGGTTTTCAGTAGACGTTACTAATTATCGAGTAATTTAGCAGTGGTCAAAATCCCATTCTCTCAACACAAGTGACCCTCTGCCTTCTAATACTTAAAAGGTAAAGGTTGGGAGTTTACTCCTCAAGCGGGATAAAAGATATAGACGCTTGGACTTTTCCCAACCAGCCGATTGATCGTATCGGGCCTGTCCGACCGCCCATCTAGCACAGTAAGGGGCAGAGTGGTGTGTTGAAATTGATTTGACCACTCGGTTGTCGAACCAAGTACTGCTCAATCTCCAAAATCCCGTCCTTACGTATCACCGGTTGCCATCCACGGCCAACAGATGAACTCATTGTAAGTTAACTCCCCCCTCTGCAGAGGTGCAGTCAGAGTATTCTTCTGCTTCAGCTGACTGATCGGAAAGACAGGTGGTTGCGACTCTTTCTTCACTGTTAACCGCACATAGACCCTTTTGTTTGACCCGTAGATTTCAAACTTTCATTTGTCAGTCAACTGTTCTGCTATCCAGTCTTTGTGTGCTTTGGTCCACTGGAGCCTTTTGACATTGTTTTGCTTCCCCAACAGTGGTATTTTGACAGCAACTGCTGCATATTGACCCTCGACCAAGCCGTCGATCAGACATGCACCTATGTAAATAAGCGGAAACAGTCACTTTATCTATCGGAAGTTGTGGGCGTTATAAAATAATATAAACAGATGCCTGCTTGTCATTTGTCAGTTGTAGTCAGTGAGGGTGTGAGTCAGAGCCAGCTTGCAGTTACAGAGAGCGCCCCGTTGGAAGCAGCGACCCTCTGTTGCAACCGGTTGAGTACCCTCGTCCGAGAAGCAGTATAAGTACTAAGTGGGGTCTTGAAGATAACACAGCGTTGTATGGTCAAGAGAAGGAGTTATGGGTCAATACAGCAGTCAGTCCTTGTCTCCCTCCGCCTCTCACACACTACAGAACGAATAAAAAAGACTTATATAATTCTAAACCCGAGTGTTGTAGTTCTTCCCTCATTATGGATATATAGGCCTTGGTAAAGTCAACAAATATTAATGTCGGTTAGGCCTTCGATTCCATTCACAGAGGAAAGATGGAACAAATCCTACTAGCGTACGGCATACCTAAAGAAACCGTAGCAGCAATAACGATTCTCTATAGAAACACCAAAGTAAAAGTACGATCACCAGATGGAGACACAGAATACTTCGACATTGTACCAGGAGTACTACAAGGGGACACGCTGGCCCCGTACCTCTTCATCATTTGTCTAGACTACGTACTTAGAACATCGATTGACAAAATCAGAGAGAATGGCTTCGAGCTGACGAAGAAAAGAAGCAGAAGGTACCCCGCAAAAACAATTACCGACGCCGACTACGCCGATGACATAGCGATACTGGCAAATACACCCAACCAAGCCGAAACACTACTGCATAGTTTGGAACGAGCAGCTGCAGGCATAGGCCTCTATGTTAATGCACGCAAAACGGAATATATGAGCTATAACCAAACGGGGGACATCTCCACTCTAGAAGGAACCCCTCTTAAACTAGTAGACAAATTCACTTACCTAGGAAGCAGCGTCGAATCAACCGAAAAGGACATCGAAAGGAGGTTAACGAAGGCATGGACACCTATCAATAGGCTATCGATTATATGGAAATCAGACCTAACCGAGAAAATGAAACGCAGTTTCTTCCATCGATACTGCTATATGGGTGCACTACATGGACGCTAACAAAACGGCTGGAGAAGAAGCTAGACCTCAATTACACAAGAATGCTGCGTGCAATCTTGAACAAGTCCTGGCGGCAACACCCCACAAGACACCAACTGTACGGCCACCTGCCCCCTATCACGAAAACTATTCAAGTTAGACGAACCAGACATGCAGGACACTGCTGGAGAAGCAGGGACGAACTCATAAGAGATGTACTCTCATGGAGCCCCACACATGGCCGTGCAAAATCAGGACGACCAGCACGAACATACATTCAGCAGCTATGTGAGGATACGGGATGTTGTCCTGAAGACCTGCCTGGGGCGATGAACGATAGGGAGGAGTGGCGAGAGAGGGTCAGGGATATCCGAGCTACCAGCGCGACATGATGATGATGATGATGATGATGGATATATAATTCTACCATAAAGGCCAGTTTCACAGGGTCTTCGTCTCACAGTAGATGTTGACACATTTTTCACGAGGTTGGTTCAGTTGTGCAGTGATGTTTGGAGCAGCCAGCCTTTTGTCACACAAGCTGGTGACTCTGATGAAATTGTCCTCTATTCTTGTTTTTGCTTTTGCTTAACCAGCCTGACTTCTTCTCTTGTTTTATTCCATTTATGATATTTCCTATCAATTTGATTCACTGTAGTTTAGGGAATTTTCATTTTTTGTACTAAAGACGATAAACGCCTTCACATCAATTTTTCAAAAGATATCTGGTTATACACAGGTCAAAGTTACTGAGGAAAACTTTTATTTAATATAATAAATAAAAAGCATGGTGGTCCTTAACTTGTTTAATTAAATATGATACTTTTAGGGTGAGAAATAAAAAAAATTTGAAGGTTTCCAAATACTTTTGATTGGTAGTATATATATATATATATATATCATGCAAGATTTATAGATTTCACATATACAAACTATAGTACCATATGCAATGCTTACCGAATCCCCCGAGCTTGTAACACGTAGGTACTAAAAATAAGGTAGTGGATGTTTACTTAACCTTAACTATATTAGTAAACCGAGGTAGCAGTGAGCCAAGGTTTAGTAAGGGAGGGAAGAGAAAGAAGGGTAGAAAAAAAGAGTATAGAAATAAGGGAAAAGGTGGAGTTATTCTATCATTTACTTGCAAGAAAAAGAGTCAACTATATTTCTTGAGAAAAAAACGTTTTTCCACTATGAGGAATTTATTCCCAAAGAAATGAATTTTACAAAACAATTTTATGACCACAATTGCATATATTTCGCTATGAAAGTAGAGTTATACACTCAGCCTTTATTTTAACACAAATAAGAAATAAGAATAATACAATAGAATAAAATAACATTAATTATGCATATGAAGCGTAGAACTGGAACAAGTAAATGTCTTACTTGCCGTTGGACCGTAACGAGGCAAGAAGTAATATAAACAATTAATTAACGAAATACCCGCACTTGGTATTTGAATTCAAAATTATTTTCTTTTTCTTTTCTTTTCTTTTCAGGTTCGTTTCAGTCAACAAATAGTCCGCCCCGAGCCAGGAAATCAGTTTGCATCTGTGTTGAATATGTCCTTTACTCTGTGGCTTGTATTAAAAATTCTCTAGGCTGGTTCCACAGTGAATTCAAATTTTGTGTCGAATTTCTTCGGTTGTGCTTCTTCTTCAAAATGTCGTCCGAAACCTACCATCTCAGTGAAAGCTGAGGTGTGCAACCTTTTCTTTTCTGTAGAGAGAATTCTCTTGGGTTCACTAGAACTTTTACTTTGTTTCTTCAAGAAGCCACAACGTTCAAGCATTAGCTGATTAGTCGAAATGCTGCTTGGCAAACTGGCCACTTGACGCGTTCTAGACAGCTTCCAGACTAAACCAATTTCACAGAAAAAAAGAAAGGAAAAGGGGGTATCTGGTCAAGGCCACTCACTTTTATACCCACAAAGGGACTAACGGTCCGATTTTGAAATAAGCCCATGGCATTCAAGCAATTATTAACTGCCGAATTGAAAATTCCATATATATATATACATATATTCTTTTAAATCACAAACTAAATTGATTGATATAAAAGGAATTAAAAATAATTTTAAAAATTCATTCGGTCTTGAAAGGAACGATAATATATATCACCAGATTAATCGATGGGGTTTTTTTGGGTTTTTTTTTTTTTTTTTTTTTGGTTATTTTTTTGTTGATCGTAAAAAATAACTTGTGATCTTTGGAATTATAAGAAATAGGATACCTAATGATAATAAGAAAGAATAAATTGATAAAATTATGTGATCCAATAGATTTAACTATCAAACAGAAGTATTTTTAGGTAAGTTTAGTGTGGCTAAAGACCATAAATACAAATTATCCAATGAGGATCGAACTCACAACTCAGTAACCATAACCAACGAAACCAGCTTGCTTGCTTTTACTCCATAATTGATTGGTTAAAAACCGGCATATTTAGAATTCTCAGCACACACACATGCATACATTTTCTTCGAATTTTTCACCCCTATATCGCCGACGATACTCCTGTATAAGTTCTTTTTCTCTTGTTTTAAGCTATGATAAAAATTCTATAATTTATTCAGGAGGTACTGAATATAGATAAATAAATAAATGCAAAAAGTTGTTGATATTTCTTTCTGCACAATTCGTTTACAACATTATTTATATATTGTTGTCATGTTTTTATTTGTTTTTGTATCTAATTTCTATTTCGATATAAGCCTGAATACATTTGCAAAGATCAACAGAGATAAAAAAAAATGGTTCAATTATAAACAAACCAAAGTCAATGCTTAGTAAACAATAGTTCCTTGAAACTTTTTCTCCTATTGTTGGATATTGACTTGAAAATCCCGTTTGAAATGCCGCGTAAATTGTGTGAGTGGCAAGCTAAAAAGAAGTCGGACGCTAGAACTAAAAATAAACAGGAAATAAATCGGCTTCCTAAAGTAAACAGGATGCAGGAGTTCCACAGCTGAAGTGGCGCATGAATTGTGTGGTTGGCATGCTAGAAGATGGCGTGTCTTCGTGCAACGCGTAGGTGGCAGACTGGAGGTGTGACTACGAAAATTTTCGTGGGCGTCTGGAATATTATATAACCAGCAGAGACGAGATAGAAAAAGCTTGAGATGTACGACACGCGAAAGTAGAGAAGCTAGGTGAAACTAAGATGATTTGATGCCTTGAGGTGACTCAATAACAGGCTCGTGAAAGTAGAGAAAAAAAGCAGGTTTCACTGAAGATTTTTATCTCGTTCCAGTGTGTATGCAAACTCAGTCATCTCCGACTTCCCTCCACCTCTCTCTCTCTCTCTCTCTCTCTCCTCGTAAACGTACATTTCGACTTATAAAAGGAAAAAGAAAAGAAACAGATTATATTTTTATACATCTGCATTGTTGTCTTTCTCTGCAATAGTAAAGTTGGCGTCCATAGTCGAGGGGAGGGGAGGGCGCTAGGCCTTTCCCTGGATTGCTCCACTTTACCCTTGATCCGTACCTTATAACGCTGAGTGTTAAGCAAGGAAGCATCAAGTACCATTTTTTTAATCTTTGGGATGACTCGACTTGAGACTGAACCCAGGTCTGGGCTATACTACACTATTTTTTAAATCAAACGTTGTTTTCAAAGAATAAGCGTTTTTTTTGCTTTTGGGCTTCTATCACAGATTTAAAGCTAAAACTCCAGAATGAGACTGACACTTTTTTAACGGAAAGTTTATTCTAATAAGTAAAGTCGGGAAATAAAGATCTTTATGAATGGCACAAGTTAAGCACAGATCTATCGGCATTATATTTTAGATATTCGTTACATAGTTTCGTATTATCATTGTCTAGATAGTTATGTATATATAGCTTCATAGATCAGGCAGCAATTTCGATTCTCACTTGGTGTCTTTCTTTGATACTGAATTAAGCTTAGTAAAAATAAAATCTCCAGAGCGCTTCATACAATTGATTTGCAATAAAATCTTGCATACTATTTCAAGTGTAGGGAGTTTGAAGCGAACTGAAGTCTCCATAAATGGAAAACACAAAACACTACAATTATCTTCAGTCTATTTCATAAAGGACATAACCCAAAAGAAAAGACAATAGAATTTACATATGCATAGATTTTATGCATCAGCATTAGTGATATGACAAAACTGTATATATTTACCCAAACTCTCCACCATGGGGAGGACGTGTCATGAGGTCAATTTTTAAAGGAAATCGATTTTAGAACTCAGAGATTTACTTCACCTAAACTGGTAGCAGTACCAAAGCTAAAGAACCCAGTCCACTCCACAATTCATTCACAGCAAGGGTGATAGATTCTTGCTTTTCGTAAGGTTTTGCAGTCAGGTCAAGGAATTGAAATCGAGTCACCGATTCCATTTCTTATGATGATAACCGTAACACTAAGCAAGCTTCCTTTATATAACAACACTGAACTCAGACCGAAAAGTTTAAATAATTGCAATCTGAGATAAATGTTGATGCTTGATTTTTAGCGCATGAAATCAATTCTTAACATACTTTCAAAGGATTATCTGCATTATGAAGTATTTTAGAACTTGATCATAATCTTTTTATGTTTAACGATGAAAAGCGAAAGTTTAATTTTTTTTCCATATATTTTATATAAACTATTATAATGTGAGGTATTTCTGTTACGCTTATTTTACGTCTCTTTTTCTTGTTGCACACATAGCTGCATTTTGTGGTGGACCAGTGTGCAATAGAACAGAGAAGCAATTCAGTTGCATAGATTTCAAGTTTCACATTGATTCTCATTTGAAATAGATAATTGAAATCCTGTTATTTTTTCTGGAAATTATAAATATACGTTTTAATAATTCACAGGCATTATTTGCATATATATGACTCATAAATTTGCCAAATAGATGTCGTCGTTTTAAGATTTGGTTTCGTGTATCAAATTCCCAATACATCAAAACCATACACGTTATTTGCAGACATTATTTGCTGAATGCACCATTTAGTTCGATAATTAACTCTTTCCCGTGTAAATGTAAGTCTATATTCTACCAATACCAAAATAACTTAAATCCTTATTTAATTCGTGAGTTACCCACATAAACTAAATCATGTATACTTTATACAGGTGATTTTTTAAAAGACGCGCCCCTTATGAGAATTGCCCAGTCAGCTGGGGCTGTTGGATACACTAGCTGCACCTCTGCAGAGGGGTAAGACTCTCAATGAGTGTCCTGATAATATGACACTAAACAATCTGATGGTGAGGTTCCAGCGATGTTTGGGCTTTGGGGAATGCGGAGCACCGCTTCATTGTCATTGCTCCCAGGTCCACTCTGGCTCGGCGTGGTAGCACCTGATAGGACCCTATCAATAGATTAAATAGAACTAACGGCATACCTATGCTAAACTGAAATGTTT
This sequence comes from Sepioteuthis lessoniana, assembly GCA_963585895.1. Classification (NCBI taxonomy): domain Eukaryota; kingdom Metazoa; phylum Mollusca; class Cephalopoda; order Myopsida; family Loliginidae; genus Sepioteuthis; species Sepioteuthis lessoniana. Next base: position 106,119,896 of record OY757920.1, on the reverse strand, counting down.
GAAATAGAAATGTTTTTGACAATTAAACCGTACTTATATTTAAACTGCGTGCTTATGCTAAACTGAACAATTAGAAATGGAATTATTTTTTGACATTAAAACTGTACTTACACAAAATTGATTTGTTTAATATGGAACTGTTTTGACATTTAACTGTGTGTAAACGAAATCTGTACTTGTACTAAACTGAATCAGTTGAATTAGAACTGCTTGACTATACTGAACAGCTTGAAATAGAAATGTTTTTCAAAATTAAACTGTACTTACATTTAAACTACGTACTTATCCTAAACTGAATTGTTGGGAATAGAACTATTTTCATAAAAATAGATCTGGCGTTAAATAACCTACAAAGGTTGATATGCCATAAAACCCACCAAACCAACCAAACCACCTTACGAGAAGAGTAAGCAAATCTCTGACGCTGTACAGAGGTATTATTTTTAGGCCAATGTACGCGTGATCTTTTCCACTAAACCTATTCTGACATGTGAAGATATTCTTCTCCCTCATCATAATAATTCCCTTATTTATTTGTTTAGGTGTTGTTGCGGGTTGTGCAACTTAGGAAGAACTAACCATAGGCTAGATACTAGAATCAAGCAACATTTACTTAAGAAAATACGAAGATTTATTGGAGGCCTGACTGATAATCGTAGAAATACATACGGGTCTGCAGAACATCAAATAGATAATCTTAATTTTGCGGAGAATTTTAGTGTGGACTTTTTCTCTATACGGAAAGTATTGGAGACTATCATATTTTGTCCAGCAGACCGTTTCTTTGTAAACAGAGGGAATGTCTGCCAGGATTTAATATCATTTCGATATTGTCTCCAATACAATATATATATTCTTTCCATCCTAAATATTTCCCTTTTTTTTTTTAATTCTACACGATATTTTTTTCGATATAGTTCTGATGGGCGTGGACGAAACCGATCAACTAGTATATCACCTTTTTTGCTTTTAATGTTTTAGTCCCATCATCAATAAAACTTTGATCTTTTTATCGTTTTGATAAAATTTCGTACCCTCCAAAATATATTTATATACATAATTTGTAAGCCAGTAGTTTGTAGGTAACTTTATTTTAGATAAGATTGTGAGAGCTCATTTCCTTGGACACAATTAAATGGTTTAACGTATCCTATCTAACACGAATAATTCTATTTGATATTAATCACTTGTTCACACACAGTTAAAGGGTTTCCAGTATTTTAATCAAGCACTAATAATTCTAAAACTAATCATTCGTTTGCACACAGTTAAATGCTTCCAAGTATTACTGTTTAACCTTATTAATTCAATTTATCAAGTATTCCTATGTAATATAAATAACTTGCAAACAGCCGTATGCTTATTAGTAAGTAATAATAATAATCTTTAATCCGTGATAACTCCGGATGAGACCATAACAGGTACTAACAATTCGGTTTAGAGTGGACCTGGATGTAATGGCAATAAAGGGGTACTCCACGTTCACCAAAGCTCTAAGACTGGAACTTCATCATCTGATGGTTTAGTGTCCTACCAGGACATTCGTTGGAAGTATTCGTTTGATATTCTACATTCACAAACGACAGAAGGACGAATGTGTATTCATTGTTGAGATTTATTTTCTAGATAAATCTCCGTGAATTCGTTAAAATTCTTACCTTCAAATTATTCTTTCGATGTGTGTGTCTTAATTTTTATGCTAAAATGTTTGCTCATTTTAAAAGTGCATTTGTCATTTTTGTAAACAAAATCTTCGTCTTGGCTAATTTGAAAATGATTAATCGTAGTTAATAATCAAAATGACAAGAAAACGTGTCATGTTTCGAATAGGATAAAGTTCATCTTGTAGTCTCGATTTTGAGTTTTAAAAGTTAATTACCAAAAAATAACACAACCAAAAAATGAATATGAATAGGGTATTTTTAAAATGGTTACATTGCCTTGAGCAACACTGTTATTCGCTGGAAAAGTTTCGGTGCTATCAATAATGACAAGAAAAGAAAAAATAAAAGCTTGAATGACATAGAGAGAAAAGCAAAATAATGATAACGTGTCTTGTGCAAAATCTGTCATCCACGCACAATGACTAAATTGAATTAGTTTGTCTAGTATTACATATTTATTTACTTACCGTCGTGCCTGTGTGATTTTTTGTAACTCATGTCATGTGGTGTTTCTTTCAGCTTCAGACCCTTGCTGAAGAATGCCTTGTAGCATTTTGATGGTGGTTCGTTGACAACAATTTGACAGGCGTCTCCTTTCATACATGAACGATAACTGCCATTGCACAGTTAGTATCTTATATGATGCAGTCTTCAACAATTGAAAAGATGCAAAAAATTATCTCCTACCATTCTTCTTCTTCTTCTTCTTCTTCTTCTTCTTCTTCTTCTTCTTCTTCTTCTTCTTCTTCTTCTTCTAGTTCCTGCATGCAGAACATCCAGCAAGTGTATGTTTGTTTTATACGAGAGTTGGCGAAAAAGTTCATTGGCTAACCAAGATACTCTCATGGAATATAACGATTTAATTCGGTTATTTTGTTTAATGGCATATCGATTTTCGTGGGTTATTTAATACCAAAGTCATCCTTGGACAGTAATGGTGCTATTTTACCCATAACTGTAGAGATAACGGGGTTCATATCTTTCTCAAAGGTTTTTGTCCAAAAGTGGAATGTGACCAAGTGAGGTTTATTTTTCAACATCGTAACCCTTATAATCCAAAACAGCAGACATGATGTCATCTCATAATTTTTTCAGCCTATGAAATTTTTAGCCCACCTCCGTAAATCTGAATTTAATGTAAAGTGTGGCACAATGTCATGTTTACCACATGCTTTTGCAAAATATTTGGTCCACAGTTTTAACTGCAAATATCAGGATGTGGATTTGACATTTACACATTATACAAGGTGATGTTTTGAGACAATTGCTTAGTCTCCAGATTATCATTCTTTTTCTATTTCCCAGTTTCTTTGCTAGAAAGCCGAGTGGTAGCAATATAATATTGATAAATGTTTACTCAGTTATTAGGGCGCAAACGCAAAGGGAAAAAAAACTGAGCATAGGAAGGTCGTGTAGCACCACGAATTTTGCGTTGAAATTCATTTCGCTTTGAAAATCAATAATCGTGTCATAGATTTTGTTCTTTATTCGAACACAACACTTTGTCTCTAGCAAGAAATTAATCATTGCTTCGGCCGAAAATGTTTCTTGGTTTGTATTTTGATCTATCTAGAATGATTTATTTTAAAATTTCATTGTTTGTATATTGCCAAATCCATTCAAAAACATGACTGTTTATACAAGTCTGAAAACATTTTATTATAAAAGTGACGCATTATCTCATGCACTATTTCTTTGAATAACCGAAATATTGAGAACTTTCTGAAGTAATATTTTCTTTATAAAAATATCGCATACGAGACACGTTTTTAATTATATATACAATATAGCTATTATGCTATTAACGCTTACAAGAATTCCTGAAAACTGGTACACTTTTCTTTTTGATTTTCAATGCATCCCTATAACAAAATTTTCTGAAATGCACACACACACACAAACACACACACACACACACATATATATATATATATATATATATATATATATATATATATATATATATAGATATATGTATATATAGATATATATATATGTATGTATGTATGTATGTATAACAGGCTTATTCCTCAGTAATTCACATATTAATTCACTTTACAGATAAAGGAAGCAGTAGAAATTCGTAATCGCCCGTGTTATGAAGGAACAAGACACATAAAGAAAGAAAGAGACAGACAAACAGACAGACAGACAGTGACAGACATACTTTATTCAATATAGAGTCGAAGTTGTACCATTTTTAAAGCTCAGGTTACAAAAAAGAGAGCGGATAAGCAAGAAAACAAACTTTTATCCTTTGAGGAAAAGTTAACAACAAAAATTATGATGACCATCGTCAACTTTAAGCATAACAATAGCAGAAAAAGGTAGAAACGATTAAATATGAAAAATCTATTATAAGTGGACCATTAGCAATAATACTAGGGTGAGTCAAAAGTTTGGCAATTTTTTATGTAACAAAAGCCATAATTCTGCGCTTTCGGATGCTTTTTATTGAACTCGTGAAAGAGGTGAACCATGCGGGATTGTTTCATGACAAGCTCACCTGATACTCTTCGTCTGCAACTCACCGGAAGCGTTTTTATGGCTTGTAGCATGACTTCGGAATCTCACAGCCTGTCTGAAATTATAATGCAAATCAAATAAACCTCTATAACTCAAAACGTTCCGAACCAATATTTATCAAATTCTAATATGTCCATTTTCACTCTGTAAAAGTATGAGTGAGGCCATCCGGTGAGGCTTGTTGAGTCATACACGGATCGGATCGTGTGGTTTCGTTCGTCTTGCTCGTTGTCTAAGGTTGTGACTCCTTGGCCTTTAGGAACCGTCCCCGCTGGCTTTCATCTGCTTTGGCGGGACCAAGTTCATTGCTTGGTGCCTGAGGTGTCCTTGTAGGAGAATGCCAATGGGGCCAAGAACTTCTAGCACCAATGATCTTGCGTGTTTCGGCCTGGGCCCGACTCCCACCTTAATAAAGGCCTTGTGCCACACTTCATCTTGGCTGGCGATTAACAATTACCACTCTTATCCAAATAATGATAGAGGCCCTGTCTGAAGTTAGTATGAAGATTAAACTAATATTAGCAGAAGTCCACTGAAATCTAATAAAAACAATTCTTCCCCACAATATATGTTGAAACATGGAGTAAAAGAAAAATCCAACAAGTGCTGAAAAACAGAAAATAAAGTTGTTAAGTGAGGGAATGTTCCCTTTTAGAGATATCAAAGGAGGTTTGTAGAGATCCTCGATCGATAAAGAAGACTGTTGAAAATATAACTAAGTTGAGAACTCGAAGCAAATAAAAAGGCATAAAGAACTTGGTTCTTAAGATGAACGTAAACTAAAGCGAATTAAAGCGGGACAGTTACTTTTGATAAGCGCACAGACCTTCGGAAAGGCTGGAATTAACAGAGTTAAGAAGGACAAAAAGTGTAGAATATTTTGTGAATTGGTATCTTTAAAAAGTCTCTTTTGGAAACTCCTTCTACTAAAGAAAATATTTTGCAAATTGCCCCAAGAAATACGCAAAAATTGACTTATTTAAGTAATTTTCACGCACGAATCTCAATTGACATGTGCTGGACCAGATAGATGGACAAAAGGATGGATTTTATCCGATTCAAACGAACCTGTATCTAAAAGAAGGCAAACATCTAGTCGTTAGTATGATGAGCTGGAATTGTTGACCAAATCAATATTGGACCGTGCAAAGTCATTGAAAGAGTTTAAGAGAACTGTGCAATTTTATGCATCAGATTTTCTTTGCATGATGCAAATCGCAGTTTGAAAGTGAAGTGTGCACGAAAAAGGCTCCTCCTCATATATCGAAGTTTACCCATGGATTCTTTAAGCATTAAAGATTTACAGGAATAAAGCTGATGGAATGGCCATCATCAAATCCTGATCTGAATCTTCTCGAAAATCAAGGGTCAATTGTGAAGATGAAATTATACGAAGGTGGCAAAAAGTATAACAACAAAGCCTGATGCAATTAAAACTATCATGTCAGGAATTGAAACTGCTAAAGTAAAAATCATTAAAACAATGCATAATAGATTACTGACTTGTATGGAAAAGAAGGATCATTATATCAAAATGTAAAAGAATCGTCTTATTATATGTGTTTGTTATTTGTTCTATTATTGATGTTGATCAATTTTTGATGATTTTATTATCTTTTTATTGTAGTAAAATGGAATTATTTGGTTGGGCCTCATAACTTTTGACGGCTGCTTTTTAAAACATTTTCATATAATCTGAATTTTAAATCAGGCTTTGTTTTGATATCTAAATTGGTTGTTTAGAATTTAACAATCTTCTATAAACCAAAGTTGAATAACTGAAGTTTATTGTTTTGCTTAATAACTTTAACAAGGTGTATATAACATTGTCATTCCGAGCTACATTTCTTTAATCCATCGAGTTATTCTACTGTGATCATCTGTGTCTTCCTTTCACGCACAACAAATGTTTTCAATTCTTCGTAGCATTATAGTCCATTTCGAACTCGTAAAGTTCCTGAATCAGAATACATTGCACCTTCCTCAGTGCAGTTTTCCAATTACAAATAGAGTAAAGCAATGTACAATGTGTAAACTCATCAACTGCCACAATACGATAAACCGCAGCAAGTATTTTACACTCACCGAAAACTACCAGGTACTGAAATTGTGCCAATTTTTTTTACTCACATTAGTGACAATACCGAAACTCAAACTAGTTTATTCGCCGTAGTGAATCTGATCCCCACAAACGTAGTGAATCCGATCCCCACAAATGTAGTAATCCGATCTCTAAGATGGCCTAATGTCGTTCTTGTTAAAGTTAAGTAATATTAGTTCTGGGTGCAGCCATGTAGTAGTTAGCAAGCTCACCTTACTGAATATTTCTGCAGTAATGTATCAGACTCTCACTAAGAGTCCCATATTAATGTTCTTGTGCCAAATTAATACCGCTACAAGAACATTTTATTTATTGCCATAATATGTGTCTCTAGTGTTTGCGCACAGAAATAAATCTTTTATTTAGGTACTTACACATTTTTTAGTCATTGGGAAAGAGAATGTGGGGTATAGCTGTTAACGTTGCAGAGAATAGAACTGGTGAAATGAGTTCAAACTCCTGCGAAGGAAGTTTGTATTCACTTTGCTTTAATGTCAACACATTGTCAGTACACATTGATCTGTTTTTCTATCCAACTATAGTTAAATATCAGAATAATTGGTGCTTTTTAGCTTTGTAAAAAAGCCACAACATCTTACATATTCGATAACCGGTCAGATCAAGCAAAAGATTACTCTTCTCTGCTGGTAAACATATAATCCAGTGCAACTGGTCTCGTGTTATTTCAGAGACAACTGCAATTATTCGACGTTTTCCGAACATAAGTCATGAAGTCATAGCAGCAGAACGATATAATAACTTATGGAATAACATCCATCCATTCATTTCGTTGTCAGCACTAAAAAGGAAGATCATCATTGATATATCTTGGAACTATCCTAAATATGTATCCAAAATCACCAACAAACATTAAAAGAGATCATATGAAACAAAACATTTCTTCAGGTGAGCTAAACCTAAGTTTACCTAATATCATGACATTAACTTTGTTTAAGTAAAATCATAAGGTGTCAAAAATACAAAAAGTAAGAATATAATTCGTTGACATTTGGTGCTTGGCTTATATTGTCGAAGTGTCCATCAAAACACATTTAGGTTGGAAAACTAAAAAGCAAGGTATACATCTGATTGATATTGAAAGTCCACACACACGCACACGCGCGCGTATGTATATGTATGTGTGCATATTTATAAGTGTGTGGAAGTGTACAAATAGGAAAAAATTCGAATTATAGAGGAGGAATTTATAATTGATTTATTTGTCAACGTTAAACGTTTCAGTTTTTACTTTAAACGTTAATTTCCATTTTTACACACACACACACACACACACACACACACAAATACATACATACATACATACATATACATATATATATATATATATATATATATATATATATATGTGTGTGTGTGTGTGTGTGTGTCGGTGTGTGTGTGCGTGTGTGTGTGTGTGTTTGTCGGTGTGTCGGTGTAAATTCTTCAATTACATGTTTTACTTGTTTTGTTCATTATTATTGTTTTTTATTACAAGGTTCAAAGTTCTGACTTTACGTTATTTACAACCGGCAAAATTGCGATGGAAAAAAACTATCCGGTAAACAAACTAATAAAAAATAAATAATATATATATATATATATATATATATATATATATATATATATATATATATATATATATATATGTGTGTGTCGGTGTGTGTGTGTGTGTGTGTGTCGGTGTGTCTTCAATTACATGTTTTACTTGTTTTGTTCATTATTATTGTTTTTTATTACAAGGTTCAAAGTTCTGACTTTACGTTATTTACAACCTGCAAAATTGCGATGGAAAAAAAAACTATCCGGTAAACAAACTAATAAAAAATAAATAATAGATTAAAGACTTTTTCCAGATTTGTAAATTGCTTTTTTGACTTAATAATCGGTATAAGATTAAACACAAGATTTGGAATGCTAGAAAGACTATTTGAGTAAATGAGACAAAGCTAAGCTAAATTATTGAATATATATATATATATATATATATATATATATATATATATATATATGTGTGTGTGTGTGTGTGTGTGTGTATGTGTGTGTGTGTGTGTGTGTGTGTGTGTGTGTGTGTGTGTGTGTGTGTAAAAATCAGTTTTACGTGGTGTCCCATTCTCTCAGGTGGAAGAAAAGAATAAAAACCGCCAGTTAACAACGAAAGCAATAACTCCTCAGACTTTTCATGCCAACTGCTGTAGCTGGTATGATCAGCCACAAGCATGTCTGCAGCTATAAAAAAAAAAGCCTTATGAATTCATTCATGAAGCCAAATGCTGCACACACATACAAACACACAAAACACACATATACATATTTGTGTGAGTATATATATATATATATATATAATAGAAGTGATGGGACAAATAAGAATAGTTTTGTAGTCATTTATTTTTTCAACCTTCTCAGCTTGTTTCGACCAAAGTTCATCGTCAGGAAAGATCTTTTGTGAAGAAAAGATTTTTAGATATAGTCAAAATAGGATAGAACGATGGACGAAGGGATGCATCCTTCCATTCCCTAAAAAAGGCGACCTCGGACTAGCCAAGAACTACCGAGGGATAACACTTACATCCATAGCAGCCAAAATCTACAATGCCCTACTACGAAACCGCATAGAACCCAAAATGGAAAACATCCTTAGGAAAAACCAAAATGGCTTCCGGAGAAATAGATCCACAACCTCACAAATACTGACCATCCGTAGAATCCTGGAAGGCGTTCGGGCAAAAAACTTACAGGCGACATTACTATTTGTCGACTTTACCAAGGCCTTCGATTCCATACACAGAGGGAAGATGGAGCAAATCCTACTAGCTTACGGCCTACCAAAAGAAACCGTAGCAGCGATAATGATTCTCTACAGAAACACCAAAGTAAAAGTACGTTCACCAGATGGAGACACGGAATACTTCGACATTGTTGCAGGAGTACTACAAGGAGACACACTAGCCCCGTACCTCTTTATCATCTGTCTAGACTATGTGCTTAGGACTTCGATCGACAAAATCAGAGAAAATGGCTTTGAGCTGACTAAGAGAAGAAGCAAAAGGTACCCCGCAAAAACAATCACGGACGCCGACTACGCTGATGACTTGGCGTTACTAGCGAATACGCCTAATCAAGCAGAGACACTACTACATAGTCTGGAACGAGCTGCAGCTGGCATTGGCCTACATGTCAATGCAAACAAAACCGAATATATGTGTTACAACCAAACAGGCAACATTGCCACACTAGACGGAGCCTCTCTGAAACTAGTCGACAAATTCACCTACCTAGGAAGCAGCGTCTCATCAACCGAGAAGGACATCGACACACGACTGACGAAGGCATGGACAGCTATCGATAGGCTCTCGATCATATGGAAGTCGGACCTAACAGATAAAATGAAACGCAGTTTCTTCCAGGCAGCGGTTGTGTCGATACTGCTATATGGATGCACCACATGGACGCTTACGAAGCGGCTGGAGAGGAGGCTGGACGGAAATTACACAAGAATGTTGAGAGCAGTATTAAACAAGTCCTGGCGACAACACCCCACGAGACTCCAACTATACGGACACTTGCCCCCCATCACAAAAACTATACAAGTTCGACGAACCAGACACGCGGGACACTGCTGGAGAAGCAAGGACGAGCTCATAAGCGATGTACTCCTGTGGACCCCCACTCATGGATGTGCAAGTGTGGGACGACCAGCACGAACTTACATACAGCAGCTATGTGAGGACACGGGTTGTAATCCTGAAGACCTGCCGGAGGCGATGAGTGATAGGGAGAAATGGCGAGAGACGGTCAGGGATATCCGCGCAGGCGGCGCGACATGATGATGATGATGATTTTATACCAGAAGCGACGTACTGTAGCATGTGCATTTGTTCAATAAGAAATGTTTTTGTATCTAAGAGCATATATATAATTGTGTGTGTGTGTGTGTGTGTGTGTGTGTGTGTGTGTGTGTGTGTGTGTGTAAGCCTTCCGTTTGGACAAATTGCCTTATTCACAAAAACATCAGACAACTCCGGTATTCAGATATATTTACGCTTTATTGTCGTTTCCTCTGTGTTCAACAATTAACCACACGATCACTTGAGTGGTGGTTATTTGCCTCCAATGTAGTTTTTGCCTAATGTCGCTAACCTGTGTTGTACAAGAAAAATCTTTTGAAGTTTTTTTATCGATCCAACTTATTTTTGACTACGGCAATTTTTTGCTCGTACATCCTCTTATCTCTGTTGTGGTCGACATTAAAGAAGAAACTGTAAAATTAATAGTAGTTCCTATACCTACCCCAACCACAACATTATATTCATTTGCTGATACTGCTGCTGCTGCTGCTTTTGTTGCTTCATGATACATCAACATCAATCGTTTACTTTGGTTCGACTAAATGACTAGTTCTGAAATACACATTAAAGTAGAAGTGTTGTGAAAATTATTTATTTTATAATATTCTCATATTCTCATTTACTGTGTTTACCGAAGGAGATTCGTGCCGCGCCGCGCCATACTTAATATTTGCACCTCATAGTTGACAATTAGCACATTTATTTTATGTTTCACAGTAGTTACACGAGAATGTAATAATATGTACTGCCGTCCTTTATTCAAAAGAGGACACTTGAAAATAATAATCAAGTGACCAGAATTGTTTCTAAGATAAAGGCCAAGTGGGGCGAATTGGTGAACGTTGTCTGCAGAACTGGGTGATGGTTTTCATTAATGATTCTTAAGGCAATTTCAACAGAACAAAAAAAAATCAAAGCTTCCATAAAAAGTCACAGTCATGTCACCCAAAAATCCAACTTAGACAAACGGCTCCACTCTACGTATCAGCTAGGGTGCCTGCCTTAGTTGCGTTTGTCATCTACTTTATTCCCTCAGGCTATTCCAACTGGGGCGGAATAAAACTGTTGACTACCACGATTTGTAATCCGAGGTCTCTTTTTCTGACAACGATCCATTTTAAGATCTCGACCATTCCAGTTCTTTTGCACTCAGCTTTGTGGGATCATTAGAAAGTATATGAACAAACCAAACCAGCTGATGATACGTGCTGCAACGCTACAGGAACAGTTTACCAAAATTCTATTGTACGTTCTTCCTTCTACATTGTGACATGACAGGGATGAGTCATTTTTCCAAGTTATCTAATGATTGATCACAATACATTTATGTAGATTCATACATTTTTTTCCAGAGTAGAACTTTCCAAGCTGTATGTCGTAAAATTAAGTCAAATTTGATTAATTTTTGAATCATTTTTTTAAATTCATTTTGAATTGCATATTTGAATTCTCTAACAAAACTTAAATAATGTTTTGCAAACTTTTATTTTTAAGATTTGTGTTACCAGTGCATAAGTTTCGAAAACTGTCAACTAGAGAACTAATCCAGAGTGAATATGCAATATATTTTTATTGTTTTATTATGTTTTTATTGTAGTAAAATGCGATGATTTGGTTTGGCCTCATAACTTTAGACAGCTGCTTTTTAAAATACGTCAAATAACTTTAATAACTTCAATAAAATATTTTCATACGACCTAAAATTTTAAATCAGGCTTTGCTTTGATATCAAAATTGGTTGTTTAAAATTCAATATTTTTATTTTCAAACCAAATTTAAATTATTGAAGTTTATGTGATTTCCTTAATAACTTCCGACAGGATGTAAATGCAGTTGTTGGTACAAAAATAACTAGAAATAATAATAATAATAATAATAATAATAATAATAATAATAATAATAATAATAATAATAATAATAGAAATATATCTTAGAAAAAATACGCTTTTAATTTTAAGGATATATTGAGCATAATTAGAGTTATGACCACTTCTACATATTTGGCCTTGTTATACACGAATAAAACATTAGAGTATTTAGTATCGTCACTATTTGCCCAAATAAAACTTTCCAAAAGCCAAAATTCATGCAATGCTCATTCTTCTAAAATGTTTGTGAAGCTTTTATAAATGGATGAACGGTGATCATTGCAAGTTACGACTCAATATGTTCCTCAAATTTTCTTTTGGGTTAAAACGGACTTGTGCAGGCTACAAAAAGTTTCAACAGCGTTACAAAGCAGATATTTCCTAATAGGACTATTGGGTCGAGCATTGTGAGCCATGAAGATTGGACGTGGTGACAGTAGGCGATTATCAAAAGAGACACAATGACTCTAAGTTTATTTCTTGTACTTTTGGCCGTTGAGGTTGTCTTGTAGTATCACAAGCTGCTAACCCAGTTCATAATTACCTAATGGAAGCTTTTCATTGATGCCGGGTTCATTATAGCCACTTCTCTTTGAATGTCATATTCAAATTCTATTCGTGCCCCTCTTCTAAGTATCTGATATTTTAACCAGTTCTTATGTTGCATCACTGTAAATGTTCCTGGATATGTTTTGATGTGGGTAGTGAGTGCTCTTCAAAAGCAACTATTATGTCTTTAAATATGTCTAAAGGACAACCCAGGTGCTGTACATTTCAATAATCTGATTGGTACTAATTCTTTGTCTTGTCATGATACTACGTTTGAGTTCAACTAAGAAAAATTATGTTTTGTTAAGGCAAATATTGCATTGCAAAATGTTTTCTTAAGACTGAATTCACTATGCATGGTTTTACTTTTTATTGACAGGAGCCGCTCGTGGTGTAACGTTTATCATCACGGGAAATGGAATCGATGACCCGAGTTTAAATCTGGAAAAGGCTGCTGGAATTTAACTTTGCGCTAATGCCCTCGGAAAAAACATGAATCCCTCTGTCCCCCACCTCTTCCAACTATCGGTGAATAGTAGTGCAGAATGGGCTCTTTAAATTTGGTAAGGCAAACAGTCTGGAAAAAAAATTCTGAATTCAAATCAGCTGTATTTCGCTTCAAAAACTGACCTTGTGAAATATCCTGCTCGCAAAAAAGGGTTTCATACATACTCGTGTAATGACAATTGTCACAACGCATGCACAAAATATTGCGCTTCTTTTTGCTTTCCATTTGAGATAGAATATCCATACTAACGAAAGTATATTTAGTTCGAATTGTTTGTTGCCTTTTTTGCCTTTTAATTTTTCAATCCCAAATGACGTGGTGCTTGAATTTTGAGCGGGTATATATGAACAACTTAACCAAAATTGCAATCTTGGTTACCGATTTTTAAAAGCCACCTCATATCTCCTCTGCCAAACAAAACAAAAAAAATAAATAAATAAAACCTAATCAGAGGGGTAAAGAAGGAAAATCAAGTCTACTCCATGATCAAATAGTTAGCAAGATTAGATACTCCATGAGGATCGAACTCAGTATCTTAGTTTAATATACTGAGAGTCGAGTTGGAAGAGACTTTTTTGGCTAAGCTTAGCCTTGTCTAGTACAAAGCTTCCTGTTTAGAGAACTTCGTAACAATGTAGTCACGACAATAATAATTGTTAGCGATATGAACTTGCTGACCCAAGTTTCACTAAAAAAAAAACATTTGATCAAACTCAATTTTGTCAGAAATCTCATGAAGAATGAAATCGAGACACTTGCGAATTTTCGGTGCGATCAACTTTCTTGCTCTAGTTAATATGTTTTCCGTGTATCTTTTCTTAGTATGTCCCAGGTTTATAATTCTATGGCGCCTCGGCAAGATTTAACTCAGTATCATAGCAAGAAATCTGATATAATACTTTATGAAGAATCGCAAATGGGGAAGTCAACTATGTCGATATTTCCAGAGCTGAACTTGGTCAGTGAAAATGAAGCTGATTAGTTTGTATAAGATGTATAACTATTGCTTTATGGTGTGTTGTTGGTGGGGCTTACAATACGCCGACTGTAGTCTCTGCTGAGGAATGAACTCCCACTCAAACGTGGGGTGTTTGCGATACAATACTAAACTACATTTGGTGGTGAGGCTATAGTTCTTGAGTTTCAAGAAGTGTAGAGTTCCTCTTAAATGCCATTGCTCAGAGATTCACTCTAACTTAGAATGGTAGTGCTTGCTAGGATCTAATCAATAGGTAAAATAGATCTAGTTGCAAATTATTTGTACGGGAATTCTTGATATTATTCATATAATATCAAGTATTCTTTTAACAAAAACTTAATGTTAATATAAACATATAATGTACACTATTCCCTCACCTCTAGTCATGAAAAAAAACCCTGATAGGTTAGCATACCGTTAAAATCAATCAATCAGTCATATTATGTCAAGTACCCTACTCGTAATCTTTAAGCTTAAATTCATTTAGCACAAGGACAGAAATATTTGTGACTCCGTGAGAATCGAACTCATCAGTAGTATTTTAGTGGCCTAACTTATTGACTATTACACTATGTGAAGTGGGACCAAACTCCCTAAGTAGGTATTTATTTGACAAGCAAACCCCCACCCTTAAGCACCACCACAGTCGACTTGTTAGCATAACTGACATACTAAACATAGCACAACCGTGGGCAACTATTACTTATTGAATCTACATTTCATCCGATGAATTTCGGTTTCGCAAAGTGGTGAGCTGTCTCCCCGCCCCCTACCCAAGGCATTAGCACTAAATGTAACCCTGACCGTCGAATGCGATGTTGCACTGTTGATTCAACTGGTCGATGTCCGCATAATATTTCACAGACTTACGCTTCGCCTCTTCTCCATCAGATATTTTCTGCAGAGTTTACTGTGGCTGGGGTAGCTATGTCTTACAAGCCAGGACCATTGTTGAGGGTTCGAGCTAAGGGGAAATCCATGATAACGAATCTTAGGTTTTGAAGGCAAACTTTAATATTTATTATATCTAGCCTGATTCTACGTTTAGTATAAAACAATCAACACTTCAATAGATAATATTAATAATCGGGATTTCGAGGAAAAACTGTGTACACAACATTGACGTGTCGGTGTCAATGAGGATATTTGGGTAAGAAACAAGAGATTTCAGGAGACTTCTCGTTAATTAACCTCCGGAAATAACACTTAAACAATTGATATAAACAGGAAAATACACCACCACTACCACTACTACTACTATTACTACTGCTACTGCCTCTACTACTAACTTGGATCTGGCTTGAGAAAGGAAAAAGTTATGAAATATTAAGTTGACAGTGAAACCAATTATACTTGGTACACTTGGAACGGTCCACAAATAACTGGAAAAGACATAAGATGAACTGGAAACCAAAGGAAGAATCGAGAAGATCCAGAGCACAACACTTTTAAAATCAGATCGTGAACATGAGGAGACTTGCTTTCACTTGGACTTCATTAAAATCACGAAATATATTTGTTTAAATTTACTGTACTAACCTCTATGTCTCATGACTTCTCTCAATCGGGGAAAAATACGTAAGGGATATAGTTTGAAAGTGCTAAGTAAGAAAAGATACCGTCCCCAAAACAACCAGAAAGACATCAGGAGCCTCATCTTTATTTCCGCTGTGGCGTTTCATATTTAAATATATTCTCAAAATATGGCAGTAAATATAAACCAGGAAAACCTGAAACTATTTCAGGTTAGTTCGAAAAATAAAGTGAAAAAAATAGCAAGATAATTAACTTTAACTAAGTTAAAACTTTGGGGTAGAGGTGACCCACTCTTCGTGAGCAGTCGTCCCGACTGTTCCCGGTCACAGCTGTGTCAGGCGCGCAGATAATAAACAACCCCTGGGTCTGGTATAGGCACAATTACCACCCCTGATAAAAATGTTGAATCAAAATATGACTCAACGTGGGACCCAGGCAACAGGCTTGGGTTTCATGATCGGCAGGTGCTCTACTAATAGACAACATCCTGTGACAGTTGGCTGTTCTTTTTTCAGGTACACGAATGATGATTTAAGGAAGCACAAAAAAACAGAGACGGAAACGCAAAACATGGACAAGAGAAGACAACCAACTTGCACTGCACTGCTATTTTAAGAGCAACCCTTCACAACGAGGATATAGGAAAAGAATGATGGACATCTGGCAAGAATGCGCTAGTATTTAAACAAATGCCAAAGACTCGCTTACCAAGTTAGGAGGATAATAAAGAAAGGTTGGTTTTCTGACCTTGAAATACTAGAAATACATCAGAAAATAAATAATGAAGAAGACGATATTACAGTATACGATAATACACATCACCAATTAACAAGCCAAAAGAGCCAAACAGATATGAACCGCCAACTTCGGAAAATGTAAACACCACACGACCAAACAACGCACAACCAAACAACCGAAAACAAACACTTTCAGAAGAACAAAAGTAAAACTAGAAAATTTAAAGAGAATTGTGAACAGTGAAAAATTTACTTTACCATCATAAGGAAACATAGAGTGGAGAAGAGTTAAGACGGAAACGAATAAAATAAATCAAGAACTACCTTACATATCAACGAATAATATAACCGAATTAAATGAACTAATCTATGCAGGGGCGAAATTAGTTTGTGAAAAAATTGGGATCCCCTCAAAAAGCACAAAGTAAACATCAAAACAAGGATGGGAAATTCGACTGGAAACGCATAAAAAAAATCAGCGCAAACAGGCCCAAAAGATAAAACAAAAGAAAGACGCTTGAATATGTAGGAACAAAAAGGAAAAGACAACACGAGAAATGATTACAGTACAAGTCGAGGAATTAATCCAGAAAGTAATGGCGAAAGAAGAGAGATTAAAAAGATGTCGTCAAAGGTAAAACAAATGAAAACCTGGAGAGTGGAATTGACAGCAGGGGGAAGAAGCTTAGCTGAAGCAAAGATCCAAGAAAGACCAGACCGTGTGGTAATTTTCATATACAAACGGATCATATAATCCCGGCCAGAAATGTTAATTAAAAAAAAAGAATTTACTCTCTTATGGTTTTTGCTGTTCCAGTCGACTACGGAGTGAAAATAAAAGAAAGAAAAACGATAGAAAAATACCTGGATCTTGCCAGAGGGTTACAAATACTATGAAATGTGAAGCTATACAGATCACCACATGGTTATGATCGATTAGAATAATCAGAATCGTTCTGAAGACCTAAGGAGTTTTGCTGTCTCTCAAAATGCAACTGTTAAAGCTGTTGTTAAAAAAAATCGCAAAAGATAAACTACTACAACTACTACTACTACTACTAATAATAATAATAATAATAAAAATAATAATAATAATAATAATAATAATAAGAAGAAGAAGAAGAAGAAGAAGAAGAAGTTTGACGCGTGGACCTTCCATATGTGGTGAAAACTAATCATTATCAATTTCTCCATTCATCTTCTCCGTCCCAAACCTTTTTTTTTTGTCCTTTCCAATCTTCGTTGGCCTTGACTTTGTTAGTAGCCTGCATTTATCAATCTCAAAGAATTTGATACGTTTTATTCTCGAGAAAAGATTAAATGTACGATGATGTGTATATTCCATATATGTGTATATAGCAATTGTTTGCATGGTTGAACCGTAGTCCTTTGCACATTTAATATTACGTCTACCTGTATCGGCTTTCACCCTAGTCGGGTTGAACCGGCTTCCTCCCGAGAAAGTAGAGCATCTCGAACCATCGCAGCCCACGTTCGCCGATCCTGAGCCAGGTCACACGAAATGGCGCGCCAATACCGATTCCATCGTCGAAGACCAACTACTTGGGGCCCTGATTGTGCTGCTAGGTCATCCTTGATCATGCCGGCCCTCGTCTTCAGCTGCCCACCGACACGTTTTCGCCAGTTAGGAAGAAAAGCGGGGAGATGTACGTCGCGGATGAGCTCTTCCTCCGGGTGTCGAGCTGCATGCCCGAACCACGACGCCGGAGCAGGACAGGTGGAAGAGGTCGGAGGTTCAGGCGACGACGTAGAGCACTTGTGGGCACATGATCGATTCCGCGGTATCGTAGAATGTAGCGAAGGCAATCGTTGTCGAACACTTCAAGCTTTCGTATGTCAACCTCTCTAAGTGGCCACGTTTCGCAGCCATAGAAGAGGATCGTCCGGACAATGGCTTGATTGATGCGTCTTTTCGTAGCCGTAATTATCTCTCGTCCACATTTAATATAGTCTTATTCTACTCTTTTTGGATATTTCTAGTGTTATCCTATTTATGCATATACACAATCTTCAATGCTGGCGAATCCTCTCTCTCTCTCTCTTCCTTTTCTTCACATATTATAGACAGTCTCTGTCATCTCTCACGTATAAGGGCTTGTGTATAATCACCTATTTTCTTGTCCTTTGATCCCTTGAATAAGAATGGTCCTGAATATCTTACAAGGGTTACAGCGCAGGCGTTAATTCCTTTGATAAGATTTCTGCGGCAGAGTTTGGTTTCAAAGGGTTTTCTTGTTCTTATGAAGTTCCCCTTTCTTATTTTTCCTTTATCTCTATTTGTTTTATGGTGTCCGTTTGAAATCATACAAATACATCAGGTAATTTATGTTGTCCTGTGATTTTGTAAATTTATATACCGCCTCAATGTAATTCCTAATTATATTATGGAGTGGCTTCGTTTCTATCACAAATGGTAGAGGCAAAAGTAAGTCTCTCTGGAAGATATTTCTTTGGAGTTTGATCCCTGCTAGGGTGTGTCTTTCTGCTGTTATATATACTTTTCACTTTTCCATGGCTTTTATGAAGTTTAAGACATTGAAGGATATTTCGTACATTTTCGGTCATTCTATAATTCAAGATTACATCACTATCTCAGAGGCTTTTTGTAATCAATCGATGCTCAGGCTATATTTTCTGCCTTGTTTTGACCTCCTTAAGGAAATGCTGATCAATATATAATTGATCCTCTGTTTCTGTTTTTCCCTTGTCGTATCCTTTCTGTTCTTCTGGAAACAGTCCGCAGCATACAAGCGAGAAACATATTTCTTCTTTGATCTGTGTAGTTAGAATTTTCCACATCATCAGCAAACACATTAACGGTCTGTAGTTGCTGGGGGTGGTTCCTTATTTATTTATTTACTCATTTTTTTTTTTTATTTTTTTAGGTTTTTCAGGATCATAGTAGTTTTCCCCTTCGTCGTTCACACGGGTATGCTTGCTTATTTTAGATATTTTCTCAGTTGCTAAAACAATCAGTCGTGGATAGACGTAAATAATCTAAACCATGATTCATGTATGTCATCATGGCCTTGTATTTTCCAATTTCTTGCTTTATTGAGTGTTTTTTCTCAGTGAGTCTAAGAGCATGTCGGCCTAGGGACCTTCTTCAAAGCCTTGGAATCCATTGTTTTATCGCTGACTAGATTTGTTCTTGTTCAAATTAGGTCGTTTTGTTCGCTGATGCTGTCTGTTGGGATATTTTTAAGAACTTTATTTATCTTTTTTCAGTTTCTACTTGGACTTTTCTCCAGTCCTCATTTCTTTAATAATGGTGATGTAACCTTCTTTTCCATCAGGATCTTTTTTATATTTACTCTACATTGTTACTTTCTTTTTGTTTTCTTTCATTGATGTTTCATTGCTGGGCTGTGATATTTTGGTTCTTAATATCTTATGTTTCTCTTCGATTAGGAGGTAATATTTGTGCATATTCCGCATGGTTGACTTGTCCACATATTTTTGATATTTTGAAGTTAGAAAAAAAACCATGTCTTTAATATCATATTTATTTGGTGTGCAAGTCTTTGACTACACTATATTTAGCAGACTCTGCTCAAATTTCGATCATCCTTTTTCGATACCTTCATTGAGAAGGAATGCTTTTAAAATAACATTTTTGATGTGTCCATTTATTTCTTCAGTGTCTCTCAGATGCAGTGTTGCATGGTTTTTGCTTGTAAACACGAAATTAGATTAGCCTACATTTGCAGGATGCTGAAGGATCCCCCTGTTTACCGATAAGGGGGCATCTGCAGATCATGACTCTCGGATTTGGACTTGACATTTTTTATGGCCTACACCATTACCCAGGTGGTTGATTATTTGTGTTCCTGTTAGAAATGTGACCAGGTATTTTTCCAAGGATAAATATTCTTCGGCGAGCCACAAAAGAAGTTTTTATTTATGTCTTTAAAATCTAATTTTCAACCTAAGTCCAAAATGCCTTTTTATCTTAATCAGCTGTATGGTAATTTTACATCCATGTTTGTGCTGTCAATTTTTCCCGCTTTAGATTGTTTCCGCTAAAAATATTTACGCCTCCGTTTTTTTTTTTTTTCCATTTGACTTCTTACGACGATGCGTTCCTTTAGTTTTTCTCCTTCTATTTGTGTGTGTGTGTGTGTGTGTGAGGGGCGGGGTCCAACGACAGGATTTAATAAATTTTGCAGTCTGACCACTGATTTTGAGGTTCGGATGGAATGTACCCGTCCCAACCTACCTTCTTCCAAAATTATACCCGAGGTTCGGCTGGAACCAACTTTTTAGCTAGCTTTGACCCTCACCCCAACCCACCTTCTTCCAAGATTACATCCGAAGTTCACTCCAAGTTACACATTTGTCATTAAATGAAGACGGACTTTACTAAAAGAAATGAATTGTGGAAATTCCTTGAGATACTTGTTGATATAATTATTAGGGGTTCCCTGTGGTGTAATGTCAAAAGTACTGGACTGTGGCCTCGAAGTAATACATATATATATATATATATATATATATATATATATATGACAAGATGGTCTCAGAAATTGTCATTCTAACTTACGTCTCCACTCAAACTCGACCAGCCCCTTTTAAAATTAGTGGAATTTACAAACAAATTTCTTAAACGATGAGGCGAGGTATTAAAAGTATAATCTATTTTACGCTGATATTTTTGTTTCATAAGAGAGAAAACACATTTGTAGGTATAATTCTCTCTTCTATTTTCCGTATATTGTCTTCACACAAAAAGCAGATCAGAGATGGCTACAGAAAAGGAAATTGTTTTGTTCCAAATGCAAACTTCTCTTGTTGCATTCCATATTTTAAGCAGCTTTCAAGAACAAAAGAGATGCAGGTACATAACCATGTTGAGCCAGTTCCTGAGTCTAATGGCAACAGCACAGAAAGACAGGAACAGCAAGAAAGAAAAAATAATTATCATAGTAAGTATTATCTGAATCAACATATATATGTGATAGTAAGTATTATCTGAATCAACATATATATGTGATTTCGTTTTTCATTTTTCATATATTTACGTTGGAAGACACGACTGTAATCAAATGTCAGAAGTTACATACATCAGCATACACAGAAACGTATATGTACATAGAAAAGGACACCTGCAGTAGAACAAAAGTTCGAGCATTTAAAACCGTCAACAAGGCATATATTACTTCTGCCATTTCTTTCTAAAAATATTTGCCTTTAACAAAACAAGAATTAGTCAATACACTGACCAAAGCAAAGAGAATCAAAAAGGTTAGGGAAAATAGTCATCTTCTAATCTAGACGTTCATCAGAATTGAACTGAGAACTGTTTTCTGGAAACCCATCGCTCTAAACAAAATAGGCATTGCCAAAACTTCCAGCAATCAGATACATTATAATACCAGGGTGGGGGTGGGGTCTTTTACCAGATGATCGACGGCAAGAACTAATTCATTTTGATCGAAATGTTTTAACGGGTTTTCTTTTACCTCAAGTCACTCTATGATGCCATACTATTACTGTTGCTTTCTATCAGCGGTGAACGAGGTGTGTCCATCTGTTGAACGACAACAAAGGGTCAATTCCGAAAAGTGCGAGAAACAGTCACCTGAGAGTTGGGGATTTTGAAACAGATCAGTCAGTCAGTTAGTAACCGATAGAAGGATCTTAAATATCGTGTATACTGAGACAGCCCTCCCTACCCACGATTTGTGATCGGCTCAATTTATGGAAAAATAGGATCTTTCCTTTATCGACTTTTAAAATACCACGTTACATCCCTCTATATAAGGGAGGTTGAAATGGAGGCATTTTTCTTCGAACGTGTGTCTACTTCTTTCCTTTTCCATGAACTCGTGGCCATCCCTAAATCTTGACTTTCTTCAAGTTTCAGCAATACAACAAACCCTCATTAGTACTATCGATATTATTTCTTAACAATCATAGATTTCAAAATAATATTGGCGTGCTGAAGACACAGCAAAATTTCTATGCTTTTAGACCAATATCAATCAATCCCAAAGGAATACGGAATTTCCCTATTCGTTAACCAAAAACCCTTATGATTAATTATTTTTAATGTACAGGTTTATTAACGTTTCGTTGATCCTTAAACGCAATGTTTAGTCATATTCTATCTATACAATCTATTTTATAATCTATCACAAAGGAATAAACAGATTTTTAAAAAAAGGACTCAATATAATTATTTAATAGTAATCCCTTTTGAGAATTTATAATTGGGTGAACCCAAACACAAATGCCACATTATTATCATTAAAATTGAATCGGAAATTACTTTACTTAATAAGAACATTCGAACACTAAAAAATCTTCCTGTGATATTTTTGTTGTGTAAATAGCAAACATAATAAAATCGAATCGAAAAGTTTACAGAATTTTTTCTCAATAACCTGATTCGCTTCAATCGTTCTGTAACTCCTTTAAATAAAAGATAAGAATTCACTTATTTATTAAAAGGGATTTTTCACCATTTAAACTTTGACATTATATGGAACAGTCACAAAACAAACTTACTAATCATCCACCTACCGATTCTCTTCATTATATATATATATATATATATATATATATATATATATATATTGTGTGTGTGTGTGTGTGTGTGTGTGTGTGTGTGTGTGTGTGTGTGTGTGTGTGTGTGCCCGCGCGTACGCGCTAAATTTTATTTAATCGCAGAATTTTTTAAGAGAAATTCCTAAAATGAATATGTCAAATGACCACCAAAAAATTGTGTAAATAAATGCTATCTATTGTAATTCAGTCAGATTATTCGACCACGAGAATATTATATGTCAATATTCAATACGTTTAAATTGCAAAAGTCCAAAACGTTTAGGAATATCTTGTTTAGCAAATCGACAAAGAAGAGAGTCTGACTGCTTTGTAATTCATCAGGCAGGATCCTTTTTCTCACTTAACTTTCAACACTGCTGTCGTTCATAAGTGCATATTTCAGTCACTATTGAATCAAAAAAATAAAAATGATTTTCATGTTTAGTTCTGTATTCAAATATTGTTTAGCGTGAGATTAATTTTACTTGTCATTTTCAAAAGCGCTGAATACAGGGTTTGTTTTCATGGAATCATGAAGATTATTATTAAATCCTCACATAGCTCCACATCAAAAAGTCGAGATTACTGACAACTCTATTGGCATCCTCATCAAAGTCTCTCTCTCTCTCTCTCTCTCTCTCTCTCTCTCTCTCTCTCTCTCTCTCCCCCCTTCGTCATCTGTCCTTATTGTTCATCGCTCTTGAAAATTTCTCTAGATTACATCCATTAACCGCATAGAGCTGATGAATGTAAGTTTTTGATAGTCGACCAACACAAGTGTGTCCTTGCGTAGGATTCCATCGGAGAACATTGGTTATGAGTTTGTCCTTGTTTTATCAGCAATGCCCAGCATGCCATACTACCGCTGTTTTATAGATTGCTGGTTCTAGGATTTGTTCAAAACATTGTTGCCATCTAGCTTTTTCATAAGAACACAAATCGTGCAATCATGCAATAGCACTGACACAACTACAGCTTGAAAAAAAATAAAACAGAGATTCCACAACTACTCAAAATCTCCTGAAATAAAATTTGCTTTTAAAAAGATGAGGGCAACTAGCGTCGTTACAATCTTTAATTCAAAAGGTAAATCAGGAATTGATGCAATTTTAACTTCAGACTGAGATTAAATGTAAACGAATCAAAGAATTATTACAAGTGGATATTAGAAAACGTTAAAAGATTCGGAAGTGGCTCTCATATATAGAAACATAATAGATGTTCGATGTCTGCTCTTGTAAGTAACTACTTTCTCTGAATAAATATTACCACCGGTTTCTCGATACAGGCACGAGAAAGTCTGAAGATGCATAACTCTTAGTTAAAAGAGTATTTAATTAATGTCTAGGGTATCAAAATTCGATACCCTCATAAAATTGGCTACCATCCAAAACTATTATCTTTACGACTGAAGGAAATACAACTTGCTTTAAAGGTTTTCTTTGGATTTATCATCAAATGATTTTTAATTTTGGCAAAAAGTTTCCAAGTTAAAAATCAATTGTTGCCTAATCTTTATAGTTTCCTCTTAACAAAAGAACATTTCTTTTTCTTTTTAATTACTTCTAGCCCACTTTTGTGCCAGATATATTGAAATAAGTGTGATGTACAACTTTGAGCACATTTATCATTTGATTACAGTCGACATAACGACTCTACATTAAAAATGGACTCATTCATACGAACATATTTGTGTGTAGGGTAGAATGTATGTATGCCCTTTTGTCTATACAGTAATATATAAATACTTATATCAAAATATAAAATGGACATTAAATGCAATTCATACACTAATATTTGGCATAACTCTTTATTTTTTGCTGGGCAGTCATTCCCCACCCTAGATTACTAAGACAAACTGGTTTAGCTAAGCGGAAATATATTTGGTTGCAAATCAATAATAAAAAAAATCAAAATGAAAGACAAATATAAAATTAGGTATATATATATATATATATATATATATATATATATATATATATATATGATTTTGTATGTATATAAAACGCCTACTTCTATCTTTATAACTATATAGAAGACTTATATTTCATATTCTAACAATGCCACTCCTCTCTTTTTCTTCTACACCACTCTCTTCCTCTCCCTCCCTATCTCTCTCTCTCTATATATATATATATATATGTGTGTGTGTGTGTGTGTGTGTGTGGAAGGCTTTCAGTTCTCAAAATTAATAAGAATAGAATATATATATATATATATATATATATATATATATATATATGATTTATTTTCCTCAAAATTATTTCACTCCTTTGTGATAATTAATTGAGTTTCAACTGAATTAGAAAAAGTCTGTGACAAGTTTGTCATAGAGAAAGTCATTATACATGATATATTAATGTCACATATGTTTTCGGGTACTTTGTAATATAACGCTTCCGTTTTATATCCTGTGCTTTATCGCTTTCGTTTATTTTCACTTTATTGTCGGTCGGAACGTCAAGTTCTCTTTTTTCTTGTTAATTAACACTAAGTTTTGTCTTCTGGGATTAGGTGATTCGTCTCTACCTGAAAATCTCTAAATCTTTTCATACGACTCAATTTATAACACGTAGTCTAGTTTGTGCATATACAATTTGATAAAATGATCAAGTTTCAATTCAGTGGAATGCTTTCTCCACCCAATCGTGCCTAACCTTGTACTTCTTTTGTGCTTGTTGGCTGTTTTCACTAACAATGAAATTAACCTTTATATTTCTTTCTCTGTGTAACCTACACTTGCTATCCTGTTGTATATCATCGAATGTTTCCATAATATAATTTGTCTTTATGGTTTTGTTTTTATGCTGCTATTAGAAAAAAATCAGTTTCTCTCATGAAATTTCCTTTTCGTAACCATTTCCAGGTTTTCTCATGTGCAATATCGCTAGTTTGTCAATTGAAATATCCGTATTGTTATTTTTCTTCCCATAAACAAACTCGTTCAGTCTGACG
Source organism: Sepioteuthis lessoniana (assembly GCA_963585895.1). Taxonomy (NCBI): domain Eukaryota; kingdom Metazoa; phylum Mollusca; class Cephalopoda; order Myopsida; family Loliginidae; genus Sepioteuthis; species Sepioteuthis lessoniana. Next base: position 106,094,058 of record OY757920.1, on the reverse strand, counting down.
TTATCCTTGGAATATGTTTCAATAACTTGCTTATTTTTGGTATCTACTATGACTTTCTCTAGTACCTAATCCTTAGGTATAGCAATGTAGTCTTCTATACACTCATGATTTTTTCATTAATTCTACATTTTTCTGTCTTTGTGTTAACATTGATGTCGTTCTAAGATGCTTTAGTTTTCAATATTTTGTTTCAATTTGTTTAGGCTGTTCTTTTTTAGTATATTCTTCACAATGTACCTGTTCACATATTTCTTGTATCTCAAGATTAGAAAACCAGCCTTTCTTTAAGATAATCCTGGGTTGGTTGATAAATCTTTGACTTGTATTGAATTTTACGAATTCTGCCTAAATCGAAAGTATAATATATTTTTTGTCAGCTTCTCTAGTTCCTTTTTTCCTTTGGTGCCTCTCATTGTTGCTTTGGCATTTGTATACTTGAAATCAGAACAGCCAGCATTAGCAGGATTCTCGCTGAGTCGCCCATGTTCTAGATAGTCCATATTATTATTACCATTACTATTGTAACTCATTAGAGTTTAGGAACCGTTAGAAGAAGATTAATACCCAGAAGAAAAAAAAGGTCAATGTTTATTTTAGTAGGCTAGAGGAAATATATTGCGAATATAAAATGGCGTAATGGATTTTAGGCGTGCCGTGTAGAAAGAATCGTGTTGTTTCACGAAATTTCTGTCATGAAATTCTTGTTTTGGTAAATTTTCTTACATAATTTTGAAATATCCTGTTATGTTTGTATTATTTGATCCTGTTCCGGTATTTTTGGGGTCTCCCTTCTTTCTTCAATTCTTCTCTCTGTTATTGTTTTTTTTCTCATTTGCTTGATTCTACTGTGTCCTCGTGTATTTCTTTTTATCCTTCCTTGGAGTTTCTTTATTTGTTTCTTCAAGTCTTATTTAACACCGAGCTTTTGTTTTACTTTTTCTATTTGGGTTCCCTTACGCAATGTCAATTTTGTCATTGATTACCTTTGCTCTTTCAGAAATCAAACGGTGCAGTTAATTTCTACAAAGTTTCTTTGCGTTGTCGAAGTTGTTGTGCTACTGATTTCTGATATATTAAGGTTTTCAATAACTTGTATTTCAGTGCTTTGTGTTTGGAATGGTCTTCAAAGTTTTGGAAAGAGGCTTAAAAGAGTTGGAAAAAATATCCAAAACCTCAGCATAGTAGAGAAATTCCCCTAACAAGAGTCCTTAAGACCGGAGGAGAATTGCTGTCATTCAGATTCCAGCGGAAGATCATCAGTTGACGCTGCTGAGATGAACTAATAAGAAGAAGAAGAATAATGATAATAACAATCAGAACTTTTCATTTCCTTACTATCGATATGACTGAAAAATAACCCACAAAAGAGGCTGCTAACAAGATAAATATAGAGAATGCACATAATCACTACTTTCCCTCACACTAGGTCCTGGATAAAGACCCGGTGAAGGATTATAAGAAATCGAACAAAAAACTGAAAATTAGATGATAATTGTTGGATTGTTTTGGCAGGTACCAATTGGTGTGCATCAGATTTAATTCCAATATAAAGCAAAAATAATTACAGTATATTGGGGAACATGTAGCCCCTAACTTTTGTGGGGCGGAGAAGGGGAGCAGTCATGCTAGTCTATGATCCAAAAGGGTCCTTAGCAAGCCACATTCGCCGACCCATTCACACCATAAAACAAAATGCAGTCATTCTTTACCAGACTTGTTGCAAGCACCCAAATACCACAATTGCTCCGCGAGAAAGAGAAACTTAAAAACCCACAATTGGTGTGTATCAGCCGTCTACAAATTGTTAGCAAATATTTATAGACTCGATCATCAGTAGCAGCAGAAGCTTGGTCAATCAGAGATGACTTAAGCATATATGAACAACGGCAAGCTACTGGCCTAGACTTAATACGTGTTCAAGCCTTGTTGCTTAGAAGACGTACTTTTTCTATTGCACAACTGAAAACAAGATGGTAACCTGAATTCCAACATGCTATGGACTATATAATAAGGACAGAGAATATTTCTAATGCTCTGAAAGAAGCTGGGGAAGTTATAAGCGACGAAGTTTTAATTGCCATGCTTCTAAAAAGATTACCTAAGAATTTTTAACCTTTTATCACGGTCCTAACCCAGAAGAAGAAAATCTTGACTTTTTCTGAATTTAAGATATGTTTAAGAAGTTTGGAAGAAACTGAGCATATGTGTTACCCCACCCCCTCAGATGAATCTAACAAAATATTACAAATGAAGACCACATTTAAAATGGTTAACCCAAATAATAAACTTGGGTAAGTACCCATTCTTCAACAAATTATAATGAGAAAGAATATCCAAAACCTCAGCATAGTAGAGACTATGAAATTCCCCATGCCCAAGGAAGACAAATATCATTTGTTACATTTGTCAGAAGAAAGGCCACAAAGGATTTCAATGTAAAAACCGAAGGCAAAAAGATTTTTATCAGAATATAAGAACCTATCCTAAAGGCCAAATCTATTTCTTTACTTTAGGATATGATATTGTTTCGGTCAAAAGTAATTTATTGGTCTACTGCAGTCCTACCGAACATGTAATAACGGATAAATCAAAATTTATTAATTTTCGAACCAAGGAACAATTTTGTTGAATTAACTGACGGAAGCCGAGCGAATAATATAATGCAGAAAAGAGGAAACGCCTACACTTATCTACGCAATAGCAATGTAGCAGTGTAGATGTATGTTAAAAATGCTTTATAAATACCAACTTTTAAACCAAATATATTTTCACTACAAACGCCAACAAAAGATGATGCGCTCATAAGTTTTGAGCGTGACAACTGCCAATTAATTTACCCTAATGGAACAGTTTTAAGCATAACACAGGACATTTGTATTATCTGAAAAATATTGTTTCTCCAAAAAATGCCACTTACGAATTACATATTTGGCATAAAATCTTAGGCCATTGTAACGAATCTGATATTAAAAAGTTACTCAACTTAGTAAAAAGAATGAAGACAAAGCTGACACCAAATTATGCTCTTAACTGTGATTTATGAATAAGACTTTGGATTGCACGGCAACAAAAATCCTTGCACATCTATAAAGTAATTTAGGCGGCCCTATTCATCCCTTAACAAAAGATGATTATGAATATATACTTAATTTTATTGATGACTATTCTGGCCTTATAATGTTATATTTCTTAAAACACAAGTCTGACACTTTCCTCGAAATATCTAGCTGACATCGCCCCTTACGGTCATGTGAAATGTTTACGGACAGTCAACGGAACGGAATTCAATTATGAACCTTTTCAACGGTTACTTGTACTTAATAGAATCAAACACGTGCAGTCAACTCCTTATTCTCTGCATCAAAATGGGACCGCTGAATGGTCATGGCGAACTTTATTTTCTATGGCAAGGTATCTCCTTATTGAGTGAAAACTGCCCGAAAACTTGTGAATTTACGCATTGAAGGCTTCAGCGTATAAAAGAAATTGTTGTTATGATAAAAACACAAGAAAATACTCATATCAATGTTTTATCGGTTCAAAACCAAATCTAGATAAGATGCATATTTTTGGTACGACTTGTTTTTGTTATGTACAAAATAAAACGAAAGTGGATCTTCGATGTGAAAAAGGAATCTTTGTCGGCTATGATAAACAAAGTCCAGCTTGATTTATTTTCCGGAAACAACGGCTATTAAAAGTGTTTAAAATTCACCGACTCTTATGATAATAGCTCACTATCAAAACCAAATAAAAATACCGTATTTCTGGAACACTTAATCACTTACAACAGAAAACAACCTAAACCCCGAAGGTAAGGGCAAATAAGTCGTTATCCAATCCGGTAGAGAGGAAAATCTGATTTTTTTGGAGTCGAAAACTTTGAATTTAGTAAGGTTGATAACTGGTGTACTATGCGTACGATCCCTACTAACTATACTGAGGCCTTTAACTCTGTCAACTCGAATAACTGGATTTTGGCAATGAGGAGAGAATTTGATTCCCTAATAGAAAATGATATTTTTGAATGGCAGAAGGCTCCAAGAAATATAAATATTGTCGGTTGTAAGTATTTTTTTTTTACTATAAAAAGTAAAAGTGACGGAAGTGATGAATATAAAGCTCATTTCATAGCAAAGATTACTTGCAAATCTATGGAAAGGATTATTGAGAAAGTTTCGCCACGACGACAACTATGGCTTCATATAAGGTTACAATTGCAAATAGCAGTCCAGTAAGACTAGTTAATTCATCATATAGATGTTAAGAGTGTATATTTAAATGCCCCCTAAGACTATGAAATATATGTTGAGCCGTCAGAAAGCTTTGAAGGTAAGAATGGAAATTATGTTTGGAAACTTGAAAAATCTTTATATGAGTTAAAATAGAGCGGTCCAACTTGGAATAAAACATTCAATACTACAGTAAATTGAGTCCGATTTGGACCCCTGCATGTACGTTCAAAATGTCCACAATCAGATATCTATCATTTTATTGTGGGTAGAAGATAATTTTACTAGCTTCAAAAACTGAGGCACACTTAATGCAGATTAAGGCAACACTAGACTCTAGAATCAAAATGACTGATCTTGAGAAATTACCATTTTTTCGAGGAATTCATTCTGAATTATCAAAGTTCGGTAAGGCAGATTGCAAACCACATTCAATACCAAGTGAAATGGATATAAAAAAAACAAGTGATGAAGTCTATTTAATAGATAGCAAATCTTATCGTGAAATTATTGGCAATCTGATATATATAATGGTTGCAACAAGACTAGATATTTGTTATGCAGTTTCTAGGTTGTTTCAAGACCGAGCGAAACCAAATTATTTCCATTAGACAAAGGTAAAACACGTCTTATGTTATCTAAAAGGCACAATCAATCAGTCATTAATATTCAAGAAATTGCAGAAGCCCGTGAAATTAAAAGGATTTTATGACGCAGATTAGGCTAATTTAAATGATAGAAAAAGCGTGAGCGGATTTTGCTTTAGATTTGCAGAAAATAACTCAATGATTGCATGGAAATCTAAAAAGCAGAATTCGGTCACTTTGTCAACATGCGAAGCGGAATTTATTGCTATCTCATTAGCAAGTCACGAAGCCCTGTATCTTAGAGCACTATTGAGAACTTTGAGGGAACTAGAGTCACTTAAACACCCAACAACTATTCAATGTGTTAATTAGTCCAGTATTGTTTTGAAAAAAAAAAACAGTCGTTCATCAACGATCGAAACATTGATATAAAGTGACGGAATATTCTTGGTAGTCACACGACTATCTTTCTAACTCAAAATCACTAATCACAAGCAGAGAGACAAAAATCATATCAAATTCCTAAAAGCAGAGTGAAATTCACATTCCATGGATGACGCCAAATAGATCAGGATTTAAAAAACAAAATATCAGTAATGCGGAAAAGTAAAAAAAAAAAAAGTCAACTTTGGACTTGAAAAACTTTATTGATTTAGAAGGGAGGGTTTTTTTTTTGTTTTTTTGATGGTTTCTTTTTTGTTTTTGTTTTTTGTAACCCGTTTAAGAGTTCTCTTACATTAAGAGTGTTTGGTCCCGTCTGTGTGACATATGTGGAGATAACCACTGGATTTGGTATAGCCACAGCATACTCCCAATAAAAAAAATGACCTCTCAAAACATGACTCAACGTGGGACCCAGACAACAGGCTTGGGTGTCATGGTTGGCAGTTGCTCCCTTAATAGCTAATATGAGGGACCTGATAGGTATCCTGAGAATGTTGGCAATTCTTTTTTCAGGTACACAATCAACAAACTAAGCAACCACTCAAATTAAAGACACCAACGCAGAAAATGGACTAAGGAAAACAACAAACTTGCACTTCACTGTTATTTTAGGAGTAAACATACACAAAGAAAGTATAGAAAAAGAATGATAGAAATCTGGGAAGAATGCGATAGATTTAAGACAACGAGCCAAAGACAAGCGAATTAAGCTAGGATGATGATACAGAAAAATTGGTTTTCTGACCTTCAAATATTAGAAATACACTAAAAAATAAATAGTAAATCATATCAACAAGACCCTAGCACAATAATTGAGACGATAAATACTGAAAAACAATAATCATTTAACCGAATTGAAACCCAAAACAATTGTAATCGGAAAGCAACACACCCAAACATCACAGAACAAAGTGTAACACAAGATGAAAAAATGAATGTAGAGACTATAAAAAGAATTATGTTTGAAAACAAGATCAGATTACCCTCCCCCAGTAACCAGGACCGGAAAACAGTCAAGACAGAAACTGAAAAAAAAACTATGAATACATATCTCAACTAACATCACAGAATTAAACGAACTTATCTATGCAGGAATGAAATTATTCCGTGATAAAACCGGCCTTCCTCGAAAGAATACAAAAAAAATTCCAAACCTGGATGGGATTGAGACTGAAAACATAAATAAGAAATCTACGACCACAAGTAAAAATGCCAAGACAGAGGAAATTTGGTGGAATATTTTGGGACAAAAAAAGAAACGCAACGCAACAATTAAAGTCCTAAGGTGAAAATATTCCTTGATTCACTTTGAGAAATACTAAAAATGTACCAAATTTGGAAACGCCTGCCCATAATGGCATAGATGGGTTTTGATTTTAAAGATTCTTTTCCATTCACGACAGACTGACTATAGAAATGAACAGATGCTTGGAAGAAAAAGATATATCCAAATGGATAACCAAAGGAAAAACTGCCTTGGTCAACAAAAAAAAAAAATCCAAAAAGGATCTGCCCCAAAAAGCTATAGACTTATAACCAACCTACTGACGATGCAAATGGCATAAATTAGGGAGGGGATATACGATTCGCTAATAAGCCGCGGACTGTTCCCTGAAAAACAGAAATTATGCCACAAAGGAATAAGATGGACAAGAGATCTACGACACATTGATCAAAACAATCCAAGGAGAGCAAAATGAAACGAAGAAATGTAGCTATGGTGGTGATTGACTACAAAAAGGCATAAAATATGGTTCCGCAAAGCTGGACAATAGACTCTCTCAAAATGTATAAAATATCCGTCGAAGTCATAAAGTTTATCGATGAAACTAATAAAAACTGGAGAGTGAAATTGACAGCAGGAGGAAAAAGTTTAGCAGGGTTGAATATCCAAAGTGCTACATTCTATGGAGATGTGTTTCACCATTTGTAATATAGATCATGCTACTCAATCACATACTTAGGAAATGCACGGGTGGATACAAACTGACTAAATCGCCAGAAAAGATTAACCACCTAATATACAGGAACGACATTAAACTATTTGCCAAAAATGAAAAAAGAATTGGAAACCCAAATACAGTCAGTGAGAATATACAGTCAGGGTGTAGGGAGCGTATTTGGCATTGAAAAATGTGCCTTGAAAATAATGAGAAGCGGAAAACAACAAAGGGCTATAGGAATAGAATAACCAAATCAAGAAAAATCAGAAAGCTCGAAGAAAAAGAAACTTACGATTACTTGGGAATATTGGAAGCGGACAACATCAAACAAGTGGAAATGAAAGAAAAAATTTAAAAAAGAGAATTGCAAGAGAACGAAAAAAAAATAATACTCGATACGAAACTATATAGCAGAAATCTTATTTAAGAGATAAACACCTGGGCTGTCCGGCTTGTAAGATATTTGGACCATCTTTGAAGTGGATGAGGGAAGAACTTTAACAAATGTACCCGAGAACAAGAAAACTAATGACGATACATAAGGTCTAACATCAGACTTTTCACATCGAGAGAAAATATGTGTCAAGAAAAGAAAGAAGAAGAGGATTCGCCAGCATCGTAGATAGTTTCGATGCATCGATACAACGACTCGAAGACTATATAAAAAAAGCAAAGAAAGACTTATCAAAGCGACCAGAAACGGAACAAAAACACAAGGACCACAAACAACAATAAGCGGAAAACAAAAATGGGAATAAAAACAAGTGTATGGATATTTTAATCGATAAAAAGCGAAATCTTCCAAAAGAAGACTAGGACAACAAAAGAGAAACCGAATCTCTTCAAATAACAACACAAAATAATGTCATGTAAGGATCAACTATGTTAAAGCAAAAATAGATGACATAGAGCAAAATAGCGAATGTAGGTCATGAGGGGATAGAGACAAAACGATCAATCATATAATAAGCAAAAGCAGTAAATTAACACAAAAGATTATGAGACTAGGCACGGAAGGATAGAGAAGGTGAACCACTGTGCAAGAAAATCTCGGCCAGACGACAAGACCTAGTGATAGTCAACAAAAAAAAAACCTGCCGAATTGTAGACTTTACTGTCCCGGCAGGCTACAGAGTAAAATCAGAAGAAAGCGAAAAGAGAGATAAATATCAAGACCTTTTGCTAAATAACCGAAAAGAAATATTATGAAACATTGGAGAGTGAGACGCATAAAATTCTCTGAGATTTTGAGAAACAAACAAATCACCTATTCTTGGCTAAAAGACTAGACTTAGTTAACAAAAAAAGAGAACCTGTCGAATAGTGTACTTTGCCGTCCCGGTGAACAACAGAGTTAAAATCATAGAAGACGAAAAGAAAAACAAGAGAACTAAAAACCTATGGAAAATGAAGGTGATAGTGTTACCAGTTGTAGTTTGTGCGCTGGGAGTAATTCCCAAAGGCTTGTTAAAGATATTAGAAGAATTGGAAATCAGAGGACCAACTAAGATCATCCAAACTATAGCATTGATGAGAATATAAAGAATACCGAGAAAATTCCTGAATACCCGAGGAGACTTCCAGTGAAAAACTACCAGTCAATATATAACGTGTTATGGCTGGTCCAAGTTATCAGGAGAATTTCTGGGGAAGCAGAGAGAGAATAAAATAGGAAGAAGAAAAAGAAGGGAATGTACGGAATAGCAAGCCGACGAGTGAGTCTGGCCAAAGTACTCTAAGTATTTCAGCCAGTCACGGGTGAATGACTATAATAATTTAAAAAAAAAAACAAGAAAAAAAATGAGGTCCCAAATCTGTGCAGGTGTGGAAACACGGGAAACGGATATGTCTTCCCTCCGACATCAGGCCGAAGTAAGAAGATGACTCGGATTCGAAAAAAGATTAGGCTAGGAAAAGAGGCAAAGTAAAGACGAGAGTGAACATAGGCCAAGACAATGTGAAGATAGTCGAAAGTTGCAGCCCCACTTTTGGGGTGAACTCCGAAATAGGGTCTCACACCAGATGCTCAGCGGTGGAAACGAAACCAGTGAACAAGTACATTGAAGCTGCCAAAGAAAACCAAAAAGAAAACTCAGAGTCGGTGTCTGCCTTCTCTTTCTCCACATGACATGTTGTTCTCTTTGTCTAGCTAACGTGGTCGACTTGTTTTTTCATACTCTCTTTCTTTCTCCTGACAGCTTCTTAAAAAAGTGTTGTTGCGAATAAACTTTTGTGTTAGTGAACTAAGACAGAGTTTTGGGTGCTCGTCACCTTTTCCCACAGTGAAGTTACCACAAGATCCGACTACCACTTAAGACGTAGCAATACACGCATAAACCCGTTCGCCACACGGTGGTACAAACATCTATTTGGTACCGTTATGTTACAAACGCTGGTGTGAAAAGAGCGAATGGATTATTTAATCAAAATAGACTGGAAGACAACGAAATCTGGGGAGGAATCGAAGTCATCCAGATTACAGCATTATTACGATCAGTTAGATTATTCAGCTGAGTCAAAGGAACCTAAAGAAATTGGCTGTCATTCCAGTAAAAGACCACTTGTTAAAATTTGGTGAAAAACTCACAAAGAGTAAAATAATAAAACAACCTCTTCTAATAGCAGCAGAAAATATCATAAGGAGCAATTCAAATAAAAATATTCAAATATTTGGAGAAATAGATCAAACGGTTAATCAATTTATAAGCAAATAGAGCCAACTAGCACAAAAGAAGTAAGAGGCTCAACTAAGGGAGAAAGAAACCAGAATTCGTCCCAAAGAAAGAAACGCATAACATTCTTTGAGATTTAGAAATAGAAACTGATATCGTGATTCCGGAGGAACTGGAGATCAATAGAAGAATTGAGATTATACAGACCACAGCAGTGTTAAGCTAGATTACTCAGAAAAGTCTTGAATGCCTAACGACTCCAGTGATGGACCACCAGTTGACGTTGCTGGGAAAAACTTACAGGTACGAAAAGTCCGATTTTAAAGAAATTCAAATGACTTTCATATGATGCAGGATAACTCTTGCTAGTTAATACGAAGGGAGAAGTGTTGCTGTTTTTTAAAGGAGAAAAAAGAGAAAATCCTTTAATTTGTAATTCAGAATTGATGCTGCATCCTTCAATTTCCATTATATTTTGGATGGCAATAAAATGGACTTTTATCAATAATTTAAAGCAATTTACCCGTTCTTTAACTAAAAAAAGAAAAGAAAAGACTCAATGAACAAATGCTTTAATAAGAAAATGGAATTCTTCATTACTCACGAGATGACTGTTGTCTCGAAAGGAAGAAAAAACATAAATATTTTACGAAAGTGTTGCAATCAATAATCGTAAATATGATATTTTCTCCCTTTATATCACATAGCGTCGCCCTCGTTATTTAACTCCGTTGTTTGTGCCATTGCGTGGGTTTATCTACCTAGACGTATTCGAGGACTGTATTTATTAAGTGTACATGTCGAGAATTTAATAAGGTCTACAATATGTTCTATGCATACTCAAAAGGATTTAAATCTGGTTTAAAATGTGATTCTGACTATCTCCCAGTCTCCTCTCCCGAGTTGATCTGTACAAGTAAATAGGGTTGTTTCTATCTTTCTCCTTTCTGCAATATATTTACCTTTCATCTGACGTTTTTTCTTGCAACAGAACCAGCTCAATTCATAACCCCTCGAAAAATAGAATCTGTATATTTCATTTCAATTTTAATTGTAACCTTTTATTCTATTTTGCCTCGAAGAATCTTCAAAACAAGCTTCAAATCTCCTGTGGAATTAGGTTTAATTTTAGCGCAGCTCAGGAATTAAGATTGGGTTAATAAGTATTAAGAAATCATTTTTTGTGCCTTGAAATTATCTTTCGTGTTCTTATTACAATGGCTTCAGATGAAAAAGTGAATACCACTTAGATTTGTTTTAAAACAAAAACAGAAGAATTGAAAATCAACGACAAAGAATCATATATGTTAAATATTAAACCGATGACGTTTTATTTGCTTTAACGTTTATTTAGTACCAGTTATTTAGATCAAACGCGACATACAAAAGATGGATTAAGGTTTGTTTAGAGATCTCAAAATCTAAAAAATATTAAATTTTATCATTTTCTAGTCTTGAAGGGATAGTGTTAACCTATTTTTTTTAAATTAGTTTTCTTAGTATTTTGTTCGTCTGTGTGTGTGTGTGTGTGTGTGTGAGTGTGTGGTCGGCTGACCTTTAAGATAAAATAAATTTCCTCTAATCATGACACCTGGCCGTGAAAGAAAGGGTTTAAATGAATAGAAGGGAGATAACTGTCTCTGCTCAAGATTACCAATAGAGTGGGTTACTGTGGGTAGATGTAAGATGAATACTTGTTTACAGGAATGGTGGATAGTAAAACATTAAAATACCACACCTAAAAGAAACAGTAAGCCGAATATCCTAATACAATTTAAAACCTCTGCAGGAATGTAAGGCTGAAATTTTAAAAATGCCGTAGATATCACAAAACGGGTGGACAGACATATGAATGGGCTTTTGGATATTTGATGAATTATAATCAGATTGAAAACTATTATACTTGAACTGATGTCCTCATCCCCACGATCTTGAGTTTAATTCCTGTGTCGGTTAGTGTATAAAAGTCAAATACTCTGGTTCTGTGCAAGTTATATGTCAAGAGCAAATCGATTCGCAAAAATAGTGATACAATATATTATCTACACTCGGACAACGTCAGAAGAAAGATTTACACATGTGCAAGCCTCGTTGGTGGGGCCTAGAACCTATTTTAAAGAAAAAGAATATAAAATAGAAGTCTCAAATTGGGTAGAAATCTAAGATCCTCTTCTACCAAAAAAGTCAACCATTCCAAAAAATCTGACCACTGACAAGAATGCAATAATGAAAAGTAGGAATATCCATATGTTTATTTGATACATTATATGCTATTAACAATTTCAAGTAATACCCCATCCACCCTAAAATTACCCTATATCCCAAATGTATCATTTAAATCAAGACTTCCACTAAAACTAAGGCTAAACAAGCAGTATATTATACTTTCATGTGTCCTCCAAGCAATATTTGAAAAAGTGAAAATATTCTTCGCTTGTTAACATGTTAGCTACACTTTTATTCCCTTCAAACGGTCCATTTTGAAAAAAGAGAATTAAAAAGTTTGAAACTGAGGAGAAATGAACCCCCAACAACAAATCAATCAAACTAGAATGACTTTCTATAAGTGTAATGAGACAATTGTAATGTAATTGAGCAGCTCATAGAAAATTGAAATTAAATAAATAAAGAAGACAGTCACTGAATATCCAGGCCAAAGCACAAGTGGTTATTAAAAATGAGTAGGAAAAGTTGGAGTTCTCAAAAAAGATCTGGTACGCATGTGTGGAACTACCGGAAACGGATATGTTTCTACCTCCGACACAACAGGCGGAAGGGAGAGGACAACTCGTGTTTTGGGGAGTTGACAGCAAGAAATGATGAGGTAAAGACATACAAACGAATACCAGCCACGAAGATGTAAAGGGGTGTAAGTTTGCGAGCCCCAATTTTGGTGGTGCGCTCCAACGGGGGCCTTAGACTAGACGCGACCCAGCGAAAAACATGTTAGAAATACAACAGAAAGTCAGGAAGGAAATTCAAGGTCTGTGTCTCACTATGATATGTTGCTTCTCTTTGTCTGACTGACGCAGTCATTTCAGTTCTCATTCTTTCTTTCTCCCGGCGACTTCCAACAAATACAAGTAGTAAATAAACCTTTGGGTAGTTAAACAGAGTTCACCAACTTTTAGCACACAGGGTCACAAACAGAGCCCTAGATGGTACTAATGTCTATTTTGTACCGTTATGTCACACAATGTGTCAACATGTACTTGATTATACTAAATTAAGATAGCTGGATTTTTCTTAAGTTAACACTTTTAGAAAAAAACTGTGAGGTCGAAAAGTAAAAATGACTTCATCAAAACTGTATAAGTGTGGCACCAGAATCGTACAACTCTGTAACGATAAAATCTCTTTCAAATCAGAGTGGTAAAACTCCGCAATGTTCAACCTTGGTACTTCTATAAAACTTCAGATATCTTGCTCCGGCTTTGTCACTGGATGAAAGTCTCTGAAGGAGGAGAGTATTAGACGAGTCAAACAAGCCTATAGCAATAGAAGCCATGTGACACAGTATGGTGAATGGGAAGTTGGGTGAATGAAAATAAAGGTGGATCAACGGTGCGTTTCAGAAAATTCTGGATGGAGGAACATCACAGGTCAACATGTGTCACTTTTGACTCTGGCGTAGTGGTATAGAGACTTAGTCATATGTGTGTGTGCGTATATATAGACACAAGAGTAGGAATTAATACATGCATGTGTGTATGTTGCACCAGCGGGTGTATGCATATGTGTATGGTCGTGAGTTGACCATAAGAGTGTATATATATATGTATATATATATATGTGTGTGTGTTTGTGTGCGCGTGCGTGCGTGTGTATTTGTGTGTCTTTGTCCATATAGGAGCCGTGACATATTTGCGGGGTCGTGTTGAATATGTATGTGACTGATTGTATTTTGGGCGGGAATCGCTAATTCTCCCGTGAGTGTAAGTTGAGATGGTCTGATGAAAGTGGAGTTGTGATTTAAATGAGGCACAATTTCATTTCACAAATGTTTGTATCACCTAGAGACATATGCAGTTGGAAATGCATGGGCTGGGGATTAATCTCCCACAAACGAACTGGATCAAATTATTCAGTCAGTTGCGATTCATCTTTACGGGTGGCGTCTATTTATGAGAAAAAAATAGCCACCAAAAAGATTTGAAATTAATCGAATTCAAACGATACGCTCAAATTGCATCGCCCTCGATCCAGACAAACAAGGGGGGGTGCGTTCTATTGAGGTTCGGTTTTGGCCCTCGTGTTCGTTAAATCAGATACAGACCCTAAACCCAAACCAAACTTACTTTGATGCAAAAACATTGAGACATTTAACATTAGGACTTTAAATACAATAAACCAGCTGTAATATAATTGAGGGTGATAATTGTATTAAATAATTATTTTATTTGTATCAATAAATTGTAAGTTGGCTCGAAAACTTTGACTTGAAGTCGAATTCAAAAGTAAAAGCATCAGTACTCCCATTTTTAAAGGTCTGGATTGCGTACGAGCACATGTCATACACGCATCAGTCTTGTCATAATAGGGTTTTGTTTTCAGCTCGGAGTTCTAGACAGGATGTTGAAAAATAAGAACTTCGTCAGTTGAGGATTGAGGACATGGAGACTAGCTCAAATGATGATATTACGCATGAAGGTTAAAGACACGTATTATTTTCATAATTAGCTGATGAAATAATAAAGATATTATAAAAGAAAATTATTTTAATTCAGTTTGAAGTTTGGTCAGCCCTGTTAGGTTCTGAAGCAGAAACAGTCGGGTACAGGTAGAAACTCTTTTGTATTTTGAAACAACTAGGTTCGTTTTGCATTTGAGGAAAATAACACTTACACTTCGATATGGCGCCGTGTCGGCGGGACTACGGCACACACGTTCTGTTTGGTCCCTCGATACTATAAAAATGCCGGAAATTACAGTATCTGCAGCTGAGCATAAACAGACATAATAAGCGTGCAAAACCATAAATATTACCATAGCAAATTAGAACTAAAATACTATCGGTAATGGAGGGACATTTGTTTCAGTATCTTCATGGAAAAACTCCGTCAATGCCACCTTCATAAGGAGTGAAGGGATGCTTTTAAGTCTTTATGCCTTAAAATCTTTCAATAGCATTGACAGACTCCTAATGAGAATTATCTGTGCTACATTTAATGGCGACCCCAAAACAACAACATTTCCTTGCTACCGCCCCTTTAATACCTGTGATAAAACAGACATCAACTTCTACTCGAAATATCTTCCCTTATCTGACATATTTCCAAAATCAACATACAAATGATCGGTAAGACATGAATGCTCAAATCGGTAAAGATGAAAATAATAAATTTCGCTTACACAACCGACCAAAACGGAATAGTGAATATCTAAGAGATTTATTTTACTCGAGAACAGACTTGCATGCCCAAACACTAAACCAAAGAAGGAAAAGAAAAGCGATGGACCAAAAACTATTCAAATAATTTTAAAACACAGCTAGACTATATACTTATGAACAAGAAATGGATAAATAGCGCTTTGAACTGTGAGGTATATTCTTCTTTTCAAGGAATATCTTCCGATTAAAAGAAATAAGATTGGTCTTCTGATTGGTCTTCACCTACTAATAGTTATATAAGAAATGAATATACCATAAATGTAAGAAACAAGTTTGATAATCTTCAGGGGACATCTGAAATATATTCTCCGAATGACTAATATGAAACCTTTTTATTGCCCATATATACATAGTCGCCGAATGCATTCCAACCAAACCAAGAGCCAAATGTAGAGTTCCGTGGGAGTCAATATCAGCTAAGAAAAAATAAGATAACGTGAAAAAAGCAGCCATGCCCAATAAATGAACAAACAAACGCTGACTCGCAGAAACGTAAGAAAGTCCAGAGAAAACTAACGAACACATACCAATAAGAACAAAAGAAAAACTAATATACGTTCAAGGCCAAATAAATAAAATCTGAAATTTGGTGGTAGATAGACAATCACAAATAAAAAGAGAGACAGTTAATAAAAAGAACGAAAAATACCTCGAGAGCAAAACTATGAGCTTCCAATAAAGAAGAAAGGTTATATAAGTAAAAAAACAAACATTTCAAGAATCAACGCCCTTGAAACAAAACTATCAAAGAATTATTAATTGCCAAGTAGACATTAAACTGGAACAGTTTTCGAGGAAGAAGTTGACGCAGTATTAAAAAAGATTAAAAGCAAAAACTGCAAGCCTCGGTAAAATATCTCCTGGAATATAATATTTAACAACTTTAAATTCAGCCATGAGAACTCTTCCCATTGAGAACACTTTCCATTCAGGCATAATTAAGGATTAGGTTGGATTAGGTTGGTTTTTACAACATTTCTACTCTTGTTGCATTATTTGTGTCGAATTCAATCTTTTTTTCAAGTATGTATTTAGTTTCTAGTAATTATTCCTATTTTATAACAATAATCATTTGTTTCTACGCAATTAAATAGTTTCGAGTATTACTATCTGATACAAATAATTTGCATAGTTATAGGGTTTTACATAGTCCAATCTGTAAATAATTTCCGAAAAGATCTATTTGATTCTTTGATGACAGTAATAGCAATAAGTGACTACTCCACATTTCATAGAGTTTGACAACTGGAGCTATACAAAATGTAGTTTAATGTCATTCCAGGAAAACCTTTTTGGTGTGTGTGTGTGTGGTGGTTGGGGGCTTACTCCTTTTTAAGAGATGAAGCTGGTATATTCTAAGATCCGTAAATAGGGCGGTATTATCAAAAGTGAAGAGAGAATTCCCTCTCTCTCTCTCTCTCTCTCTCTCTCTCTCTCTCTCTCTCTCTCAGTATGTTCTAACAAGCATTATATTCACTGGTTATCCCGTTTATGAGAGATGTCAAAATGAAATAGATGGATATATTAATGCTTTTAAGTCTATAGATTCAGTTTATACGATTTCCCCCAATATTTTTTCATTTAAATACCTAAAATTGCATAGCCTTTGAGACTCCAGAATGTAATTTCTAAAATTGTATTAATTTCATATTAAATTTCACGTAAATCGGACTGGTGGATTTGCATTTAATATTCATATTGAATCTAAATAATTTTTCGCGATATTTCATGTCCAATCTCAATAATTTTTTTCATCTGGCGTAAAACAAAACATTCTTCAGAGTTTCAGTTTAATGATCAACCTTAAATTACATTTTATCTCTAGTATAAACTAAATGAATAATTGACATGTCTGTATAAACTAAATGAATAATTGTCATGTCTGAACAAAGACATGATTTAATTGAGGTAATTCCCCTCTACACAAAGGGAGCGTTTAGTATGGGTACCATTACGAGTCTGTGTAGATAATTACGGAAATCTCCCTCTTTGTGAGGCCACGCTGACATCAGGGATTGACCTTGGTACTAATCCTGTTAGTTCAATGAGATAGCTGCTGTTTGATAATGGGGTTAGCCCCCTAGTATTGGGCATTGAATCAATTTGCACTTTCCAGCCCAAAAGACAGAGAAACCATAAATAACTAATTTTGGCTTAATTTTTGAATATGGCCATAAGTATTGGTCAACCAATGAGACTTTAACTCACTTGACCAGTGAGGTCATCAATGTTTTAACTTCGAACTGGATGTAAATTTATGGGGTTGAAGAAGTTTGGTGATTGTAGTGAATTGTTGGTTTTTGTAGTGAAATTCTGAGGTTTGTAAACTGACTCCTTTTCTTCTTCTTACCCCATTCATTTGTTGTCTTCTTTTTATCCGTCGAAGCTGTAAGAGAATTAAGGACGGAAGGAAAACGATAAGGATACTTTTAGATTCAAATCTTATTTGGGGTTTACGACTATTTTGTGGTAAAGAATGTTTCCCTAATCCAGTAGAAATAGTCTGGCTTCCCCAGTCAAAGCGTTTGAAGTTTATTATGGAATCATCTTTGGCAATTACAAGTTGGAGGATCTGTCGTGAGTCTCGTTGCAACTAGCAGGATACACTGCATGCTACTAGGCCCCGGGACTCAGTCAGCACATACACTCCCTTCTAATAGCCAAGAGAGAAAGTTCCGCCCAAATTGAGGTGATAAAAGCTTATGAAGAAGTGCCAGGAAGTCCCTCTTTTAGACATGCACTGATTTCGCTTCCTGTCAGAAGCTTTCTGAGAAATTTATTTTGACATTTATTCATTTTATTTTTTATGTTATTGTCTTCTTTATTTTTTCATCCAATCTCTTCAAATTCTCTCGGAAATCAGTTATTATTATTAGGGACCGGATTTACCAATTAGAAAATTATATCGACTATTCATATATGGGATTAGGGTTAATCTAATTAGCTGATCCGATAGAATATTCTACGAGCAAGGCCACCTTTCGCAGGTAATCAGTTACGTAGTTGAGCTCAATTTTATCCAAGGTCAGGTGTATGGAGTATCCAATAAAAACCAAAACACTAACAATGAATTACTAAACACTAGCTTACTAACCATTTCAGTCTGCGAGTTGCTAAAAAAACTGAGCCTAACATATGAGGTAATTCGTGAGGTTCGAACTCACTACTCAGTAACAAATGGTTGACGAGGCTATCCGATGAACGTTTAAATCCCATCGAAGCACCCTTCGTATGGAATATATAATGTTTTGATATTTACAGACAATGTTTATAAAAGTAACTTACTAAGCTTAGTATAAAATCAGAAGTATGGTGTACCCAGTAAGACTCGAACTTACAAAGAATGGATTTCAGCTCGTAAACCATGACTCCGTCCGGGATACACAACATGATTTATAAAATCCATGATGAATGCTTTTCCTAAAAAACATCTCATTCATAGGCTTTCAAGACTTGGGTAGATGGATGTAGATGTGATTTCTAAAGACCAAATATTATGTACTGATTTTTGAAAACTTTGAATTATTTATCCCATCATTTTGAAATACATAATTGCAGATGGAATCAAATATATGAGGCTAATTCAATTAGTTTGAAACTTCCCACGTGCTGATTAACTGAAATTTGAACTTCAAATCTTCTCTAAAACTTTTTAAAATATAAGATTAATATTCACTACTGAATTAAATGAACTGACACGGTAGATTATTATGATAAAAAATAAACATTTGTTGTGTAAAATAAGAATTTTTCTTGTTAGACCGCTAGTTTATTGATTTAGGGATCTTTATTTTTATGTCGACTCTCTGAAAACAGCAAGATCGCTATTAGAGCGAGATTTTTTGTTTGTGCAACAGGGTTTGAAGGAAACGCTCTGATAATTAAAAAATGCAATTTAAATTCAAGCCTGTCGATGAGGCTCAGAATATGATGGGTGTCTCCTGAAGTGGGAGTAAGACCCCTTTCAAAAAATAGGAGTATTCTGAGTATGACACTAAACCTCATTTGATAAGAAGGCCCCAGTTCGTGGATCTAGGGAGTATGTAGTACTTCTTCATTGCAATAATTCCAAGGGATGGTAGTACCTGTTAGGCTCCCATTTATGGGCCAAATAAATCTATTTAAAAATTATTAGTATTTGATAGAACCGTATGCAAAATTCTCTAGAGAAAACTACTCAAAAATGTTAATATGAACGTACAATGAACGCGATTCTTTAACCTTTTGGCATAAAATAGCTCTAGAGGGGTTGATATGTCATTAAAATCAATGTATGATTTAATTTACATTATAATCTTTTTAGAATTAAGCAATATCCAATCGAGTTTGCATCTTAATTGACAATCATAACTAAGAGATCTTTTAAGCCCTCCTCTCCATGTTCAGAACTCTATTTTAAGCAGAAAACAAGCAATCGTCTGCAAAACTAGTTTGTTCATCATTAATCCACTGTAGACAAATTTTATATTTGCTCCATTAGACGACTTTTGACCTCAAAGAGCTAAAAATATTTATCCTCTAATAATTCAAAAAACAACTTTTTATGAATCAAGAATCGAATAGCTTTTGTTGGTGTCGTTGTTGTTGTTGCTTTTTGTTTGCTTTTTTCTCTTTGGTTCATTGTTTTTCTTTCTGATTTTGTTTGAACTTCTGCCAATGTTCTTTGGTCTTTCGCCTTATCTTAATGCTGTGGCCTTTAATTTCTGCTACAATATGTTTTTTGCCTCGACGAGCAGAGAAACAACACAGTTCCACTCAGTTGCGTGGCGGTGATTCGCCAATTATTTGGTCTGCAGATCATAACATTCATAGAGAGCCAGGGGTGCAGATTAATCCGTCAGGGTTTTCTAGGGATAAGGAGTGGTAAGACTTAACCAGCAATCAATTACAGCGTAAATGAGGAAACTAGTGTGAAGATATTGACTATGAATAATTCATAGCAAGTCACATGCTTCGGAGATGAGAACAAACATTAATAGAGCTGTTGGGAATAGAATGGGCAGTGTCGATTTAAAATTTACGCAATCTGATCATAAAAATTATTTATCGAATAGATGGGGAAATAAGTATTGAGCTAATAAAGAATAACACTATAATCGATTGCCTTATTACTTTTGCCCTATCCTCTATACGCAAGAATTAACAATGATGCTTGAAAATAATGGCAATTTTATGACATATTTAAATGTAAAATCGACATTACTTTCCTACCAATTTTTATATTCATATATATATATATATATATGTGTGTGTGTGTGTGTGTGTGTGTGTGTGTGTGTATGTGTGTGTGCCTGTAATTATGGGTTAAATAGTAATGCTACTCATCTACAAGGATGGCTTCGGCATTAAACAATCTATGAAGGTTGATATATCATTAAAAACAAAAAAAAACAATATATATATATATATATATATATATATATATATATATATATATTTGTGTGTGTGTGAGTGTGCGTATGTGCGTGTGTGTGTGTGATAGAGAGAGAGAGAGAGAGAGAGAGCAAGATAAAGACAGAGAGAGAGAGTGATAGGTGCTCTATAAATGTTCAGGAAGCTTGAAACGAGATTTGCTTCCTAAAAAAGTTTTAAAAAAACAGGACATGTATTTCTTTATTTCCTGGGGAAGTGATATAGGAAAATGTGTGAAATATCCGGCCAGATGAAAGGAATCTGTTTAAATTCTACAAAAGCTTAGATAAAACTTCTTCTATATAATAGTATACATGATAGTAAATGTGCGTATGTCTTAATGTATACAAGGTGCTATCGAAAAGTAGAGAAATAAACATGAAAAAGATTACTTGCAGAAACAGCTACTTTACACCTTTTCATGGGAATTAATTCTTTCACTTTTTGTTTATGGGCTGACGCGAAAAGGTATAGCTCACAAATATATATATATATATATATATATATATATATATATATATATATGACAGAGAGATTTTCTCTCAACACTGTAAGAAATTTTCAATGTCAAGTGTTCATTTAAGAGATTATGTTGCGCCATTCTAACAAATGGAGATACTGTTCCTACCTTGAAAATCCCCATTCCCTCAAACCCACTCACTCTAAATAGATAACTATATAAATCTCCTTTTGGTAATAAGTTTCAAAATCTTTTTGAAATACTTCACAATTTGATGGGTTTAGGCAAGGTAAATAATCCGAGTATTTTCTCTTACCAATCAACTTGGGTCGTAAATCATGCTAAATAATTTGATTCCTTATTTTAACATTTTGTTGGGAAACAAAGTAGTTGTCGATAAATTTATTTAAAATCAGAGCTACAGAAAAGTTGCCCGAAGATACTGACTTCGTTTAATTACAACGAACAAATGTTTGCAGAAATAATGAAACATTAAGGATCGAATCCTTTGAATGATGAAAATGGCATGCGAAATTATTTCATAAAACAATTCCTTCACTGTATACATCCAAAGGCATGCTGTTGTAGATATTGTTGTTGACTAAGCTTCGTTTCGTCGGGAAAACAGGTCTCCGGTTGCTTGCAGCACCTGCTCTTCCTAAAAGGTCAACAACATAAGTAATAAGCAAGCTCATCATTGCTTAGCTTTGGGGATCAACAGAATTCACTACATTGTCAAACCTGCGTTTAAAATTTGCATAAGAGAAAATATTAATGCCCATCTAATGAAAATGTCGGTAATATCTTAAAATTACTTTAAAATCTTGTTTCCTATTTATAAAAGTTGCTCGAAGCAAAAAAACTGCTTATAGCTCTAATACTTGATTCAAATATTTTTGGAAGTGAATTTCACTATTCAGATATTGTCAACATCCAATTTTAAGTGTTCTTCCATATCTTTTCATCGTCTAGTTTATTCCTGTCTGCCTTCGTTCAAGGAACACAAAAAATGTTTTTTCCACATTTTACATTTTGTTTTCTCTAAGAAAAATTTGAAAACGCCAACCTCCATAAAATTGGTTCTTCCTCGTTTGCCCGGGAAACTTATTTTTGTTAGGATTTTTTGATTAAAAATTAAACAGCAAAGTAATGTTAGCAAGAAAAGTCTTCAATTAATTCATTTGTTCAAAAAGTCTAAAGGCTTATTTTATTGAGATTTACACATGTTAATTTGATATGAAACAAGGTCGTAAGTGTGAGACACCCAGTGAGAATTAAACTCATTTCTGTAGCAATGTTCTGCGGGTTTACCTTGCTAAATACAACTTTTCAGCATATTTGGAGTGCTCTGTGAACATCAAACTCACTTCAGTAGTAATTATCTCTTATAACAGCTCGTTAACCATTGGTTCACAACGAACAGTCTTACAGTAATTACTAAATTTATCTAATTAGTGAATATCGATTTCCTTATCAAATGTGTCAGTGAGGCGAAGTTGTGAATTTTCGCACGACGGTGGACGCTTTAGTTCCTTTAACTTATACTCGTGCGCCTTCATTTGTAGAATTTATGTATAAGTAATTGCAAATAAATAAGGGGAAGCATTCTTGAATAAGTTTTTAATAGTGCACTTAAGCAATTGCAAAGATCGGCTTAACTAATAGGTAACTATTTTTATGTTTCAAATTTACTGGAATTTGCTTTATTCGCAAAGAACAAGTTAACATTATTATGCTAACAAAAATCTTTTATCGATGTACCGTTTTTTCTATGTTATGAAAACATCGCATTAGCATAATATAGATAATATATAATGCCCCCACCACCCAAAACTTCATCGGGAGTCCGAAAGAATTGTGGAGGCATTGATAGACAGATGACGGTTTCAAGGTCAGTTCTATTAAAGCAAGCGTTAGAAAGTTTAAGTTAGGATTTTAGTCAGTGACAGTTTGGCAGTACGAGAAAACAGACCTGTGTTTTGTTTTCTTTTATGTTTCTTTTTTGTTTGTTTGTTTTGTTTTTTTAAAGCTTTAGAAGCCCTTTTAAAAAGGAGTTCGATAGAACCTTTAAAGAATGCGAAGACTTTCCCCCTTCCTATGAAAGACGATTTGAAAAGCCACAGAGATGAGCGACTTGATCATCTAAAACATCAATAAACATGGAAGCCATATTACAAATGCGCGTTTATCCACTTATTTGTCGCCTCTGATCAAGAGACAACTTTCCTTTTAACCGGCAACTTTACAGTGGCCCGGGTTTTTACAACTATTAATTCTTTTTCAAATATTTATTTGATCTCAACTCGAGACTAAATATCTTATCACTCATATTTGTGCATTTCTCTCCAAACTACGGCATATTTCGTACAGAAGTATGGCTATATCTTTTTCTTCTTCGCACCACTGTGATGACATATGTACATTTACACTTGTATTATCATCTTGAGGTTAAGGGTTATAAACGAGTTCGAACTCCAGTTGTAATACCGCCTTTACTTTCGTACTAATGCCCCTTGGAAAAAGCATGAACCCCCCTTATCCTTCCAGCAATGGGTTAAATAGTATCGCTACTTTTCTACTGCATGAAAGTCTTTGGCTTTAAATTTCCCATTTAGGTTGATATACCTTTAAACCAAGAAACCAAACTAAAGCAAACTAGTATTATCAGACGCATTAGTCTTCGTTCCCTTTCAGTTTTCTCTTATCTGTAATGGTAACTCGTTTTAAAAATATATGCAAATTCACAAGGTATCTTAATAATAATCCTTCATAAAACAAAAAAGATGTTTCTCCTTATATTTTCAATGCAACCAATACAAACGCCATTTGTAAAAAATAAAATTAACGGGATTTTTTTTGGCAGTGAGATTTAATTCTGAATATGAATGGAAGATGAAATTGAATTATAGGTTTTCAAGATGAAAACCTTTAAAAGGAAAATACACAGACGAAAAACAACAGGACAACACACTTAATACGTAATTTAAATTACTTAATATTTAACATACGGGTAATATAGCTGAATAACATCTAGTCACCTATACTGATCAAAATTAGCACAGGTATCACAATAAGGGGTGTATTAGCGGTCTCTAATTCCCATATCAATTCACTCCATACTCTCTTTAAATGTTAACACATGTATTTATTCCTACAGGTTATTATCGAGAGTACACTTACATGATCATCACTACAAGATAAGATGTGGAACTTTTGAAAACTGTATCATATCTACTAGCTTCAAGCATATACATAGCCCCAAGCATATAAGTAGCCTCAAGCATACAAGAATCCTCAAGCATAAAAGTAGCCTCAAGCATAATTATAACTTCTAGCATACCAGTAGCCTCAAGCATGCAAGTACTCTCAAGAATATGCAGCCTCTAGCATACAAGTAGCCTCTAGTATACAAGCAGCCTCAACCAAACATGTATCCTCTTGCATAAGTGTAACCTCTACCATACAAGTAGCCTCGAGCATGCAAGTAGCCTCAAGCATACGTGTAGCCTCTAGCATACCAGTAGCCTCTAGCATTCAAGTAGCCTCAAGCATACATGTAGCCTCTAGCATAAGTGTAGCCTCTAGCATAAAAGTAGCCTCAAGCATACAAGTAGCCTCGAACATGCAAGTAGCCTCAAGCATAAATTTATCTTCAAGCATACAAGTAACGTCTAGCATACAAATAACCTCTAGCATAAAAGTAGCGTCGAGCATAAGTGTAGTCTCAACCATACATGTAGCTTCTAGCATACATGTAACCTCAAGCATACAAGTAGCCTCGAACACACAAGTAGCCTCGAGCATGTAGAGCCTCGAACATACAAGTAACCTCTAGCATACAAGTAGCCTCGAACATGCAAGTAGCCTCGAACATACAAGTAGCCTCGAACATGCAAGTAGCCTCGAACATACAAGTAGCCTCTAGCATACCAGTAGCCTCGGACATACAAGTAGCCTCTAGCATACCAGTAGCCTCGAACATACAAGTAGCCTCTAGCATACCAGTAGCCTCGAACATACAAGTAACCTCTAGCATACAAGTAGCCTCTAGCATACCAGTAGCCTCGAACATACAAGTAGCCTCTAGCATACCAGTAGCCTCTAGCATACAAGTAGCCTCTAGCATACCAGTAGCCTCGAACATACAAGTAACCTCTAGCATACAAGTAGCCTCTAGCATACCAGTAGCCTCGAACATACAAGTAGCCTCTAGCATACCAGTAGCCTCGAACATACAAGTAGCCTCTAGCATACAAGTAGCCTCTAGCATACCAGTAGCCTCTAGCATACAAGTAGCCTCGAACATACAAGTAGCCTCTAGTATACCAGTAGCCTCGAACATGCAAGTAGCCTCTAGCATAAATGTAATCTCTAGCATACAAGTAGCATCAAGCATTACACTTATCAAAATTCACTCCGTCCTTTAAAATGTTATCTTACATCAATACATATAAAATTCAGCTTGTTATTTAAATATAATTTAGTTTAAATGATATATGTCCAATATATGAATAATTTTGAATTATTAAGATGTATTAAAAATATTTTTGAATTTAACCAACTGTATGCATTTAAACAAATTTGTTCACAATCTTCACTTTCGCCGACCAAAATTCTGCTTATGATTTGGCGGGATCCACGTTATGTGTTGTGATTTCGACCGTTTATCTGATATTCTTGCGATATGAGCTGCCTATTATCATTTAAGTCTGCTAATGGCTTATGGAATATCACTGACATGTGTTTTATTTCTAATGTTTTCCTATCTTTCCAGGTGATTTTTAGAATAGTGACTTCCTGGAAATATTGGATGATTCTTAATTTGAGATTATAAATGTGTTGGTTAAGTGCAGTATTTCAATATCCTAGGGTAACTTTTTAGAGGATACTTTGGTTGTAGACAACGCCACTTTTTTATGATTAATTGGTTTGTTTTCTGGAAAATCGAAACCGTTTTTTAGAGCTTCTTCTTCTTCTTCTTCTTCTTCTTCTTCTTCTTCTTCTTCTTCTTCTTCTTCTTCTTCTTCTTCTTCTTCTTCTTCTTCTTCTTCTTCTTCTTCTTCTCTAACTGTACTTTGTCATTTAGTGGAGCATTATCTTAACGGTTATCGTCGTAGGAAATGGAATCATCGACTTGAGTTCAAATCTTGGATGAGGTTGTTTAACTTCGTGCTAATGTCACTGGGAAAAGTATGAACAGTAGAAATAAAGTCTGAAAAAAAAGCTTTTTCTACGGGAATATACGAATCAATTCAATCTGCTTGCTCATTACAATTTCCTTGAATTTGTCTTTTTCAGTAAATAGAGATATTAAAAGAAAGATAACCTTATTCATAACGCCCCCACATTTTGTTTATTTATTTAGTTCCGTCAAACAGATTCACATCTCTCACTTCAAGTTCATTATTTCCCCCTTCAATTTTATGTATTTCATCGCATCCTGTTATTTCATTATGCAAACATGTCTCGATGACTGAGTAACGTCTCCTTAAAAATTCCTTTTAATATCATAGAAGCCAATATCTTTTTGTTCTTCAGTCTACAAGAACATCACAGAAGCCTCTTATTCTTAAGACTGAAATCTTTATCGAATAGCCTGTCGATAGAAGCCAATAAGGGTATTATAGGGGTAGAGAAAATCAATATTGGAAGCCGTTTTATTTGTATTTATTTTCGACCGTTAAAAATATATAAAGAGAAATGCGTTGCCCATTGACGTTTTCCGGATTCGTTAGAAAAAAAAAAGGAAAACGGATTTCGTAATCAATAAATATATTATAAAGGCAATATTTGTTCACTCTCCTCTTATACAATTTGAAAACTAGAACACACAGTCGATTATTTAACCCCCAATCAACACATTAGATGCGCTTCAATGATTTATGGTCTCTTTAGTTTTACAGAAGATACATTAAGTATCTTTGTCTAAAGGCGAGTATAAATGCGTTCTACAAGCCTTTAATGAAATGAGGGACATACTGTCCAGAAAACGAAATACAAAATCCTAAGTTTAAAATACTTTCGGGAATTTGAACATTACTAGGAAACAAAATATAGTACACATTTACCTGCAAGTTATATGTAAGCAAATCAACAGGTAAAAGAGGTGTTTTAGATGTCTGAAACAATAGGTATTACTATAAATGATTAGTTTAAATTGATAACTCTTTCATGGAATATCTATCTATCTATCTATATATATATATATATATATATATATATAATTCTAATCAATTTGTGCTGGTAGCAAGGATTTCTTTGACTCTCTCTCTCTCTCTCTCTCTCTCTCTCTCTCTCTCTCTCTCTCTCTCTCTCTCTCTTTCTCTGCATCCGTCGCTATTGGTCATCACTCTTGTTAAGGTCTCCAGACGACATCCCACATCCACAGTCGACCAACACTGGTGTGTCCATGTGTAGGATTCCATGGGAGAACATCACTTTTGAATTTGTCCTTACTTCTCCAGAAATGTCCAGCATGTCTTGTGAGACGGGAGGTAAATGGCAGTACAGCTGCTGTTTTGTGCAATGTTGCTTCCAGGATTTGTTCAAAATAAGTACCCCGTATCCTTGTATAACTCATATCAAACTTTTTTTGCCAAGCATTTATCTAAAGTTCAAGTAGTGCAACCATACAATCGTACTGACACGGTTACAGCATTGAAGAATCCATGTTTTATCTTATTAGAGAGATCAGATTTCCATATAGTCAATAACCTGCTTTCATGCTTTTCTGATGCATATGTTTGCATCGATTTCATTGTTTTTCAGTATATATATATATATAATGTTGGTTTTGTTTTGGTTTGGTTTTATGGCATATCAACCATTGTAGGTTATTTAATGCCAAATCATTTGAATATATATATATATGTGTGTGTGTGTGTGTGTGTGTGTGTGTGTGTGTGTGTGTGTGTGTGTGTGTGTGTGTGTTAAATATATAATTTCTAAACACATTTTGTAAACATCTTTAAAACCAGCCTGAGTTCATTTTTTCCCCACACAGTTAAATGGTTTCACTTATTTCTATCTAATACGAACAATTCTATTTACTATTAACCATTTTTGCTTGCACACAGCAAAGAGGGTACAAGTATTGCTATTTACCACAAATAATTTTATTCAACATTACTCATTTGTTTTTACATAGATAAATAGTTCCAAGTATTGCTATGTATAGCTAACAATAGAATTAAACATTAGGCATTTGTTTACGCACATTTAAGTGATCTATTTCAAACAATTCCGTTTAGCATAAGTACGCAGTTGAAATGTCAAATAGTTTTATTTGACCCATAGATAGGACCCTATCAGGGGCTACCATTCCGGGTTAGAATGGACCCAGGAGCGA
This sequence comes from Sepioteuthis lessoniana, assembly GCA_963585895.1. Lineage (NCBI taxonomy): Eukaryota > Metazoa > Mollusca > Cephalopoda > Myopsida > Loliginidae > Sepioteuthis > Sepioteuthis lessoniana. The sequence goes on along the minus strand of OY757920.1, from coordinate 106,065,568 downwards.
TGGCAATGAAGGGATACTCAGCATTCCCTAACGCTCCAGCATTTTTGGAGACTTATCATCAGCTTGTTTTGTATTATTACCAGGACACTTGTTTGGGGGAATCTTCAGAGATGCAGTCAGTGTATTCTGCAGCCCCAGCTGACTGGGCCAGTTATTTCTGTAAACATATAAGTGCATTAGAAAAAACAAAGCTCTTACTTTTGATGATTTTAAGATCGGTTATTATCTTGCCAAAAGTTGTTTTTTTTTACATTAATGATCGTTGTCAATTTTTTATATCCTTGGTAGAGGCATAACACCCCTCATTCCCTCAGCTATGGGTTAAATAGTATCTCTGCTGTTCATCTGCAAGGATAAATTTGGTTTTAAATAAACCACGATGGTTGATATGACATTAGAAAAGAGGGCAAACCAATTGAACAGCTGAGGGAATCTGTAAAATTAATTTACTGAAATATTGGAACAACAAACAAAATGAATGTTTCCAACAGCTTTTCATATAGATTAGTCTTTATTTCAGAAAGAAAATCCAAAGTTCTGTTTTATTTCAGATGTGACTTCACTGGTGTACTTCCATATTTTACGTCATTGAGACATTTCAAACGTGGTTATATAGATAAGTGTCAGTATTAAAAAAGTATTTTAAAAGGATGTTAAATTTCCGTTCGGAGACACGATGTAAAGCGAAGGTCAACGAAAATCGTTCGTAAACAGATGCCCCAAACATAACGAAATGAGAAATGTGACTTACGTGGTGAGATTGGCCTTTTGCGCTAGTCCGTTGGTCTATGATATTTCCTGTGGATAATTCAAGTCTACTGTAATCTCGGATATAGAAATGAGTGATACAGGAAATGAGGTTTACTCGAGAAGATAGACCGATCATCAGATCTACAACCGGAAGTTGAAAGTTTTATAACTCAGATCTACACATTTTATCAGAATTAAATCATTTTAAGTCCTCTGAAAATATAATCTACATTTACTCTGATTTATTACTTTCGTCAAATTTTGAGAGACTTTCTGGAGACCGAATTTTGACCGGAGTTGATTAATAAATGTGGTCTCAAATTCTATTATACAAGTTTTAGACGAAACAGAATAATGAAAACCGTACCAAAATTTCCCCTCAGAATTACAAGTATATTTTTCAACATAGTCACTATTCATTACTCCAAGTTTTTCTTAACGTTCTATCGATATTTCTTATTCAGTCCATGAAGATTTTCTTGGTTTCCTTTCGATTCAATTGCAACTTCGTCATTGGATTATTAATGTTGACTCTTCTACGCTTTGGCACTTCCTTCAACCGCGCATTTCTCCAACAGATAACCTTCTCTTTAAAAAATGGCCAAATGTCACACCTTAATTATTGCGGATAGGCGAGGTAAATCAACGACTTGAATAATCAGGATTTATTATTTTGACATCTTTATTCTTCAATTATAATTATTTTTCTTAATAACTTGCTAAGTTTATTTTGAATTATACTATGTTAATGTAACAGCATAAAATCTTTTTATACGACTTTGCAGTGTCATGTCTATTAATCTACTGATTGTCAGAATATATTCTACTTGCCATAAATTCATAATATGAAGAAATTTCATTGTTAATTTTAACTAATTTAATGATAATAAATAATGATTGGGTGGTAATCGTAGACAGCTGTTTGGTGCTAGGGATTATGCTTAATCCTTTTCTACTCACCAACTTCCCAGATTTGCATTAATAAATCCATTGATACACAAAAACTGAAAAAAAAAAACGAAAAAGAAAGACAGGATAACACATACACAGTCAAAACATTATAAGAAATATTACAACAATTGACAACGTGTCCGAAAACAAATACATCACACATCCAGTTACAAGCAAAGCATGAAAGGTAGTACAAAAAGATACACGTAGGTATTTTTCTATATTTCGCGGCAAATAGACTTCTTTAAAGGAGTTGGAAACAATTGCACGAATTTGTTCTACGAACGAAAATTGAGATTCTCTTCATGGCGTAATGGTTAAAGCGATGAACGGCGGAATCTTAGTAAGCGAGTTCGAACTCCGGTTGCGCTATTACGTTCACTTTCGGAGAAATACACTTGGGAAAGGTATGAACCTCCTTATCCTCCCAGCTATAGGTTAAATGGTACTACTAATGTTCTAGGAGGATGGCTTGACATTAAATAACCTACAAAGGTTGATATGCCATTAAACAAAGAAACCAAAATGGAGTAAAATAAAAATTATGTCCCTTCTTCGCCCAATAAGCGAGGACTAAAACAATTCGTTCGCTCGAAGAACAGATGCAAAAGAGAATGAATTAGGAGTCTAAAATCTCACGTGACCAACGTGCACGTGACGAGAAGCAATGTCCCCAATCAAAAGGAAGACTGATTTTTTTTTTTTTTTTTTTTTTTTGCAGCGCTTCTTTCGATGACATGAATCTGTTTGATGCTACCAAATCGAGGCTGAATTTCAGGTTTCTTAATGTTTGCACCGTTCGTTGACTGAGATCTTTCCTTGCACTGATATTATGCAAAAAAAAAAAAGTTCTTTCAGGCCTGATTCTGCAGATGCATTGTTTGAGTGATCGTGAGATTTCGAAATAACTTACCCAATTAATCGTTGTTCTCCGTCATAGAAATCGCTGGCAAATAGCTTCCGAAAAATTCAGTCACTAAATTATACATACCTCGCACGAAGTACTAATGATTTACCGACGTTATCACTCATTGCTATCAATTGCGACCTGATATACGACGTTCTTGGCTTTAATTGTTTGTTTCCACCTGCTTGTAGTCAGCGTAGATCCAACTTGTCATAGTTAATCACATGAAGAAATTTCATTGTTAATTTTAATTAGTTTAATGCTTCATCTAAGAAATTCAGTCTAAATAATTTTTCTCTTCTTTGCTTTTTGTATCAACATATTTAACTCAATATGTATCCATTCGAAAATTACGTATTCTTGATCAGATGGTTCATTTAATAAATTTTGTCAGGTTTGGCACAAGGTCAAAATATCTGATGTTTTTAAACACGTGCTCATGAAATCACAAATCCTATTCACCATTGCTTAATTACGGTATTCTGATAGGAAACTGTATTTTCAGAGCGATTTTGATCGTAAGCTTACCCTTGGCGAGACAGAATACTAATGTTTACTGGTATAGTGTGAAAATTGTCCTTCTTTTGATAAGAAAATATAATGATTTATTTAGAAAGACTTTTTGGTTCGGCACCAAAACGATTAAAATTTGTGCTACTTCTGCCAGAATCAGACAAAAACAAGATAGCGCGAATTAAAAGGCTATTATTAAGAGAAAGACTATCCCAGATTTTATTGCTAATCAATCGCAAAATCCAAGCTTAGCTCGACGTTGGCGGATAATGAGTCGGCGAAAAAAAATCTATTATTGCTAAGTCATTCTAATTGGTGAAGTCAGCAGTTTGTGGCGTCAAGACCATCTGCAAAGAGAAAAAAAAAAGAGTACAAGTGAAATTGAGAAAAAATAATGAAAATGAAAAGAAAAAAATGAAGACCAAAATATGAGGTAAATAGATGAAATAAAGGAAGATATGAAGATGTTATTTCTGATTAAGGAAAATCGAAAAAATGAAGAAAAGGAAAGAAGATGAATGAAAAATCAAAGGAAGGAAAAGAAGGGGTGGAGAAAATCGAAGATAAAAAAGAGGTAAGAAGAAATTAATAAAAAGGAAGAAAAACTGTCGAAAAAAGAGAGAAACTGAAAGAAAAAAGTAAAGGAAGAAAAGAGAGAAGGAAGAAAAGAGAGAGATGAGGAAACTTGATGGAAAGAAAGATAAAAGACGAGAACAGTGAATGAGAAAAAAGGAAAAAGACACGAGTGAAAAAGTGTAACGAAAAAATTTATTAAAGTAGGATGAAAAAATGTTTTGATATTCAAACAGATCAACCATTCCATGTTAGAAGACCAGAACTAGTCAACTGCAGATTTTTTTTCAGCAAGTCACACAGTAAAAGTAAAAGAAAGCGAAAAACTGGATGAATGCCAGATAGCTAAAAAAAAAGTTATGGAGCTTAAGGGTGACAGTGATGCCAATCATACTTGGAGCAAATGGAACAGTTCTAAATAACAAGGCAAAGAGACTGGAGAAACTAAAGACCCAAGAAGGATTGAGACCGTTCAGGTCACTGTATTGACCGGCTACAATGTACAGGAGAGGTGAGGTGATTTGCTGTCTCTCAGTCTTCAGTGAAAACATCCAGTTATTACTGATGGCACAGCTCGTTAAATAATAATAATAATAATACGATGGACAACAGAATGACAATAACTAGGAAACGAAAATGGGAAGGAAAACAACTCTATGGGCGTTTTAAACGACTAATAAACAACATATCACTCGATGAAACCTTGACATGGCTAAGAAAAGGAAACTTTAAGAGAAAAACGGAATCTCTTCTAATATCAGCACAAAACAACGCCATAAGAACCAATAATATCAAAGCGAGAATAGATAAGACGCAACAAAATAGCAAATGTAGGCTATGTGGTGACAGAGATGAAACCACCAATCACATAATAAGCGAATGCAGCAAATTAGCACAGAAGGAATATAAGACTAGACACGATTGGGTCGGCATGGTGATACACTGGGAGATGTGCAAGAAATTTAAATTTGACCATACAAACAAATGGTATATACAAGACCCAGCACCTGTCTTAGAAAATACATAAACTCCTATGGGACTTTGACATACAAACGGATCACCTAACCTCGGCTAAAAGACCAGACCTAATAATAATCAACACAAAAAAGAGAACTTGCAAAATTGTCGTCGTTGCTGTCCCGGCTGACTACAAAATAAAATTGAAAGAATGTGAAAAGAAGGATAAGTACCTCGACCTTGCTAATGAATTGAAAAAACTAAGGAACATGCAGGTGACAATTATACCAATTGTAATTGGTGCGCTTGAAACAGTAACTAAATGATTATTAAAGGGACTGGAGGACTTGTAAGTTGGCGGACGAGCGGAGACCATCCAAACTTCTACATTATTGAGAACTGCCAGAATACTGAGAAGAGTCCCGGAGACTTGAGGAGACTTGCTGTCACTCAAATTCCAGTGAAAAACCATCAGCTAAGGCTGATGGGAAAAACTCTAATAAGTAAATCATAATATGTGATTGGTGAGTTAGGCACAGTAACTAAAGGATTATTAAAGGGCCTGGAGGACTTGGAAGTTGGCGGACGGTTAGAGACTATCCAAACGACAGCATTGCTGAGGACGCCCAGAATACTGAGACGAGTCCTGGAGACTTGGTGAGACTTGCTGTCACTCAAACTCCAGGGAAAACCATCAGCTAATACTGATGTGAAAAACTCTAGAGGAGTAAATAATAATAATAATAATAATAATAATAATAATAATAATAATAATAATAATAATAAATAATAATAATAATAATAATAATAATAATAATAATAATAATAAGAAGAAGAAGAAGAAGAAGAAGAAGAAGAAGAAGAAGAAGAAGCATTTTATGTATGAACATTGGCAAGACGATTACATTTATCGATTAATAAGAACAAGGTCGCCACACGAAGTGTTATAGTAAGCGATGTAGGATTGCAGACCCTTACATGTGTATTCGATTCTCACTGTGAGCTTCATACTTCCGACCTTGTGCCAAATCAAATTAAGTTTAATGAAGGACTACTATTAGGGTAGATCAAACATGTGTAATAATTCAGATAAAGAAGGATGTAGCGATAAAACTAAATTTGCATTATGTCTGATGATTGGATTTCTCAACTTAATCGATCCGGTGATATATCCTTGTCAAATAAGTTTCCAAGAAGAGAGGATGAATATTCAAATCTAATCTACGTAGAGTACTTATTGATCGCAGATTTTCTATTTTTTTTAAATCTAAGGTTTGCAATAAAAAGCAAGAAAAATTAGATTAGAGGAAAAATAATAAAGATACTTCTTGCAAGCAATTCCGACAAAAAATAGACGAATAAAGATGCCAATGTTCTAAAGAAGAAAAAAGAAGTTGACAAAGAAATGATGTTTTCCGTAGAACATTGAAAATAAAAGAATCGTTTATCCTCAACATGTGCCCCTCCCATTTGTATTTGGTAAAGCTGTAATTTATACGGATGTCGAGGAGGAAATCGAAAGACATAATCGCTAAAACCTGATCCAAGATATCTTTATCTACAAAAACATGTTATCTTTATCCATACTGCCTATTAAGGATCGGCAGGTTTCTAAAGTCGAACTCTATGTCCTAGTTGTAGTTGAATTTAAACCTCATATATTTTCTAAAACTATTTTGTCAGTAATGTTTACACAAATTGCTGTGTCCTGTCGGCTGGGCTGAAAATCTGTATCTCCGACTGTGGGGAAAGTCTCCACAAAAAAAGGGGTGCCTTGATTATGATACTAAACAACATCTGATCGTGAAACTCCAGTTTTGAAGATTTGGGGAATGTGGAGTACCCGTGAATTGTCATTACTCTCAAGCTTAATCTGATCCTGTATTACCTGTTAATGTTCCATATATGGTTAAAACAGACCTGTTTAAAAAGAATTCGTATTCTACAGAAGCCTCCCAAAAACAATTACACGAAAATATAAATCTAAATGTACAATAGCAGAATAGACTCTCCTTCTATTTATGTAATAAAGTAAAAAGTTTAATTATACTGATAATAAATCTTACCCGACATAAAACAACCTATATAAACAAATATTTTCATTGACGTAAAACTGAATTTGAAAAGTAAAAAATCCTGCCAAGGATTTTCAGGAAAAGTCGGAGGGAGAAAATTTCAAACTTTACAGCCATCATCCCTTCCTTATTCTACAGAGCAAAAAAAAAAAAAAAAAAAACGTTTTTAATTGTTATATTTTCTATAGAACATAAACAAATGAGTTGCAAGTCTTTATAGCTCTATAGGTTAATTATCGATTATTAATTATGATTTTTTGCTTTTTTCATTTTATTGTAACGTTTTATTATAACTTTGTAAATTAACTACCCTACAATCATTGAAATAACTTGAAGTTAACATTGGATTCAAACACTTGAATTTACATCTAATAGCTGATCTATATTAATTATGCCTTAACCAATTAAATTCAAGCGAAGCCAAAGAATGAATGAAAATCACATTACTACATCCACAAATCAATGGAATCTTAAATAAAAAAGATAGAGTTCAGATCTAGTAAAGCCTCCAATAACAGAAACAGAATCTCTCTCTCTCTCTCTCTCTCTCTCTCTCTCTCTCTCTCTCTCTCTCTCTTCATATTTATATTTACCCAATCACACGCCATATGCTTAGATTTTAAGTACAGCTGGTTTATATTCAGTTTTCCTTCTCCCAGACTGTTTATGTTAAAAAAGAGATTGATTGAATCTTTTATTTGGCATGCAGTATAGTATTTTAATAACCATCAAACTGCTGGAAAGATATTGTGAATCAACTCAGTTTAATTGACAGGTAATTACTTTTACAGGCAGTTCGATGTTTGGTTATCATCGGGGGATTATAATATCAGGAAACTAAAATCCTAGAATTTAGAAGTTAGATTTCACTTTTAAATTAGTAAACAAAGAGCCGCTGGGACAGCGTTGAACTGTGAAGGAAAGAAAAATGATCACAGGTCGATGGAGGGAAGAAAAACAAGTTGACGATACAGTATTTGCCAAAACAAGATTAAAGAATACCGACTACCCTACTATTTACCCATAGATGATGGTGAAAGATGGAATTTTGCCATCAACATCAAGTAAAAGGTAAAGAATTTCGTCCAGGATTTTTACTCGCGTCACGAATACCATGTTCTACGACTATAACAGTTACGCTAGGAGCGCCTCCCGTCTGTGTAGGGGGTGTTTAGCAGGATTTTAAAAAAAGAACTTTATAGCAAATTACTTGCATTTAGTCAAAACCTTCCAATGTAAAGTTACAGGGCTTCACGCTTCAATTTGAAAATGCAATGCAGAAAATGATCCAAGAGCAAGAAATACAAGTTCTTTCGTGATATATTCATCTGATTTCACCTTCAGTTTGTTACTTTGATTTCGATGGCATAACACGCACTTATATATAATACGCAACCCTAACATTGGATTACAAAATTCTGAAAAAAAATTCTCATGCATAACACACACTGACTTTTTACAATCTGTAGTACCTAAATTTACCATTTGTTAAACTTTTTATCGTTTCTTACAGACTAAAAATGAGAATTTATAAAGTTAACATTATGTTTTAAAGCATAAAATTTACAGAGCTTTTATAGTAAACGCACGGACATGTTCACAAAAAAGGCAACAAACTAGTGGCGAAATAGAGTTTATATTAGGAGAAACAAAATTATAAACAAATACATATTCCAGTGGATATTTCTCTCTAACTGCGTAAAATACATCAATTTAGACTGTTGATATAAGTTGCTTTTGGTCACCTCTTCTTGAATATTATGAGGTATGTAGCTGGAAAAAATAATAGCATTTTCGAGTATAATATGCACCAATAACCCGTGGGATGACAACTCTGAAAAACAGGGCATCTTATCCACAATCAATTACGCTACTCAAATTTGAAGCAATAGAAAAATTACTCTCGAGAATTTGTCCAATCAAAACCTAAATTGTCTTTTCATAACAGAATATAGAATTTGCCAAAACAGCAATGTAAAGGTCATCGAAAAACAAAGAAATACTTCGATGATTTGTCAGGATTATGCTGGAAACACTTTGTATTAACCTGCCTCCAAATTAACGTATCAGTTAACATCATTTGTTCCTGTATTTGGAATTGGTGTGTTTGCCCTGTGTGAATTTGATCTTTACTGAGTTGTTGATAACTTTAGCCTTGTCTTAAAATAAAGATTAACATCAAAAGGTCAATTTTATAAGTGTTTCTAATTTTTATTCTTTTTAGACAGTTCATTAAAAGAATAAAATGTTCATGAAGGACTCTTGCCAAAAATTTAAACATAAATATATCTAATTGCTATGAACCCTGTTAATCGTTCTCGTTCGTGTAATAAAATTGAAGATAAACCGATAATTAAAAGTATATATTTAAACGGGCTTTATTGATGCAGACAAGCAAGAATAGTACTTAGCATTGATAATCAATTTAGAACCAATGTATCTAAATATTGACAAGAAAAAAAATAGCAACATTTTTGCTCGTTTGAAAGTGCTGATCAATTCATCCAAAGAGTTTTCCGATACATAAAACTATATTTTGCGCTGTTAATGGATCTACGCGATCTTGTAAACAAAATGCTGTATAAACAATAAGATATTTTTCTCTTATTCTACTTTCTTCTCTTCTTCTCTTTCTTTTTCTCTTTTTCTATTTCCCCTTCTTTTATCTGTCTTTCCATTACATCTCTCCCAATCATCTTTCTCCTCGATCTTTCACTCTCTTCCTTTCTCTATATTTTCTCTCTTTCTCTTTCTTCATCTCCCCCACCCACTCTCTCTCTCTCTCTCTCTCTCTCTCTCTCTCTCTCTCTCTCTCTCTCTCTCTCTCTCTCCCTCCTTCAACTTTTCATTTGTCTGTCAGACTGCATCTGTTTTAGAAAACTCAAAAACTAACAATGGCAGTCTGCGTGTTTGGACAATAGGAAATCCATAAAAATCAAATTTCTTTTATCGAGAAATAGACATGGAAATTAGAAAGAAAGCTGGTATATAAAAATGTAGCAGTATTACTTGTAGATCAACGTAAATCCGAAAATAAAATTATATTGGTATATAATCACTATATTATTAATAAACAATATTACGGCAATTGAAAAATCCAATGTTGGTTGAGCATCTCTGAGAAAATTCAGAAAGCATAAAACATAAAAGACATGAAAGAACTATAACAACTGATCCGAAAAGTCTTCAATCCTCCATACTCATCTGTATTACCATTCAAGTCAAAGGACAAATCCTCTTTCTTATAAGATCATGAGGGTATCATTAAACGCGGGACTGAGCACTTCACAGACCTCTTTCCCAATCCATCAGTTACTAATGAATTTCTCATCAGTAATTTGCTTCAAAAAGATTCTATTCATGAGATGGTGGATCAATTGACTGTTGTTGGGGTCCAAAAAACTATTAAAGAACTCAACATTGGGAAGGCACAAGGTCTTGACGATATTTTGGTTAAGATCCTACTTCACGAGCAAGCTGTAGAAATCCATCATCTGATATCAGACGTCTGGTCGGATGCTCATGTCCTCCAGCAGAGGGTTGATACTATTTTAATCTCAAAGGGAAGGGATATAAATCTGAATTTGGAAATTACATTGGTGTCATTCTGCAACATTTGTTTGGGAAGGTTTTGTAAAACTTTTGCTCGATTGGTTAACAAAATGGATATATTCCTCTGTTATCCCGGAAAGTCAATGTTTTAGATCAGGTCTTGGTACAATGGACATGACTTTCTCTGCTAATTAGCTCCAGAAGAAATGCATCGAAAAACGAGTTGTGCTTTACAAGATCTTTGCTGATGTAAGAAAATATTTCCATATTATCAACAGGACCGCTCAGTGAAATATCCTCTGCAAATTTAGGTATTAACCTCAATTCGTCAACATGTTGAGGCAACTCCATCATGACATGAAAACTTACTTTCAGAAACAATCTCCAGAGATAACGGGATTAAATAAACTGACATAAATGTGATTAAACTTAGTGACATTCATGCCCCTACCTTCTTCTATATTTATATTTCTATAATTCTCTCGTAATTTTCCAAGACTGAAACATCGGCCTCTACTTTCGTTTCAGAAACACAGATAAATTTTTTTATCTCACACACTTCAACACAAAGTTAAGGACTTCCCAAACCCTCGTCCGGGAGCTGTACTGGACGTTCGATGCAGATATCGTTGCTCACACCGAAGACATACAAGCCGTGATGGATCTCAACACTACTTTTGTCTGAAGAAGACGAAGTTCATGTTCAGTACACTACCATTCCAACCCCATTTTGAACCAGAAATCTTCGTCCAAGGTACAAGATTAAACATGGTCGATTCTTTCGTACACCTTAGCTGCAAAATCTTTTGAAATGGATCCCTTCATTCTGAAATCTAAGAATCAAAAAGGCCAGCAAGGATTTAGGAAAGTTCGAAAGCCGAGTGGGATCTAAAAGAGGTATCTTCATCAAAACCAAGCTTAGTGCCTTTAAATAATGCTTTTGAGCTGTCTTTTTATTCTCTTCTGATACTTAAACTACATATAGCCATAGATAGATTTCATCCAGTTTGTTTTCGGAGCATTCTAAAAATCAAATATCAGTCTAACCCCATCACCATTATTCTGCAGCGATCCAATACGTCCAGTATTTAGATGCTCCTCTTACGCAATCAGATGCGTTGGACTGGGCATCTTACTAGGATATAGAACGTTAGTTTACCCAAGCAGATGTTCAACAAAAAGTTGCAACACAGTAGACGCACAAGATAATAAACGTTTTAAGGATGTTGTCAAAAACAACCACCGAAAGCTTAGTAAAGATATTAGAGACGGAGAGCAGATGAAATCGATCAACTTGGAAGAAAGAAATCCACGGTGGCTGTAAAGTGTCCGGAGCTCGGAGAATCGAACACTTCGGAAGCAGTAATCTGGCACTGTACACAGCTTGAACATGTTTGTGATATCTGTAGTATGATCTGTGTCGTGAAGATTCCTTTCCACCATCAGCCTTTCACTGTAAAATGGATTGCTTGTGATTATAAATAATCCCTGTTTTACTAACAACTTATGTATGCTGAATAAATCTGAAATAATGTTTCTCAGCTTCGTATCTTTTATTTATTACTGTCTGTTTGTTCAAAACTGGGCTTACTAGTAATATAAGATTGACAGCAAAATATCAAGGACTCGTTTTACAAAAGGGTTTCAGCAGCAACCTACATGCAAATCATGTCAATTCTGAGACAAAACATGTGAGTCCACAGCAGGTTTGAAAAGTTATATGAAAGTGAAAAGGGGCAATGTCAAAGGAAGAGACAGCTAATTCGTTACATGTACGATAAAACCTGTGAGGATATATGAGAAGTCATACGCGCTCTCACAGTTGGGTATTGACCGGAAGATCTCTTTGACATGCAGTATAAGTTGTGTGAGTGGCATAACAGGAGATGCACCTATTTCCCAAAGAAAACAGGACGCAGATGCCATAGCGGAAATGCCGCGTCAGTTGCGTGGGTGGCCCACCAGGTTATGCACTTATTTCCTAAAGTAAATAGAACCTCAGTAGAAGTGTCACGTATGCTGCGTGGGTGGTGTGCTAGACAAGAGGCATGTCCACGAGCAACGAGTAGGTGGTTGATGTGACTACAAGGATTGCGTGGGCATCTGGAAAATTGTATAAACCAAGGAAGGTTTCAGCCCAGGAAAACGAAGCAGAAAAGCAGAAAGGTTTCACAGAAAAGCTGCACCATCGTTCTTCTTTGTACTACTCATATTTTTTGCAATATTTATTTCTGCAGACCCATATCTTTTTAAAAATAGTAGATCTGCATCTTCAGACAAGAAATAATAAGAAATTTCAAATGAAGATTTAGAAAAAGCCACAAAAGCCCAACCACTCTATCTCCCTAACCAAAATTTCATCTTTTTTTAAATGTAAAGACCAGACCATTTGTTTTTCCTGTCTGGTTGACAAAATGACATTCAATTCCTTAATTAAGATGTATCAATTTTTAACTTCTCTTTCCTTTTTCACCTCTTTTTTATCAAATGGTAAACAAACTTTTTAACCCAAATGAAGGAGATAAGTAAAAAATATAGAATTAAGGAATAAATTGATTTGGGGCGAGAAAATTATCTACTATAAACAACTTACATGGAAATTAATAACCCCTAAACAAAATTAGATTATATTATAAAATGCTATATCGAACATTAATACTATTTTATCAAAAAAACTAAGAAAATTGTCATACCAAATCTTTTATACTTTTTTTCATATAATTGATCACATTAAAAGTAAAAATAAAAATTATACTAGTTACTGTACAATTTTATCCAAAAATATTTTACTCATAAAGGGCACGCAAAAAAAAAAAAAGAAAGCCAAAGTTGACTTCAGCTTCAAGATGAGCCTGGTTGTGTTTCACGTCGCGCTAATTTCCTTGTAAAAGGCATGAATCAATCTGCTCTTCTATGGGTTGAATAATTGGGTTCTGTTGACTTAGTAAGACAACCAATCGAGAAGAAAGAAAAACGGAATACAAAACCTTGAGTATAACTTATGTTTAGAGAATGTGTGGCCCATATAGACACCATTCTTCTGTAATCAGCTTATCCAAAATATTTCACCAATATTAATAAATCACTAGCGTAGATAAAGCAACGGTTCACATCTTTAACTGAATATTGGACGCTTATACGCCTGGATCAATGGCAGAGTACATCTCACATGTGCACAGACACAAAAGCTCTATCTATCTATATATCTATCTATAACACACACACGAAAGCTTTGAAGCGCGGTTTCCCCTTTTGTCTTTCATGGACTGTAATTAAAACTGGTCTTTTCTCATCTTTTTAAAGAAATAATAAATGTCTTCATGCACTCAGATACTCATATGTTGCTGGCGATGTATATGATTGACTTGCTGGGATCGTTATCAATCCTATTCTGGATCTCATAAAATTCTTTTCTTCCTAGATGGATCTAAATGAGAGTTCCTAGCTGCCGTCCCTTCGTAATGAACATTGGACTCATCTGACTAATTTTGCATCCGTCGCACTGTACTCAGATTGACCGCTAAATACTCATAAATCTTTTTGGATTGGAGCTTCTGACTTAAATGACAAGCAATATAGGATGCTGTTTCCGAACTTCTGAAGGAGTGAATTGTGTCAGGGTATTGTTTTCCTCACAAATAGTGCCCAGCTGACCCCAGTTTGATGCACCGTAGGAAAAAAAACCGAAACTAAGAAAATACATGCTTTAATCATGTAAAATGGTGACAATTTACTCATCGAACAATGTACAAACAACGCAAAATAGAAATAGTTGGAAAAAAATAGAAAAAACATTATAATTATGCTTTTACGCTGTAACTTTTAAAAATGACTCAATCATAATAACAATAATGCTGCGTGAGTTTTAAGATGGACAATTTGTTTTGAGCTTGCTTTTCTTGAACGAAATGGGATTTATTTAGAATATCACTTTTCAATTCGTCATGTCCCAGTTAACCATGTACGGTAATAAATATGCCTGAAATTATGACAGTTTGTCATCTTTTTCACTCATAATATTTTTATTTTTTCAAAATTTTGGAAGACCTGATTATTATACGTCACTGGATTTCCCCAGCACTTGACGTGTCTTATTAATTCATGTCTTGCTTTATTTTCAGTCGCCATTTTTCTTACATAACTCCCATATAGATCATATTTTCTCTTCCAGTATGCATAGATTTATATAACATTCAATCTTGTTGTCGCACGTGTTTTTTGTCTAATGTAGAAGATAAGTCATGTTACAAGTTAACGCATCATATCATGCAATTTAGGTATTACATCACTTTGCATCGATACAGCAGAGCAAATTGTGTCACATGAAATGAAGAGTATCACTTCATGATATGATCGATATAGAATCGTGTGTACTTCTTCTCCGTACACTTATTGAAATATTCAATTGGAAATTATGATAAATGACAATGTTAATATGAAGTACTGCTTAGAGTCGTGTACAGGTCGAATTTTGAAGACCTAGTATTTAGGTAAGAAAACTGGTGTTGATCTATATATGCTGAATTATGTTACAAATTTGATATTCAAATACAGGGTCCGGCTGGTTTAAAACATAAAAAAGGCAGCATAGATGTTATCCAAAAATTTATTTTACGATTAGAGAGAACAATATTTGCGTAATGATTTTATTATCATCACTTTGTTCTTAAGATGAGATCGTCCAAGAAGCACCGAAGTTCTATCAGACTCGGCTGGTCATTTCCTTTGGTGTTGCTACAATATTCTCTTGTGTTTAAACGATGTGAACTGGACGACTTCTTTTTTTAAAGCTACACCCGACTCACTGAAATTTTCAACCCACAATAATATGAATTTTCTGTTAGGAACTCATTTTTGTTGACATATTCCGAAATTTTTAAGAAATAATCGCTGAGTAGAAATAATGGCATCAGCATTTTTTAAATGATTTTCCATCCCAAACGCAAGATGTTCACCAATCCATACTGTGATGGCAACTAAAATGACATGACTAATCCTGCCCCCCAAGTTCTCCTATCAGCTCACTGCTAAGAGCACATGCGTGGCTGCAGTTTTAAATCCTGAAGTTTATTCTGCTCTACTCTCTTTAATTGATTGATTGATTTTAATAGCATATCAACCCGAGTAGGATTATCTTATGTCTAGAGGTGTGGAAATCAGACGCTCTCTACGTTCATATTTCTAAAGAGTTTTTTTTTATGGCATATAGTTATGTATTAAGTTTTGAATCTAATTCAAATAATTTGAATATAGTTGAATGACTTCAGCTATTCCTATCTAATATTTATATTTTTCACAGAAGAAGTATATCGTTTCAAGTAAATGTTTCGATTTTAAAATAATCATTTATTTGCAAATAATTTTATGGTTTCAAATAACTTATGCTAAACAATTATAGCTTCAAGTGACTATTTTTAATATAAAAAATTTTCAAGCATCTCTATTGAACCTATTGATGGAATCCTAACAAGTACCACCATTCTGGGTCAGAGAGGGTTTGGGAGTAATAGCAGTAAAGGAGTACTCTGCACTCCCCAGAATTTCAGAATGGGAGTCTCAACATAAGATGCAGTTTAGTGCCATACTCAGGACAAATCTTTTGGGAAGAGGGGTCTTGCCATTCTGTAGAAGATTTAGATGAATTAATATATGAGGTTTTAAAAAATGATTCAGTAAATTAAGGATTCCTTCAAAGATCACCCTATGTACGAGAACACACACACACACACACACACACACACACACACACACACACACACACACACATATATATATATATGTGTGTGTGTGTGCGTGTATATATATATATATATATATATATATATATATATATATATATATATTTGTTAAGAGGACAGAAAATTGAATTCACAAACCCAGTCTAAATTCTGTTCCCTGCAGTTGATATCATTTTTAATGTTTACACTCAAGGAAAAAGAAACAAACCAACCTTTCCATGGTTATTTGTACCTTTCAATTACCCTTAAAACTCTGGTCGTTTAACTTATTAAAAATGCATTGAGGGTGAAGCTGTATGATTTAGTTTCGCTAAAAAGTGTTTAACCTTAAATTTCAATATCAGTATTAGTGCTACAACAGTAAATACGTGACAACAAACTTAAAACTAATCTTATTTGTAATCTACCAGGTGTGCGCAAGTTTCCAGTAAAAAGCCAGTTTTCAACTATGTGGTAAGTTTAATTTTTAAAAAGTTGTCTGGAAACTTTTGTACATACCTGATACTTCTTATGTTTTATAAAATAAAGTTGTTTTCCAGATTTTAAGAGCTTTATAGCCTAAAATTCTTTTTTCTGATAGTAAAAAAGTAAAGGTAAAAAGAGAATTTAATGTCGCTAAAAATACAAAAATAGGAAAAGAATGAAAAAAAATTCAAAGACAATAAACGAGACCGGCAGAATATCTGTTTTGTTGATGGAAAAAATTATCGACAGTTCCAGTTGTTGGTTTGATATTCATTTTTATTTAATCAATGAAAATTCGTTGTTTAGCTAAAGGTATTTAACTATAGTATGTACAATGAAATTTATTAGTTTGATGCTAATGTTGCGAGTGTTTTAGGATTTTGTACTGTCTTTGTATTGGAAATGTCTCCATTTTTTTATCTCTTCAGAGTTTGTTCACCTTTTTCAGATTATTTATGAATTTAAAAGGTAATAAACGGTTTCCATATCCAATTGCCGAAACGACCATAATTTAAACACTTATCTTTATTTACTTAAAATGCAGAAAAAGTAATTTTGAGAAAACAGGTCAAATATAAGAATCCGAAGCGAAGTAAATCCAGAAAAGTTTTAAACATCTCAACTTAATGACAAATAAAAAACGCCGTGCAATTGGAAAAATATATAAGTCTATTTATCAGCAATAAATAAGCCCAGATAGGCAGTCAAAACAGGAGAGATTCCGCTATAGTATGCTGGAACAACGAGAAAGAAATGTGCTAGTCTAAGAAAAGAGAAATTTGAGAATCTTTTCCTCTGGAAAATAAGGCTGGCTAAGGCTAGAAGTTCGGGCCCTTCTCCAGTTGGTTCCTACTCTACCCTGTCTTCACCTAATCTACGGACACCCCGGTTACCTCATACACCACCTGACTTGAAGATACCTACCCCCCCCCACAGCCCATTTACAGTCGCTCAAATGAGCATTACGTATAGCAGCACTACCCCCGCTGTTGTTGGCCCCAACAGCAATTATAACAACAATTCCAAAAAAAGCAGAGGAGTTCTTCGGCTGACAGCTCCGAAGATGAGTTGACCATACAAAAAAAAAGAGAGAAATTAAGATACAAGCAAGTGGGGAGGAAGTCATCAAGGTTGATGACGCCATTTTGGAGAAGAGAGAGTGACTCCAGTCACAACAGCCTAAAGAAAGAATTTTAAGGAAGTAGATGTGAAAAGGTTTGAGGGAGAGTCATTCGAACTAGCAGCACGACATGATGATGATGATGAGATTGGAAAAGTTTAGAGAACCCCAGGAACTTTTTCTTGGCAAATGAGTTAACCGTCATAAGAATGGTCCGAGGATCTGAGGAAGTAATAAAAATGGTAGGTAAGTCTACTCAGGCCTTCGCCCGCACTTTTCAAGACAAAATGGAAGTAGATTTAAAATGTTTTAGAGATGGCCCCATTATATTTACATCCTTACCTGTATAAAGTTCTTAAATTAACTTTTCCGCGGGATATCGGGGGGTCTCGCTTAGAACGATTGCATCTCTGAGAAGATGGGTCTTCAATCTACAAACAACACTCTCGCTATCCTAACACACACGTCATGTTTGGTTTAGTGACCTAACATCAAGGATTTTAGATTTTGTTTGTGTGAGTGACCGCGGAGTGAAATCTGATTCCAAGAGGAATCAACCTCTTTCTCACTTTCAGCTCTGTAGGTTGGATACATGTTGTTTACAAGAGTCCAACTTCAGTGAAGGCATTCTGTCAAGTTTTTACTAACCTTTTTCGGCCTACTTTGACGGTCGCGCAAGAAGGATCTTTAGGTCGATAAGTAGAAACCTTAAAGCGGCGTTTTCGTTTTTTGTTTTGTTTTGTTTTTTGTAGGGTTTAGATTCGCTTATGAGCACTATGCCTGCAGTGAGCTTCCCGATTTTTTTCGGAGCATCAAGCCCTTTATGACGTTGTCGAGATGTGTAATTTTAGTATGAGATTGCATCGCCGCCCTGGATCCCGAGTTAGATTGGTGAGAAGTAGACAGAATACTAACAACTTGAATGCAAAGTACCTCCAGGAGATGCTCGAGAGACTTGATCTCGTTGACAAATTATGAGAAAAGTATCCCAATTAGATTAAATGCACTTAGATTACTAGATGTTGGTCTGCTTTTTAGTCATCATTTTTAGCATTAAATAGCCATTAAAGGTTGCTATGCCATTAAACAAAATAACCTAACCTAACGATCGGATCAAATCATACAATTGACCGAAGAGGGTAAACGCTACTAAATCGACCGAGTAACACGGCGGCATCCATATATCAGTTACGTGTTTTGGAATGAATGATTGATTTTGAGATTTTAATCGATAGATGATCGATGACAACTCGATATCGACTTGATAACGCCCAATTTGTTATAACTCAAGTAAAATGGTTTAAAACGTGCAGATTGGTGAATTTAACTGCACTGATAACACGTGTTTCATCCGTAATAAATTAATATTTAGAATATGTTTGAAATTTATTCGCAATTTATTGTATTCAACTCCTTTAGAAATGATGACAACTACCAGAATAAATGTGTTATTGCAGGGTTACTTTTTGTAGATAACTGAAAATTATAAACTTTCCTTAAAAGAGGTGAATTTAATATATTCAAGAAAGGTTAAGCTCGATGTCAAATCACTTTGCATTTAGATAATTCATTTTATAATTAATAGTAAAAATATGCTCCTTCCGGGTGTAAATATTTAAGTTAAAATGTAATAAAATATTTCATTTAATTAAAAAGACTAACAAGAATAAATAAGGTTGCATATAAAAAGATTATATTGATTTTTATTCTATTTTCATAAATTTCTATATAAAGTATTCATAAGATTGCTTTTGATACGTTTGAGAATAAAAAAATAATATGAAGAATCTATAAAACCAAGTAATTGTTTATGAAACCCGATTTTATTAAAATTAGTATGCAAAATATCAAACCCATACACTTTGTAAACCCTTATTTCTTAGCGGTATATTAGACACGTTAACGGATTTTGAATGCATTGATACCACGGGCCTACCACAACTGGTTTTTCCAGAGGCTATTTGGAGTTCGTAGGTACGTGTTATTAAGCTGATCGCTTGGTCCCAGAAAGCCTTCTTCCTGGGCCATACCAGCTTGGCAGAGGTGAATTTATCATTCGGCGCCTGAATCGCCCCGAAATGAGCAATGCAGACAAGCTGCTACATATGAGTCTCGATTCGTACATGCCCTACCCACCTACAAAATGACTTCATGTTAAATCAGACAAGGTGGGAAGTCGGATATATACTGCACTAATAACATGAGCTGTTTGGGGTCAAATATAACTCAACAAAACTTTGATAAAGACATCATTGATAAAATGCTAATTAGGATTAAATAATGGTTATTTGATACTTGTTGAAAATATAAGATAAATAACTAATGGATTTGTAACATCAGTGGTGACGTAGTTTCGACTACAGGCAAGCAGAAACGTAATCACCATTAGGATAAGATTTGCAAATAGATATCTAAAGAAAATACCCAATATTTAGAATTATTATACCAGGAGTTTTCTCTCTTAATCTTAGCACAAATGAAGACAACATATTATAATTATAAAATAAAAATTCGACAGGAAATTGTTTTATTCTCCACGTTAGAGCATATTTATGCCATGTACGACATTACTATTTGTCGACTTTACCAAGGCCTTCGATTCCATACACAGAGGGAAGATGGAGCAAATCCTACTAGCATACGGCCTACCAAAAGAAACAGTAGCAGCGATAATGATTCTCTACAGAAACACCAAAGTGAAAGTACGTTCACCAGATGGAGACACGGAATACTTCGACATTGTTGCAGGAGTACTACAAGGAGACACGCTAGCCCCGTACCTCTTTATCATCTGTCTAGACTATGTGCTTCGGACTTCGATCGACAAAATCAGAGAAAATGGCTTCGAGCTGACTAAGAGAAGAAGCAAAAGGTACCCCGCAAAAACAATCACGGATGCCGACTACGCTGATGACTTGGCGTTACAAGCGAATACGCCTAATCAAGCAGAGACACTACTGTATAGTCTGGAACGAGCCGCAGCTGGCATTGGCCTCCATGTCAATGCAAACAAAACTGAATATATGTGTTACAACCAAACGGGCAACATTGCCACACTAGACGGAGCCTCTCTGAAACTAGTAGACAAATTCACCTACCTAGGAAGTAGCGTCTCATCAACCGAAAAAGACATCGACACACGACTGACGAAGGCATGGACAGCTATCGATAGGCTCTCGATCATATGGAAGTCGGACCTAACTGATAAAATGAAACGCAGTTTCTTCCAGGCAGCGGTTGTGTCGATACTGCTATATGGATGCACCACATGGACGCTAACGAAGCGGCTGGAGAGGAAACTAGACGGAAATTACACAAGAATGTTGAGAGCAGTATTAAACAAGTCCTGGCGACAACACCCCACGAGACTCCAACTATACGGACACCTGCCCCCCATCACGAAAACTATACAAGTCAGACGAACCAGACACGCGGGACACTGCTGGAGAAGCAAGGGCGAGCTCATAAGCGATGTACTCCTGTGGACCCCCACATATGGATGTGCAAAAGTAGGACGACCAGCACGAACTTACATACAGCAACTATGTGAGGACATAGGATGTAACCCTGAAGACCTGCCGGAGGCGATGAATGATAGGGAGAAATGGCGAGAGAGGGTCAGGGATATCCGCGCTGGTGGCGCGACATGATGATGATGATGATGACAGTTTTTCTGTTTTATGATTAAAACAAAAAGACATACAAGCATACAAATTTTGATTCATTTTAATACATTTACGTTCAAATAAATAGATAAGGGAAAATAATCAGTAATTAGTATTTTGAGT
This sequence comes from Sepioteuthis lessoniana, assembly GCA_963585895.1. NCBI lineage: Eukaryota > Metazoa > Mollusca > Cephalopoda > Myopsida > Loliginidae > Sepioteuthis > Sepioteuthis lessoniana. The sequence goes on along the minus strand of OY757920.1, from coordinate 106,044,179 downwards.
TTTTTCCTTTACAGAGATTAAATTTTTTTAAGATATACATTTCTGTACCTTTTACAAAGATAAACTAACCAAAGATACGCAATATAAAAAAAAGGCAAATGAAATCGGAATGAAGACCATGTTGCGCAAATGTAGAAGCTTAAAAAGCCTTTATTTTCTCTACTACCTTAGAATATGTACAATGAAAGAAAATGTAAAGATGTAATTCTCGTATTTTAAAATCATTTAATAGCATAGAGAGAATCCAACCAAGAATGGCAACCTCTGCGCAACAATTATCTCATGCTACTACCTTCCCTTGTCTGAGAATTCCTAAACACATTGCTCTTATAATCAGTTGAGATATATATACTCATACTGGCAAAAACGGAAATAATAACTTCTGCCCACACAACTCGCGCATTAGAAATGGTAACTATCTTGCAGAATTTTCGGTAGAGAAGAGGCTTGCATGCCGAAAAACAAAATTCCAAAAAATGAAGGGCAAAAAATGGACCTACGCCTTCGGAAATAAAGCAGAACCACATAACGCGATTAACACGTCATACAGTAAATGAAGTGAACGAAAGAAAAAGCGCCTCGAGGGCAAAATCAAAAGCTTCCAATAATCTGCTCGAAAACTCTCCAGAAATTACTCATAAAGATATTCAAAGAAATTACTAATTGCCGACTAGACATTAAACTTGGACAGTTTACTGAGGAAGAACTTGACGCAGTATTGAAAAAATTAACAACAGAAAAAATACAGGATTCGATGAAATAGCTCCCGAACTTTGGATGACAAGAAAATTTAACGACATACTTCTTCGATTGTGCAACACTATGTATGACCAAAACATTATAGAGAAGTAGAAAAAAGGCTGGATCCTCCTCTTCCCTACGAAAGTCAGGCTCGGAATAACCAAGAACTACATTGACATAATTCTTTCTGCTATAACTGACAAAATTTATAATGTTCTGCTTCTCAATCGTATCCTATACGAAACTGAGAAAATTCTTTGTTAAAACAGAAAAGTTTCTAGATAAATGGATCGACAAATTCTGATAATCTATCGAATCATCAAAGAGGTACGCACAAAAAAAAAAATGGACGCAACACTACTGTTCGTCGATTTCTCGAAAGCATTCGATTCCATACACAGAGAAAAGGTGGAGCAAAGATTATAAGTGTATGGCCTTTTCAAAGAAACTGTTACTACAATAATGATGCTTTATACGAAAGCAATGCTCCGACTTTATCGATATTGTCGCGGCAGTCGATACATTAGCGCCGCCATTTGTGGTTATTATCTACCAAGCCTACTTACTTTGAGCGTCAATAGAGCTAATAAAGAAGAATGCTTCACGGTAAAAAAAAAAAAATGCCAGAGGCGGACAATATCCCGGAAGAATATGATAAATACAGATTATGCAGATGATCTAATGCTTTTCGCAAATACATCTGCCCAAGCAGAATTCCAATTGCATAACCAAGATTAAACAGCAGGAGACATTAGTCTTTAGATGAACGCAACAGACGTCATGAATTTAAAAAAAAAGTCTTCTTCACTTTAAGTGGCAAACGTCTAAAATTTGTTGAACAGTTTACATAACTCGGTAGCAACATCTCATTTACAGAAAGTCGTATTAACCTACGCCTCGCAAAGTCGTGGAACGCAACTGAGACATTACTGATCATAAAGAAATGTCATCTATCCGGTATAAGAAAAGGAGATTTCTTCCAATCTTTCTCTGTGTTAATACTATCATATATGGATACAAACAAAGCACATACATGGGAACAACACAAGAATGTTGCATGCAGTTTTGAACAAATCCTGGAAACACCGACCGACAAAAAGAAAGGTTATACGGCCACCTACTTCCCATCACACAAATCATCAAAGAAAGACGAACAATGCAGATCACTGCGGAAGAATAAAAGAGGAACGTTCAAGTGATGTTCTCTCATGAAATCTAGCACAAAGAAACTCCAGTGTTGGCTGATCAGGAAAAGCTTACATTCATCAACTCTATGCAGAGGTGCTCGTGGTGTAGTCGTTATCGTCGTAGGAAATGGACACGGCGACACGAGTTCAAATCCTGAACGAGACTGATTGCATTTCACTTAGCGCTCAGCCCGTACGTGACATATGTCAGCTCGGGAATTATACTGTAGGTTTTGTTTGTTTATATTTTGCCTTACCGGATACCAGAGTGCTTAAATTATTAGAAGAGCTTTGCATTATCTGAATGACAGCCATTAATTCCTTCGCCAGAGTGCTCAACCCTCAGGAAGGAGCATATATATTGTCATACACACACACACACACACACATACACACACACATATATCCTTTGAAGACTGTTTGAGTTTTTTCCTACTTCTTCATTAAAGATTTAGAAATAGGAAAAACACAAGGTCTTCAAAGGATATAAAGATTATATATATATATATATATATATATATATATATATATATATATATAAGGTTCTCATAAAACAAGGATAAATATTTAAATTTTTTTTTTTATTTAAAAGATGTTTTATGTAAATTTTTTAAAGGAGTTTATATGCTATATGAAAAGTGTTGTAAAATTTACTGTTTGTGTATTATATCCATCAGTCAGAAGAATGTTGTCTGCGTCAAAGTGTCTTTGATTGGTATGGGAGTGTTGGTCGTCAGTATATATATATATATATATATATGTGTGTGTGTGTGTGTGTGTGTGTGTGTGTGTGTAATGGGCTTTGGGGAAAGTTTGAAGCAAAGAAACCGAAAATATAGGGAAGAAAGAGAAATGAAAGAAACGACAGTTAAATTTAAGGAAATTATTTCGAACAGAAAAAAACTTACTACAGAAAAGTTGCGGAAAAAAAGAAATTCATTTTTAATGTCCAAAGGCAAAAGAGAGATGATGCTGAGTAACAAAGTTAAATGTAAAGATTATTATAATTGGTGAAAAGAGTGAGAAAAGAAAAGAAGAAGAAGAAGAAGCAACAAAAAAGGCTTTAGATAAGACAATATAACATGGAAAAAAAAGAAATCTAAATAGAATAAAACAAGTAGCGGAAAGGAATTAAATGTCTGAAAAGAAGCGTTTTAAGTAATCGGAGATTCAGGAGGAAACTTCATGTTAACTTGGGGATAAAATAACGGAGTGATAGTGAAAGTCAAATAAGAATATTTTCAAAATATAATGAAAGCTAAAATAAAAGAAAGAAGACAAATAAAATCACGCTTATTTTAAATCAACATGAAACTCCAGACGGGAAAAAAACTGTTTGAAAAGATTTTAGACAGCTTCCCAAATAAGTAATTTTGGAAATAGAAATATATTTATTCATACGAAAGGTGATCAGACCGAATGCATTTGTATGCAATACGCAAATATTACGTGGGGCCTTTTTTAAAAACAGAAACCAAAATGAAAGCAAGATGAAATAACACTGGTGGTTTTTGTAAATTTATTTTCTTTTCACGTTCAATCTAGCTGTCTTCAACGCTATATACCTCCAAGTTTTGTTTTGATTTGTCTTTGGACTTTAGAATATTTAATTTACAGACATTTCAACACTCACACACACACACACATATATATATATACATATATATATATATATCAAAATGGCCATTCAATTTTAGAATAAACAATTATTGATACAGACTTAAATCTCTGAATTATAATAAACTTATCCTATTGGAACATTTTCGCCTAAAAGACAATCTATTTAACCGAGGCGCTAAATTCAGTATGGCAGGGAAGATTGAAAATATTATTAAACACCACATCATTTCAAGAAAGCGTGCTGTAAATAGCTATTACGTCTTAAAAACACCCACCACAAATGAATTAAAAGAGAAACTAAACTACTCAAAAATTAAATATTAACACTAAAATAATCATTAATTTTTTTTTTAATTCGGTATCTAAGAATCCCTTACTTTTTAGACTGACCTTCCGACTTATATTTTCGAGAAAAAGCATAAGTATTAAAAATATTCATAAACACATGAAAACTCGAATGTTTAAACTGTTAAGATTCTAAGTTTCGTTGGCACATAAAAGCACTTCTGTGGCATTCATAAGACTTTAATCGTTGTAAACTATCATCCTTCTTATATTTCTCTATTCTCTTGAATAAAAACAGTGCATTCTCACCATCGCTTTTGGTTAGCGTTAAAGGTAAAACTTTGAATGCGGATTTTCTTTGTAGACAAGCTTTACCGACTTAGAATAAAAGAACAAGATCTCATCGCTTATATTTGATCTTGTGGCTCAAATATTTGCATACTGATCTTGTGTCCTTTAAAAATCAAAATAAATACGATAAATTAAAAAGGACATTGCATCGGGTTTAAAAATAATGCAGAAATTAAAGGAAAAGGCAAGCCTAAGAAGACGTTGTTGAAACAAATCACGTGATTCTAAAAAAATGTTTCAACCAATAACTATAAAAGATCTGAAGTTTGAATTTTGGTTGTGCTGAGCCCACTGGTTTATTCTAAAAGGAGAGATAATATTTGATAACAGAAAATATTAGTCGATAAAAAGCCTATTTACCCAAATTCTACCAACGTCTCAACATAACCGACAGGTCAACTACAGTTTGCTATGACACACTCACAGGAATATCGACGGATATTCACTCGTCGATTGGCCACTAGCAGAACGAATTACTCGCTGAGTAATTAACTCTATTATTATTCTATTTCGCAATTGATACAATGAATGTGTTACACGATTGGCAATTTCAGCAACCCATGTGATAACATCTGAGCCGCCTCTTTTTAAAGCAATGCCGACAGCGCTCAAGGCATTTTTGGAACCCTCAGGCGTGTGTGGGCTACGGTCCTGCACCTGGTACCCAAAATAAAAAGGCCTTATACCGTACTTGCGCAAACATGGGGCGCTCGACAAATACCAGTTCTATGCCCAAGCCCTATGACTCAGGTAACCACACATTTGAGTTAATTCGATCTATACAACATGCGTTCGAAGCATATATGGAAGAGTACGTTGCAAAACACAAGCGCAATTGTCACTCGGATCTATCAGACGACCAGTGTCTGCTAAACATCAAGGCAAGCCGAAACCGGCGTCCTGAGGAATTTTAGAAGCGAGTTAATCGCTGTTCGTATGTTGTTCTTTCGTAGGCTTGTCGGAGGACACATTCTCGAAAGAGGAGTATGTCTTACAATTCATTGCGCTATTTTTCCATTTCTTGTTTATAAAGACGTAGTCTATCTGTGTTTTAGTATTGTTTGCGTATGTGTAGGTCCATAGTTTTCCCTCCCTCATTTGAAAGTTTGTATTGAGGAATTTTAATTTATTTTCTATCATGAAATCTGTTAGATGTTGTCCATTCCTGTTTGACGTGTTGTGTAGACTGTATTTGTTTGCGTTTTTCCCGATTTGGGCATTCATGTCTCCGCCAATGACGAGAACATTGTGTTTCGGAATGCTACTAACAAGAGAGGATAGCTCATCGTAGAAGGCGATGAGTTCAGTTACTTCGCTAACATTAGTAGGGCTGTAGCAGGAGATGATTGTTGCTCTGGGATTGCCATTAAAAGTAGCTACCATCATCCTAGGTTGTATTCTCTCAATGCTATTAAGTGATTTTAACGCTCTTGGTCCTATAAGTATGCCTACACCTCCTACCATGGCGTTGACTGAGTTTCTCCATGCTGATACAGTGGCTAGCGTCCATCCATTGCCAGAATCATGATATTTGATACCCTCGCTGTGCGTGTATCTGTGTTCTTATATGCATATTATGTCTATGTTATGTTCTGCGGCAGATGCAGTCAGCTCCGATAGTTGACCTATCCTACTTGAGGTTTTAACGTTGAATGTCGCAATTAGTATTGTTTGTTTGCCTTTTAGTAGTTTTTTTTTAAACACACACACACACACACGGGCGAACAATCCCATTTCATTCAACTGGCCAAAACTGTATTTCTCATTATTTTTATTCCTATTTTGTTATGATTATTAAATTGTTTGTTTCTTAATGTTTGTTGTTGTCAAATTCCATTTGTTTACGTGCTTGTAAAATTTGTGTTGTATTTGTGGTGGAACTAAACCTAAAAGTAATACCCGTAAAATACGGACGGGAACTCACTCACTACAAATTGGAGAGTAACATATCCACTAAACAATCACATGCAGTCACTACAAGTCCCCGGGTTCTGTGAGAAAAGATTAATGCCGAAATGAATTATGAATAAAACAAGTAAACAGCAAAACAAATAATAGATATGATCTTTTAATTTATTATTTGTGCAATGAGCAATGATTTACGATATGTTTTTTAAGTAGGTCTTAATTTTTGTCTGCGTACAGTGTACACGATTATTTTAGTATTCTTTTCTAATCGATTATATGTCAGTCCTGAAATCCTTTAAGGATAAAACTTGGTCATCGTCGTGAAATTTGCGACTGATATTTTTGGTTCGTCTTTGAGAATCTAAAGTCTGTCTTTGACTACTGGACAGGCATCACTTAGGAACAATTAAAACTGGTGGGAGAATCATATGCTGAAGTCAAACAATATAATTCCTCTGCTTAAAAAAATGTACATCAAACATAGTTGTCTCCCCAGGATCAGTTCACTCAAAATACAAAATAATCTTCACCTTAACTGCAGTTATGAAAAACATATTGAAACAAAGTTGAAGTGTGTTGTATTGAAACAGATTATTATTTTTCATTGGACTTACCTTCATGTGACTGCCTCTCGCCAAAAAGATTCTTTTTTTTTTATTCGCAGGACTTTTTATACCAGAGACCGGACAAACGTGTCTGTTTTAAATTGTGAAAAAACATACAACCACAATCTGTAAAGTACGTTTTTTTTTATTATCTTATTCCCTCCTTACGGCTGGCCGGAGTAGCAGCTCAGCCATAAAGACGCTTTTTATGACCCCCGAGAAAGGAGGTCAATCGGACAAAACAAAAAGAAAGCTAAAATAATAACAACACAGTCAAAAAAAGAAAAGAAAATTCACCAGAAAATCACACAAGTGGAGGCTCTCCTTATGTCTGGAACGCACCTCCTCCAAGTTGCAGTCAATATAGACGAGATGGTCCAACCATATTCAACCACATGAAGGAGAAAAGTCTTTCAATTAATTTGGAGCAACTCTGACCGGTTCAATGAATAAAAACAGTGTTGTTGTTTGTGGCAGACAAACGAAAAAAAAAAAAAGAATTGTTAAACCCACAAAAGATTAGTCACTGAATTGCTAGCCAATTTCAGAGTGAAGGTGTTAACTGTAATAGCAGGAACCTATTTTGCTTTTTGAAACGTACTCTTGCCCGCAGTAGAAGATGCTGTCAACCTCACTAGGAAGGCTCTGGAAACTAAACAGTATATCTTTAAAACAGTGTATTCAAGGCAACGGAGCATGACAATAGTAGTATATGAGGTTCCTAGATAGCTGTTCGACGAGAATTTAGCCGCAAATATGTTGCAGTTTGGAGATATAGTGTCTGCATCGCACAACAGTATGCCCGGAGAATGGAGGTTTGACATTATGATCGAAACCAAAACCTTCTACTCTGTTGCCAGTTTGTTGGATTTAGAAGGGCGTAAGCTGTCTGTGACAGGAAGGAAACCAGCCCGCAAACAGACCGAGAAGAAGGCTCCTAAAAATGCAACCGACCGTACGCTTCTGCCTACCGTGACGAAAGGTAAAAAGGTGGAAACCTGCTGTCGAGTCAAAGGTTCCTGCACCAGTTAAAAAAAAAGAAATCATCCCTCTCCTTCTCAGACTTCTTATTTACCAACAATAAAGGCGTTGGATACCACTGAGAAGTTAAATGCAGGATGTAACTGACAGTAGGAAAAGGTGTAGGCTCAACCGGCAGAAAGTCAGTCAAAGAAAGTTCTACGGACAGACACTTACAATTTAGAGCCCCCACCAACGTACGCCACAAAAGCAACAACAATAACCACAAGCAAATGCAGATCAGAGGAAGAAGTTTGAGAAGCTCTGGGAATTCAGTAAGTGGCTGGACGAGACAAAAACATCACCCCTCCTTCTTTAGAGTCTTCTTGAACTACCCTGTCTTTCCCCAGGCCGAGGACAACAGGCCAACCTCGATGCCAGTACGTCTACACCAAAATGGTAGTCCTAAAAGGCGTAAACGGAGCTCATACACCACCGCCCACCTTATCAGCAGCAGCAGCAGTGACAACAACAACAGCACAACAGCAGTCGACACTACAACAGCGATAGCAGTAGCACCAAAAACAACTACTGCAGTCGTAACCACACACACACACACACATATATATATATATATATTAAACTTACAAAAAGACCAAATTTATACATAGTTAAAATATAAAAATGAAATATTAACCGATTTCTGTCCTCTCTGATCACAGTTTGAACTAGGACAACGATTAAGACACAAAAACGTAAACAGACTCTGTAATGTTAGGGAAAAAACGGCAAGGAGGGGAATGTTAAATGGTAATCAAATTAAGACCCAATAAACATTCCCTCTTCTTACAGAGGAGCGATTTATAGGTCAAAATAGGAATGGTCTCTGACACTTTGAGATGGAAATCCGAGTGGGACCTTCTTCGAATAGTAACCAGGTCCGCACGGTAGGACGAGGCATAATCACGGTTATTCATTAGATGTTCAGCAATAGAAGACCCGTATGTATTGCTAACATGGTCAGCAAAGTAGTTTCCTAGCCGTATTTTCATAGGCACGTGTTATTTAATTCTTGCGTCCAGTCGTTGATTTGTTCTCCCGATGTATTTCAAACCGCAAACACATCCAAAAGAATATATCAAAGCACTGCTATGTTGGGGGTGGGGAGAACATCTTTCCGATGGCAAAGCAGTACGTGTACGAAACACTACACACAAATTGGAAGAAAAGTAAAACTTCCGTACGCACGCAGAGATCTGATAAGCAAAACAATCACTGATATCACCAAGCCAATGTAGCCTGAGATAAATAGGACATTTCTGAGCAGAAGCGACTTTTGTCTTATGAAAGTGAACTATTTTATCCCTGATAAGAGATCGAACAATGTCTTCAGGGAAGCTATTGTTAAAAAGTGTCTCAGTTATAAAACTAACTTCACCGTCAAGTTTAGACTCCGAACATATCATCAATGCGCTCTGTGTATTAAAATCCTGATCCAATTAAGTTTACGCTTCTTTAGGCAAAATGAGTGCCAACGGATGTACAAACCTGTAAAAGTAGGTTTACGATATTCACTCGTAAGGAAACAAGAAGCCGCTTTGTACACAAGAACATCAAGAAATGGTAGAGGGAAATTACTCTCCTCGAGGATAAATCGAAGAGATGGGTGCATTTTATTAAGATGGAAAAAAAATTTGAAAGCCTCATTCTCATTATCAAATATACAGAATGTGTCATCAACATAGCGGAAGTAGACATCGGTACCGTACACTTTGAGAACAACAAATCAACCTCATGGAAACCCACGAAAATTCCAGCCATTGTGGCACCCAAAACTGAACCCATAGAAATTCCATCAACCTGTCAGTACATAATGTTATTAAAACTGAATTCAACAGAAGTGGTTGAGAATTTCATTAATTCAACAAATACAGCTTCCGGAATGTCAGGGGAGTCAAATGACTACGATACAACATATCTGCACAAATGCTAATAGTTTCCAAGATGGGAACACAAGTGAAGAGGCTAAAGATGTCAAAAGAACACATGAATTTATTCTGCAAACAACAATTTTTAACCAAACCAGCAAATTCAAATGAATCTTTGATGCAATACGTACAGTAACGCATGATTACTGGTTGTAATATTCGGTCAAACCACTTAGCGATTCGATGTTGAGAGGATCCTACCATTGATAATATTGGTCTGAGCGGTACCCCCTCTTTATGGGTTTTTGGTAATCCATAGAGACGAGGCCGTATCGACCCAGTAGGTCTGATCTGGTCGGCAATGGTAGAGGAGAGGAAACCTCTCTTGACAAGCTCGACCAGTCTTCTTTGAAACTTAGTTTCAAGAGAAGTTGTATGATCAAAGCCGTCATCCAGACCAAGTCTAAGAAATTTGGAAGTGTTGCCAAGGATAACCATCATTTTATCGACGTAGCTTTAATGGTCAAGGATTATTACTCCAGAACCTTTTTCGGGTCTGGTGATAACGATGGAATCGTTGTTACGCAGAGCCTTGAGTGTGCGATAGTGTTCACCCCCTCCAACTCGATTCCCGGCTGGAAATAGGAGTTCTCGCGTAAGCATGGGCAAGATCATTAAGACAGACTTTTAAGTCACTGACAAGGTCTGTAGAGAGACAGGCTGAAGCCGTCGAAGTTGGGCAAACAAAACCTCAAACTCAGAGTCTGTTTCCTCTTTTTGTGTCTTAATCGTTGTCCTTGTTCAAACTGTGATCAGATTGGGCCGAAACCGGTTAGTTGTTCATTTTTAATCTTAAACTATAATTACATTTTGTCTTTTTGTAAGTTTAATTAAATTTTGAACACCCATAGAATATTCAAATATATATATATATATATATATATATATATATATATATATAAACCCTCAGTGCTTCATTCCAAAAATTTTTAATTTAACACTGTTTTTCATGATTTTGATGTTACTGTTCCACTAGTTAGGACAGATGCTAATGTCTGCAAAAAATCTAAAGAAACAGGGTATTCATATCGATACATTTTAAAAAACCATATGTCGCATTTTACATTCATGTATCTGCAGGTAAATACTTTCAACTTTGTTATTTTTATTTTAATATTTCGGTCGATGAAATCCCAGAACTTCATCGGATGAATGCTGAATTCGATTATCTAGCAAAAAAATAATGTCATGATATTTTGGCTAACATTCGTCAGGGAAACAAATTAGGAATCAGAGCATCAAAATTCCGGATTTTATTTAGAGTGAATTATTATTGATCTACCCCAATAATTTGATGCCATAAAAATCCCACTATGAAAAACGGAATATAATTCAAAACCATTGAACTTGATCGCAGCTTCGGATTTGACTAACGTGATAACGTAGTAAAGCAACAAATTGAGATAAAAATAAATTTGTTTAAATTATTCAAAAAAGAGAGGCCTGATATTTGAAAGTTTATGAAGTACAGTTGCGACAAATGAAATAATGTTGAGTATTTTCATTCAATAAAGATAACTAGCTTAGTGCTCGATAGTGTTGAAATTGTTGCGAGACCGATAAATATGTCGGTCCGAAAAACTTTTGAAAAATAAGTGATTGACGATCAAGTAAGCAAGGATAATAGAGACAAGAGAGTTAATTCAAAAGACCAAGTATTTTTTAAGATTTTTATTCAGCGAATCAATAACAATGAAATTGGTCTGCTCAAGGACCAGGATGTAGTCTGAGTTGGTATGTGCGACTGGTATGTCATTGTTCTGAAAATTCAGTAACTGGTTGCAGAGGCTGGATGATTAAGGTCTCGATTTATTCGATCACTAGTTAACCGGTGATGTATCAGTGTGGCCTTGAAGTGTTGTGTTAGTCCGAGCCGAGTAGTTGCTTATAAACTCGGGTGATTCAGATGTCGCTACTGAGTGAAGCTGAAGCTGGAGCTGGAACTGGTCTGCACTTGGTGCAGAAATGGCTGCTGAGTTAGGCTGGAGCTGATCTGCAGTTGCTGTTTGCTTGAAGGTGCAGGAATTGCTGCTGGATGAAGCTGGAGTTGGTCTGCTGGCTGGACTCAAGACATCGGCTGTTGGGTTGGCCTGGAGCTGTGCGTCTTTAGCAGCTGCTGCTGATACAGCCTTGGACGTCGTGCTATGACCAGAGGAGTTACGGTTATCTCAGCCGGAATGCGTCTTTGGGTTGTTGACTGCTGGGTTTGTATAGTGGTAGTCGCAACTTCTCTGCAGGGGCGAGTGAAAGGGCTTTTATGCACAGAAGGTTCTTTTATCAAATACAAGTAATAATGAAATACTTCATTATACTTTGAAGAGGAACTTTCAAATATGATATATTTTATCCTGTGGTTACAAACTTGTTTCCGAAAGCCCAGCAGAATTATAACCTTTCGACAAATAGTTCCCTCGTGACGTATGCACGACGTTTTGTTGTCTGACGTCAGCAGGGAATTTTAGGTTGTGTAGTTGGTACGGCCACCTTTACTTTTCCACCTCTCCATGTGTCGCATTATATATATATATATATATTTATATATATGAATCTATCATTGTAATAGAATCACGATTTGAATGACGGTACAATGGGGAAAAAAGCACGAAAGAAAAACCTTTTCCACTGATCAACTGATATTTTGGTTTAAAACTATGGTTTAGAGATCAAAATTTGCGGGATTTTGCCTAAAGATGAGTGCATATCACTTGTTGCTGATATAGTGTAGATAAAGTTATAATCTTGATAATCTTGATTAAGAAATCTTTGAAATTAACCTTTTCCGGATGAATTTGTTATATCTGGGTGATTGATTGATTGATTTTTAGATACATTAAACTAGTCTCGGGTTATTTCATGGCTAGAGATTAAAGAATCCCATTCATTGTACGTTTATGATTATATTTTTGTGTTGTTGTTTCTAAAGAGTTTTTGGTGCTCAGTTATATATGATACCAGCTATTTCTATCTGATACAAATAACTTACAGTATTCTTATCTAATTTTAATAGTTTATACACAATTATAAAGGTTCAAGTAATTATTTCTATTTGAGATTAATCATTTGTTGGCACAAAGTAATATGATTTCAAGTACTTTAAAATTATCATCCTTAGTCATCACAGAAGAGTCAGTCAATTCTGATAGGCCAAAGAGAAGTTGTAAAGTCCTTTTTTTAAGGGAAAAGATAAACTTACTCAAATTAACAACGAAAAAAGAATCATATGTTGTGTTTACTAAGTTTTCTTGTAAGAACGAATTTTTTATTCCTTGCGTGAGTTTTAATACAGAATATTGTTATTACTGTAATTATATGATTACTTATTGTTGTTAATCTCTAACTGCGTATAATCTATCAATAGGGAATAATAATCTAAATAATTTCAGCCACTACTCTCTCTCTCTCTCTCTATCTATCTCTCTCTCTCTCTCTCTCTCTCACTCTCTCTCTCTCCACATGTTAATGTTTTTAAGGAAATTTTTCATCGAAAAATTGAAGCATTATAGGGATTATTTGATAAGAATATTTTAGTTTGGCTTAAGGCCAGAATTGTAGGACATCTAGTGAGAATCGAACTCACTAACAGTTGTCTGCTGGCCTAACTTACAATATATCATTTATTTACTAAACTTAGCTTAATATTCATCTCAAGCATGGAGTATCCAGTAAGAGTTAAACTCACTAACAATAGTCTATCAACCTGACTTGCAATATAATACATCAGGTGAGGTAACCACCTACCAGCACTGTAATGAGTCCTTTTAAAGGGCAACATTCCTCTTTCTTCTTACGCCGACAAAATATAGGTCCTCCGCCACATTTTTCATTGTCATTAATAAACTATTATTCATAAATAATCTCTCTATTGTCGACTTAATACCCCGAAATATTTCCAGGTTCGTTTTCCTTAAGAATCTGCAGGTTGTCTTAATTTAATTCTAACATTATAAAAAGTTGGCTGAAGAATGTATTTTGCGTTCGGATGTGCCGCATGATCAGTAGGGCTTCTGCTTAAAAGCTGCTTGCAACACAAACCATTCACCAGACTTTCTTTTGTTTGAATTCCACGGTTTCCGTTATACAATGCCCAAAACATTTTCTACTCGGGGATTAATATGCATATCTGCGAGGACAGGATAATGGATTAAGTAATTTAAATGTTAAAAATGACCTCACTGAAATATTACATTACGAGAGGAAAAACAATTGTAAATGATTTCATAAAACAGGTACGTTTTTATTTTCCTTCTTTTAAAGTCTTCTTTATTGTAATTCGAATTCATAGCATTGTTGTTGAAGACAAAAGTTAATAAAATTGATTTTTTTTTTTTTTCATCATTTTGTTACAAATTCCCAGTGAAAAGAAAGGAATACGGGTTTTGCCACTTTGTGCACCAGTTTAAATAGAAAGGATTCATTTTGGCAAATTAATTGAAACTCAGTAACGTTTATCAAATGTAAGAGACATCACTTTCTTTTACATTTGAAAGATTATAACTCTGAAGACATTCAAATAAGCCTTTTATTTTTTGATTTAGAAGAAGAAAAAATTCATTTAGTTTATTAAGTCTCCATTTATAAATTCGTAAATATAATTCCTTATTGTTTGAAGTATTTCATTATGGTCTATACTTAATATTTTCAAGCACATTTTCTTAAGTGGGAACTGTTCATATTCAATTCAAAATGTTTTTTTTCTCCTCGAACTTGAAATTTATTGTCAAGGAAGATTTTTAAAAACTTATACTGCTAACCAATCGTTAGTTTTTTTTACTAATAGAGTAACATTTCTTGAGGTGGGGAAACAAATTGCATAATCAAATCGAAAACAATAGTCTAAAATACTTCAAGATTAAATTGGGTGATTTTTAAAAAAAAAATTGTAAGAAAAAGAATTTAAGAGGAATTTTTATTGATGTGAAAATATATAATTAAAAAAAAAAGCGGTGAGGGGAGATTCCCCAAGAGGCATGATGAAGAAATTCTAAGCTTACTATATGCAAATATATTGAATAATATTAACCTTTTTTATTAATAGAAAAATGCAAAATATTTCGTACATGCGTATAAAAGTTTGTCTACCAAATATTTGTGAAAATTAAAACTTTTGTCGAAGACAAAGAAAATCTTTCAAATTGTAAGAACATTTTGGTCTCTTTAACTATTTGCGGACAGCAATACTCATTTTGGTTGCTATTCTGAAGAAAACTTGGAGTACGGCTTTATCCAATCTTCCACCAAATCCGATTTGTAAGGCCCTTTTGTTTGAATGCCGTGTCAACCTTCGTGGATTATCTAATATCAAAACCAGTTGTAGAAGTAAGATCCATACCCTTTCTCACGGGCAAGTGTTTAATCAGAAAGTGACCGCTCTAGCACAACTAGAGTTCGATCTTGCTCACCACGATGGGGGGTGGGGAATCCAACTCGTTATTCTTTACGCAACGGAGACCCCGCCTTCAGATTTGACACAGTTATTGTCCGGAGCCAGGTACAAGTCTCGGTTCATACGTAGCCCCTCCCCCGTTATAAAATGACTCGTGTCAAATCGCTCAAAGTCCTGATATTTCCATGCTCTCAACCTTTCAGCAACTGTACTCGCCTGCATTCTTTAGCAATCTGCAATTAATAGAATGTCTCATTTTAAAAATATAGATACATTTTTTTTTTTTTTTTTTTTTTTTAAGTACCAGAGAAAAACTAGATATTATTCAATATTACGTAAAATGCCCTAAAGTTGATCTTCAACAAAGATATCCTCTCATGCGTTTTGAATTTCGCCATTAATAAGTTTATAACAAAAAGTGTCTTCGTTATCTCGTAAATTTATTCAAACTATTTCTTCCAGTTTTGTTAAAAATTTCCATCCGAGTATATGCTGCATTAAAATTATTCAAATAACAAACTGAAAGAATTTACCAATATTTTATTTGAAACCCTACAAAGTTTTCCGTGTCTACAGGAGCGACCGTTCATTTTGTCATTTACCACTTCAGAAATTTAAAAACTTTTATACAAAAAGATTTCGTTTTTTTTCTTGTTTCCATATTTTCGTAAATGTTCACTTGTAAAAACATGTTAACTCTTTCACAAAACGGCATTTTATTTTGGTACTGAACCCAAATAGATTTGGGCACAATGAAATATTTTCGTGCAATGAAGTGTCTAGCTTGAAATTCTTACACCCGACAGAACCAATTTTGCGAGATTAGTGCCCAAAACTAGATTTGCAATTTTAGTTGTTTCAAAGCTAAAAAAAAATCGAGAGATTTTTATGGCTGCTATTAAATGGGGAATAATTTCTCCACTTACTTGTTAGGATTTTTAGCAATATAAATGTTTTTATGCCATGTTATTTTAGCTTTAGGGATAAAATATGGTAAATTATGACTGCTTTTCCCTGTGTATTTAGAGATGTATAAATTTATACAACAAAAATGAATAAAAATATTTCAATGATTCCTATTTTACATCTAAATAATTTGTACTAGCAAAATATACGCAAGCATTTAAGTTTTAATGCAATAAAATGTATTAGGAAAACCAACAAAAGGATAGGACTGTAAAAAGACTACTATCTAATTTCTATATAAAACTCTACAAAAGGATTGATATCTATACGTTTGAGAATAAAACTATTAGAAATCAACAACACCATGTAATCATCTTTCAAACGTTTTGTTGAAATTAGTATCGCATTATCCACATCTAATTTTTCTTTCTTAATGATATAGAACGCGTACCGCAGAATTTTAAATTTATTAATACCACCTCTTGTCTCGCCTTAGCGCATACGTCTGGTGGGTGTTATTTTGAATGGCCTCGTTTCCGGGGGCTGTCCCCACGCCCACAAGAAATACCTGTTTTACAGAGCTGAGTTCGTTGCTTGGCGTTCTATTGTGGGAAATGCCGATAAAACCAAGTATTTTTGTGATTACCGCATATTAGTCTATATTCGTTCATACCCCCCCCCCATTATAAAATGACCTTGTGTCCCATCCTTGTTTGTTGGGAAGTCAGATGAACCCCATTAATACCACAGACTAACTACACTTTTCTTTGCCGGGGTCCACCTGGCGTTCGTATCAGGTGGGTTAGGGTTATTGTGCTACTCTTCTGGTTCCACGGGATCTTCTACACCGGCAATACCAGCTTGGTAGGGCAGACTTTATAACTTGGGGCCTAAGGCGTCCGAAAATCGGAAATGTCGAGAGTATCAAGCATTTTTTTTTTTTTTTTTTTTTTTTTTTGTTGTTGTTGTTGCAATAGCCACACATAAGTTTCGATTTGTATGAGATTATGAAATAACCTTGTGCCAAATTCCGAAATCTTCTTTTATAAGACGAGCTGTTTTCAGTCGAATCAAAACTCGACTAGATTTTGAGAGATGCTCATTAAGATTAAGTATTGATTATTCAATAATCTTTGAGAATATAACGTAATTGCGATGACAGTGGTGGTGATGATATTGTTTCAGTTACGCGCATATAATCACCCTTATGGGATATATTTGGGAAGCGTTTAGGTTAGATAACATACCTTATGAGATCTACCAGGTAAGAGGAGGTTAAAGATACAAAAAGCAATAATTTCGTCTCTTTCCGAAGAAATTATTACTTCCTATTTACGTGCTAAAGTTTCCTGCTTTTTTTTTTTTTCCAAACTATTTGACAATTAATTAATTTCCAAAACTAGAACTTTTACATTCTCCTAGTTTGAAAGATATGAAGCATGTGAAACTTCCTAATAAACTAAGATTGTCAAGACAACATTTTTGGTTACTCAATGGACATTCTCAGAGTAATGTTATTTTACTGTTTCCGTCTTTTAAATTTAAGTGTCTTGCGTATGACACTAACCTATATATGATCGGCTCCAGTTCTAAAGCTTTGAAGAGTGAAATCGCCCCTTTGTTCCCATTACTCCCAGGCTCACTCTGAGTGATATTAACTCTGAATATGTCAAATAGATCTGAGAAAAAAATTAAGATTTTAAAATTAAATTTTCTACTGAAACATTGCAAATAAGTATGAATTCTTCATTTTTTTTTTTTTTTTTAAATTGACGATAAGCCACATTTATTGCCTCTTGAAACATTGATATTGCAATAAAATATGAAGGGTTTACCTATT
The DNA here is from genome assembly GCA_963585895.1 of Sepioteuthis lessoniana. Taxonomy (NCBI): domain Eukaryota; kingdom Metazoa; phylum Mollusca; class Cephalopoda; order Myopsida; family Loliginidae; genus Sepioteuthis; species Sepioteuthis lessoniana. The sequence continues at coordinate 106,026,405 of OY757920.1, read as the reverse complement.
TTTGATAAGCGTGAATATTAATTTTTAAGAAAACTAGATACAATCAATGTTAAACTAATCTTGTATGAAATAAGTCAACAAGCATTACATGTTAACCAGTAAAACTTATCTCGTGTTACTTGGTTGGTTACATGATGTAACCAAGCATGTTACAAGTTTTACAGGATTGTAGACAGAAAGTATTACTCAAACATTTTGCGGACGTGTACCGTTGTCCTACCCTCTAAAATATTTGCTGCAGAAATATAGAAATAATTATCTTAGGAATTACATCTATAAAGAATTTAACTTTTAGATTACAAGCAATTTTTTAAAGGAAAAGTCTGTTTAATTCTTAAAGAGGGTAAGCAGTTGTTTTTTCTCTTAGAGGACTTTTTTTCAATGGTATTATTCCGCCAATTTTCTAACTACTGTCGGTTTTAGCAGTGCAGTTATCGTACTGTGTGGGTATTTTGTTTGTAATTTCAACCAGCTCTTGAATATATTGTCGTTGCTAAACTTCACAACTTCTAACCTTGGGAGTCGAATTGTGGTCATCCTTTTTAAAGTAAATTGTTTGGTTAAATACCATCGCTAAAAATGAAACAAATGGTCTACGTGTGTCTTGTTTGACGTAAAAGAAACTTAGCAAACTGTTACCTACCCCCACGTCAAAAAGAATTAAAGAGCAACTTTTTAAAAATGATAATCTAAAAATTTTGTTTTTTAATCAATGTTATTCGAAGAAAATTTTGCAGAACAATCCATAAATATTTTGAGAGTATGTTCCAACGGTTCACATCCCTTAAACATTACTCTGAGAATTCATATTTACAAAAAAGTAAATATTGTTAACATCTAAATATTTGAAGATTTCATCTAATTAAAGGTCGTTTGGTTATTTTTTTTTTTTTTTTTTTTTTTTTTCTAAATAATTTTTTTCTTGCAAAATATCTTTTCATAATAAACTCTTTCTTCTAACGAAATGCATATAAAATTCTTTGCCATGAAATGAACATAGCATGTCAACATGTTATTTAGCTTATTTTTATTACGCCCCGTTATTCCACAATCGGTTCAATGATATGTCATATAAATCGCTATGCAGTTCAATCTCAGAACTGCCAAATATCTAATAACAGAACTAAGATACATTTCTTATGACCCATGATGATACTGAGTTTAATATCTTAAGAATCTACCGTCTTTGGTATATGTGAGTGCCAGTGACGCTTACCTCCTTAGAGTATATACTCCTGGTTGCCTTCACATATTGAGAGGTAGATTCCTGCATTTCTCTTAGGTTATTAGTACAAATCAAATAAAGTTTTAATCGGCTAGAATTTGGACTTCCATCTCAAGTTCCAATATTTGTGCTTTTAATCAGAACTTCAGACGTTGAGTATAGATAATTCATTAATGAGTTTTAAGCGCGGTAATAAACTAGAAGCATTCACTATTGATTCTGTATTGAAAATAAAATAAAGATGAAAAATAAACGGTACAGAGAAGCAAATATGTGCCATGAACTTTTTTTTATGCTCTATTAAAAGAGGATAAGCGTTTTTCTCCAAAATAAAATGAGACTTTATCTTAACCAGATTCTGATCCATCAATGCTATATTTCACACCTGCCCGTAGGCTGAAGAAAAATTTAAACTTATGAGAAAGAATTTATCGGAGGGCTCTTATACAATTGTCCTTTTCAGGGATGCGAAGAATGTACATCGTTAACAGCATTTAATTCCTCTTAGCAAACAAAAGCAGTTTATATAGTAACCATTTATTTCAAAAGAAAAAACAAATAAAAACCATTTCCGGAAAAAAAAAAACATTATTTTTAATTTGTATTATTCTTCATCTTCCGAATTATTTTTGTTTTTTGCCTTTCATTTGGTTCGTTACAGCGGGGAAACAAGCTGCCGGTGAGATTTGCTACTTACGTTTCCTTTTGTCTCTGCAAAAGTTTGTTACAATACTAGGTACTATACCAATTTAACGAGAATTGATTCCTCCCCACTTCTCTTTACTGTTTCTCTGTCATAAAAAGTAACTAGAATTGGGAAGATGAAGCATAATACTAATGAACATTATTGGCAGTTTCGTCTAAAACAATTTATTATATACAATAATTTTAAATCTGTTTATTTCAGAATATATTCATTATTAAAATAAAAGGAAATTATTTTTTATGAATGACGAAACATTGCGACAAGTCGTGCATTGCCAAAAGCAAAGTAATGTTATCAATAGTCTACATTCCTGAAGGGACAACAATATCAAACTAGTCCCAAATTTACATTATATATCCTTCATGGATACTGTATTGATTTATTCTTAACTACTTTTTTTTATTTTTTTTTTTATTTTTTTTTTTTTTTACGTTGAGTTAATCTCTTTTAATCGAACTACTAAGACATTACGAATTTCCAAGAAATACTCAGTATACGAAATGAGGATTGTTTTGCTTTTTGTTTCAAAATAAAATAGAATATAGAATATTTGTCTTAACTAACTTTATCTTAAAACTGATTCTATTTCGTGTAGTTAAAAATCTAAGGTCTGTAGATTCTGGAACATCTTCTGCTGGTATTCATAGTAGCAAATTCACTGCGCGTAGGCCTTGGTCATGTATTCATCTTATACGTTCAAACACTTAGATCTTGTAAATTGCTTCCTCACAAATTCATATTAACAATAACATTAGATTCGCATCATATATTGCGTAATACATATTACCTATTATAACCTTTTCCTATTATCGTTTAGGAGGTGTTCTTGTGGTGTAGTGGTTAAAGCGATGGACTGCGGAACCGTTGTAAGCGAGTTCGAATTCCAATCGTGCTATTACGTTCGCTTCCTGACAAATACCCTTGGGGAAAAGTATGAACATCCTTATCCTCCCAGTTATGGGTTAAATAGTACCTCATCTGTTCTTCTAAAGGATGGCTTTGGCATTAAATCACCTATGAAGGTTGATATGCCATTAATCAGAGACCAAACCTATTATCGTTTACTTTTACCCATCGTCCTTTACTTTTTAAAATTTATTATTATACAGTAAATGACTTTGCCATTTAAGTTAGATTTCCCCAGACAGAATAAGCCGATTTATACATAGATTATTTATACGTCTCTGATGCATTCGCAGCATCTCGGCCGCAGTGCTCTTCAACTTTTTCAGATGTTTCAAATTTTGAACCGAACTCTTTATTCAATCTACGGAAATAGATTCTTCTCACTTTTTTACTTTTTTTTTCTCTGAATATTTACAAACCAATTTGCCTTTATTCGTTATTTCAATTGAAATTCTAAAATAAGAATTTCTCTGCAAGATGTAGAAAAAAGATCGGCGTTTTGTTCACATGTCAATTATTCGTCCGCAAAATGAATTTTAAAACTAAAGGTTTTTCTTTTTGAAGAATGAATACATTCTATTTAGTAATGAGACTGTGTTAAAAAACTAAACTTTATTACAAATAAAAACGTTACCAACCGATAAAGATGTTAGCACTTCTAAAAACAGTACCGAAAGTATTTGTCACTGTTTTCGATTGATTCGTTACGAGCAGCTACATATTCTTAATAGTTCTTGAAATGCAACTTTTAAAGCTGGGTTTGAAGCCCAGTAGGCTGAGGCTGTAAAATACACCTCCTGCATCTCTGCAGAGATGTAAGACTCCGTTCCCAACGAATGGTCTAGATATGACACAAGCAATCTAATGGTGTGGCTCTAGTCCTGGAACTTTAGGGAATGTGAAGTATCCCTTCATTGTCATTGCTCCCAGCTCCACTCTGACCTAAAGTGGTAGCAGCTGATTGGGTTCTATCAATGAGCCAAACAAATTCTTTGACTATTTAACCGTAGGCAAAATAATGATATCGAGTTCGTTTAAAAATGTTATCAATAGAATGTGTTTAGGAATCATTTATGTATAAAGCGGATTTGGCATTAAATAACTTACAAGAATTGATATGCCATAAAACCCAACCAAATCAAAGCTAGATTTTATTCATTTTTATTTTTTGAGAATGGGGGTGGGGGGAAATCGCGATTCTGATCAGAATAGAGCTTTGGTACCAAAAGTTCTTTTTGGGCAAAAACTCACAAAGAGTGAGTATTATAAGTAATTGATATTTTCCCCTGGTTAATAGCCAAGATCAAATATTAGCTCAATGTTAATTCTTCAATCATTTTGCCCATCAAACGTCTATTAGATAAGTCCTCATTTTTCCCAGTTTGGGATTCGTCTCTCGACCATAAAATATCTTGTACCACCGAAAAATCTGTATTTGGAATATAACTGTTAGTCCTGTGTTAGCATATTTAATTTTTCTTACGCATCTTCGTGAAGTCTGACACAATTGATTGCGTTCTATTTTCGTGGCACATTCAACTAAAAACACTTGTAATAATGCAATATTACTCGGGTCCACTGGAATAAGCAAAAATGAATTGAATATTCACACACATTAAAGGTCAATATTGATCAACTGAATTTCAATCAGGGTTACCAACCTGAAAAATAATTCTCATTGCTTTCTAAACCGGCCTCGCCTCTAGTTTTTTATCCGAATAATGATCTGAGCTTTTCGCTATTTAAAGCTGTATCGAGTTGAATAATATTCACAATCGAATTAAGTGAATTGACGAGGAATGACATCATGTTTTGAGTTTTAGTGTATAAAATAAGTTGTTGTTTTTTTTTTCTTTTTTTTTTTTCCCCAACACTAGGCTATGGTTGACATGTACCTACGTCAGTGTTGCAAAACGAGCTTCATGTAAGATAAAAAATAAACAAAGGATCATACATGGTACAATAATTGTCTTCTGAACATAGATGCCCGACTATTGCAGTCCAATGTAACAGCCTTTCAATCTTCACTCATAGCCGCCTTCTATACGACTGAAAGCTAAAATAACAGATCTTTAGAAATCAAAAATCATAAGAGCTTTCTGAGGGTCAAATGAACTTCTCAGTCTGTCATAATATCCTGCTTTGGATAGTTTCTACCACATAACTCAAAACCAATTTTATATTTCGGTTTTCTAAATAACTTTTCGTCTGCAACTAACATTAATCTAAAGTTTATCCTCCCTCCCAAAAAAAATAATTTACATTTAAAACTATTTATTAGATTTAAACTCATTTAAGTTGAAACCTGACAATGTAGTTTAAATCAAAAACGGTAACATTTATAACTATCATGTTTGTTAAATTATTTACATTTAATGATTATATTATATATGCAAAAGAATTATTGTAGATTGTTACAAATTTGCCATGAACCGATTTTCTGTGGTCAGTGACTAATCCGGCTCTTCCACTTGGCCTAGCAGATGAAGTGGCTGGCTATAAACATCTAAGACCTTATAAGGTCGGCGGCTATCTAGTACACACCTTGAAGCGCGAGAAAACCATCCTTTTGAGTAGAAGCTTCTTCGAGTCATTCATTGCCACAAATATTGGATCCCATCTAACCACTGGATCTGGGAGATGTCGAAAGCCTGTTTGAAATTATGCAATGCCTTATTTACCTATAATGCGACAGCTGTTTTTTTTTGTTGTTTTTTTTAACTAAACTACCCGTTCGGATTCGGGTAGATATACTAAACACCGAGTACTTGTAGCGTTTATTTTTATGTACCTTGTATAAACGCGCTTAAACGATTGATTCAATGTGCATATTCACAAAATTACGTCACGAGCGAACAGGAGGCAAACATAGATAATTGATGACAAATCTCACTGGTCTGTGTAAATTAAGGGCAACATATCAAGTATAAGCTTACTCCCAAATCTTGACATGTGGACAGGTTCCTCACCTTGTAATAATTTAAGGTCGGAGGAGAGTCACTTATCAGATAATATTCATCAGGTCTTCTCGCGAGCTCTTCGTGGTTGGTAGATGATTACAGCTAAAGATAAATTTTCTCCATACCATTGTTGTTCACTGATATATAATCAGCGTTACTTCACCACAACTATCGTTCAAAAACGATCGAACCATTCGGAAAAAGTTTGTTATACAAACAACTACATCGAGAAAAAAGTTTGTTATACAAATAACTGCGTCTATGACAAGAAATCTTTTACAGGGCCTCCGAGCATGCGAAATCCATTAACCACTTTCAGGTGGTATAAATAACATTCCAAGTCAACTGAGATACTGGAGTAAAAAGAAAAAAAATAGTGGTATGGATGTAATCGGATCCATGTTTGGTTTACATGGCCATTTATGTTGAATGTTCTCAAGTAGCGAAAACGACAAAAGATGGAAGAAGTTATTTGTTTAAATATCTGAGATGAACCTTGATAATTCTTTTGAATATTCTGACTATTATCTTCATTGTTATACTCAAAACGCTTCGGCCAATATGCCTTCGGCCTTGCAAACAAAGTATAGAGGTGATTACAATTTGGGAACCATTTAATCATAGTCTCTGAGAAAAGATGTGATGTGAGGTAAGGAATCTTACATGATAGTACAGATTACTATCTCATAGGTCGATGTGGAGACCTTATTTTCATAAGTTCCAAAAATTATCACGAAATTGTCCAGCCGTACACATGGCAGTGACTAAGGCGTTTAGTTAAAACCTCTAGATAATTTCGCTCAGAAGTATTGTGAAATTATTTGGAGGCTTCAGGTTCAATCCCTACTACAGGTAAGAATAACAAGGAATACTAGCAATAGCTTAACACTTGTACGGGATCATGAATTGGAACACTCTAACCCCGTGGTTTAAATAAAGGGTTCAGCTCGAAGTTCTGTCTAGTCTAAGTTCGACATGAAACAACCGAAGAAAGCTGAGCAGTTGACCAAATATTCTAAGTGATAAAAAAAGTAAGTCTGTACAAATATATTATAATCGAATCAGAATTGCTATATCGATAAGATCTTGAAAAAACATTTAATCAAAACATTTCTCATACCTTTTCTTATCTTGGCTTCACTTTTTGTTAGTTAATTATTAAAAAGAATCTTAAAATTTACAGTAAGTTTTTATCTTGATTATTAAAACGTTATTATTCAATGATAACTTTTCAGATATGATCATTAAAGGAATTATGAATTCCATGTGTCGGATTTCATTGAAGTTACTTATTAGTTGATTATCACTTCTCCCGTTGAGCCCAAAATGTCTTGTGGGGTAAATCACCCACCAGTTGCTCTTTTGTTTGGTCTTCTTTCAAAGAATTGTTCAAAACAATAAGCAGAATCTTTGTGCAGTTCCCGTCTCTACTGACACGGCTAAGGCTTGGAAGAATTCCCGTTTTATTTTATCTCAGAAGAATCTATAATTTAACAAAACTTGTCTTTTGTGGCTTTTTATTTTTCAATATATGACACGAGTTCAATCTCACTTAGTTTTTTTTTTTTTTTTATTTTTACCTATGAATGAATATTGCCACAACTCAAAAGTTTTATCATAATCTTTGAATTGTAAAAAATATTGAAATATTTGATATAAATGGTCCTCTATATAGAAGCAGTAATATTTATTTGAAAAAAGACTGTGAAGCCTAATAACGAAAGCGGACATAAAGATCAGATTATTTTTTAATAAGAATTATATTTAAACTCATTTCTGACATATAGATTTTATATCTATTCTTATTAGTCGATTTTTAGTTGTTTTATGGCATATCAACCATTGTAGGTTATTTTATACTAACTCTAGCAATTAGAAGGAAACTCAAAACTGGTTTTATATATCTCATTAAGGATTTATAAGAACATTTTGAAAACGTTTTTAAATGAGGCTAAACTCATTCTTTAGTAGACAGTTAAATGGTTCCAATTATTGCGATATATCACTAACAATTCATTTAATCAATCATGTGTACACACACACATACACACACACACACACACACACAAATGATCAATTTTTTTAACATTTCAATTTAGCGTGTTCTATTCAACCCATAGATAGGATCCTATTAGATGCTACCTCTCCAGGTCAGTGGACATGGGAGTGATGGCAATGAATGGGTACTCAGCATTCCCCCAAAGCGCCATCGTTCTCATATATGCCAGAGATGCAGTCGGTGTATTCTACATTCTCAGCCGACTGGGTTGATTGAATTTTTTTTTTTTTTTTTTTTTTTTTTTTTCAAATGTAGCTGAAACGATCCTTATTTATTATGAATAAAATATAATCATAATAAAAACTTAACTGAAAAAAAACCTTTAGATACAAATGACTATTTGTATAAAGTAGGCGAATATAATTTCAAATGAGACTATTTCTTATTCCTTCTAATGTTATGCGTAATAGCTGAAAACTTCCCCCATACTAAGGCATTTATCTCTCTTCTCCCTCCAATAGCTACTGACGTATGATATAGCGCGCAGAGCTTTCTAGCCTTGGTAAAATGGAGAAATAAAAACTTGCTTTTCAAACTGGCTAAAACAAGTTTAAGAGATCGACAGCGGATGTTCTATGGTGGTCCGACATCGTCACTATTGCAGTAATATAGACGACAGTCTTTTTATATTACTTTGTGAATATGCTAACAAAAAAGCAATAGAATTTCTTAATCTTTAGTCAAATTAAGATTGTCAAAGGAAGGGGGTTGGGAAAAACTCTAAGCGGGAGCAATTGCAATTGGGCTATTAACCCTAATACTTCTCGCACAGAATTTGTGGATAAGACTTAACATCTTTTTTTGGCCAAAGTGAAGTAGAAAAAGATCTTAAATCGGATTAATAGCTCCGATGTTCCCAGTTCGATATCTACTTTATATGGTTTAAATATAAAGATTTGGTTTGGGTAATATTTTCTGTTTATTTTCGTATTATACTTGCTCTCCAAGTTAATTCCTCACTAAAACTTCATTTTCGAAGTTTCAAAAATGAATATTCTGAATATTTGATGACCAAAGAAAGTTGAAACTTTGAGTTATGTAATGACAAAGACATTTGATGAATTGAAGAGAAGTTGCAATTTAAAGTTTCTTTCTTCTTTTTTTATCATGGGTGTCAATCGCTATAAGTTCGTGATAAGATTGAATGAAAATAAATTGAATTGTATTTGTGATTTATTCTTATTTTTCTGAACCGATTTTTAAAAACATATTAAGTCAAGGAAGGAACCCATCATTGATTTCTCTCCCTCTCTCTCTCTCTCTCTCTCTCTCTCTCTCATCAAATTTATTCTCAAAATTGGATTCTGCAGGTTTGTAATATCCACCGCTGTCTTGCGTGACAAGAAACCTCTGATTATATTGATGATTGACCGAGCGATAAGTTTCCTTTCAGGAGGATTTTTGCGAATGGAAACGGTTTGCACACGATTTGCAAAAATATAAAATATTTAATTTCAACATTAATAATGGTCAGTATTCAATACTGTATATCAAGTCTGGCGCGCCAAATTCGGCACGAAATCAATATAAAGAATTTATTACATCTAAAAAAAAAAAAAAAAAAAAAACTGGGCTTGATTCCGACTTAATACTGACAAGGAAGTATTTCCTATTTTAATATTAAACCTTCGTTTCTAACAAAGCTGAAACTTATATGGATTTTTTTCTAACAAGACTATTTTCACTATTGTAAATAGTCAAACTATATTATTTTATTACGTAATTGAATCCTTGAGAAATATACACACACTGATTTGTACAATTATATTGTTGTAGTCCCAGTTTCGACTTTTTTATGAGGCCTCTCACATTCCCCCGTTTCAACTGCTACCGAGGGAACCTTAACTCTTAACTCGTATCCTTAATGACACTAAACTGCATTTGATGGTGAGGTTCTAGTTCTGGAGAAGTAAAACGTGTGGAGTCCCTTTTCATTGTCATTAGTTTCAGATAGACATTTAACCAGATTGTTATCTGATGGACCCTCATTTATAAGTCAAACAAATCTGTCTAAAAATGATTCGAATTCAATCAGAATACTTAATACCATATAACTGTAAATTATTTGTATTAAGAATACTTGCATCAAGCTATTGCTTACAAAAGGATGATTACGGCATGAACAAGACTGAATTATCTCCCTTGTCACACGTTGTATAGATGCAGAGCCAGCTGCATTTCCGTAGAAATACAAAGGAAACCGTCGAGCTGATATGTCACTTGAATTTTACCCATGTATTTCGACCATCAATATTCTTCAACCTGGCACACTGAACAGAATTAGATCCAGATGAGTGGTGGGGAAGTATTTTTATTAAGACAGGCATATCTATCGCTTATGAGCTTTACGCACAAATATTAGCAAATGGTTCGGTATCTATGCTAAGGATGAGAGTTCGTCAAAGTTTACCCACCTCCACATAACAGAATATTCAATTATACAATTGCGCTGGTTTTACTCTCCAGAACTCCATTATCCAAACATCCTGATTTTATTCTCTCCAAACCGGCCTCGGTTAATTATTGGATATGCATGAAGTCTTGGTCATCCAGAAATCTAGTTTCATGGTGCATAGGATTTCTTTTTTTTCCTGGGGAGTTGTTTGTTTAGCGAAGTGAGAACGAGTCGATTCAAAAATATTTCATCGTTTAAGATGAGGTCACAAAACTATAATTTCATATGTCCCAACTACGATCATGATTTATCCAACATATGCATATGGGATCAATCTATTTCGAGTATAGCCAATGATATATTACAAGCGGATGTTGGCTAAGGTAGGGTCACCTGAAGACCCTTCAACAGGATATAAACCTCACGGAAGCATTTGAAACGGCTCTGCAAGATCATAACAAGACATCTTGCATTTCGGACATAGTGGGCACTTCGGATGTCAACATATCCCCGACAAAAACAGGCCCGTAAACCATGATCAACAATGGTCCCTGTCCAATTACTATTCGAAACTGACAATAAGGCTGGAACGCGGCACCGTGTGTGTGTGTGTGTGTGAGGCTTGTGGTTGCAACCAACACGGTAGCCATAAAACGAACAACATCAAATGATTATGGATAGCAGGAGGCTAAACATGCAAGACATGTTGCAAGTGGGCAGACTTTGTAAAAGTTACGAATCAACGAGGTATCATACGGAGCACCGAACGACGAAAAACATCTCTGGATGACCTCATTGCACATTAATTTCTGGATTAAACGTTATATCTACATGTTAAGCAACGGTCGCGAAGAAGAGGAAGCGACATTTATTCCATTCACCCCCAGATCCAAGACGAGCTAAGGAAATTAGCAGTGTCTACAGGATCTATCCTGATAGCAGTACCAACCTTTGCTTTAAGGGACTAAAACACCACAAAATACTGTACTCTGAGAGAAATTTAATCCCATAAAGATCCACGTAATCGCACATTAAACTTACTTACTAAATCTAAACTAGATGTAATCCCACAACTACTTAATTACTCTAAAACTCTTCCCTTCCCAGCAACTTATGAAAATATAGATATGCTTAACTGTGGTCGTCAGATCAGTTTTTTACAATCGTCTTCAATCTTCGTGGAAGAATTTTTCTCCAAAATTTGGACTGGAAGAAACCCGGTCTTAGTATTATACCATTTCAAGAAGCAAATAGGACAGTCGCTTTGGAACGATTAAAAAAGAGTATGATTAAACCCGTTCCAATTGGTACCTCTATCAATTGGAGTAGCACTACGGTTATCACCGAAAAAAAATGAGGAAACTTAGAACGTTGCATCTCAATTGTTGCGTCTAAATTCTCAGTTCAAGCAGGGAAATACACCACACTCGTTGGCCATTCTAGTTAGCATTACAGGCACCTCCTAAACAAAGTTTTGTGTTGGATGCTGAAGATGATTTACCACTCGATACTTTTTTTTTTTTTTTTTTTTTTTTTATTATTATTGAATTTCAACTACTTGCGACTTTCCTCACAGAGTTGGTGGGCGTTTACTGCATCTCAGGATGCCCCCCAAAATACTTTGCTTTCGGATATGCCGACACACAGGGTATGACGCGGTAATCAGACTTTCTTCACAAAATAAAAATTGCATAGAGGATACATTCCAACACATATTTGAGTACTTATTCAGCACAAAAAAAATAGAATAGTCCTCAACAGACATGAATTACAATTCTACCAAGATTTACTTCAATTTGGAGGCTTTCTGATAACACCTTGAGTAATCCGTTCTGTGAAAGTAAAATAAACTTAATTCTAAAGGATATCACAAATACCAGTTCTTAGTTCATCATGGGTTCACATTGTACTTGGCCCTCGGGCTTTGTGAATATTTGACCAGCAGCGCACAAGTCTCGACTTGTACATGATCTTTCCCCACCCAACCAACAATTAAAAAGATCTTGTTTCAAGTCCTACCCGTTAAGAAGTGCGGATAAATATCTCCAGTTCTTTGTTCCGGCTAGTAAACTAAGTAGCTCGGATTTTCTAAGCCCTTTTGTCACCCTTTCGGGTTCTTGTCAAACAGAATTTACATTTTGCATGGAACCAAAATCAAGATAATGCATTTCGCCAATTTAAACAGATCAACGATGGTTTGGTTTTTACAAAAATAAAAGCCGTTACTTTTAATAGCAACTGAGTAACCTGCCTCACTCCAAACTAGAGTGAATAGGTATCCGTTTTTTGCTATCGCAGGACAAGCATTGTACATGCCTTATTGAGAAAACCCCAATCTGTCATCCCGAGAGCTGGGGCATTGAATTTCTTGGCAGTAGATTTCGCACCGATGATTAACCTATTGAGAGTGAAGCAGCTATGATCACTAGGACTTTAGAAAATAGCGCATTGCTCTAATAGTGATAACAGATCAACCACTAACAGGAGTATTTGCGGACAGATTTTAGTAAAATACATAACCCTCGTCTCTTTAAGTTCAAAGAAAAATCTCTCGAACATATCTCTACTATCGAACTTTGTCTGGGTAAAGGACACATTGGTTCTGATACTATTTCTTGCGATCCAGTTGCTCTAGTGAAAATTCTTTGCAGATTTCCTAGACACCGAAAATCTTCGACTCTCGGACAATATAAGATGCTATTGTAGAATTGGAAGCCCTATAAGCAATAATGGATTATAGCGATAATAGTCGTCATGTCACATGACCTGATTCACACATCCGGCCAAAATGATCAACGTTATGACTTAATTGGACACAGATTTCCCCAGCCGATGTTTCCTGACAAAACCCGAGATTTTTTTTGTGTCCCCCGAGTTTCGGCACCACTTCAGCACAGATAGGAACTGAGTAGGTATAAATGGGAGAATTGTAATACCCAAATACCTAAGAGGAAAAGTATTATACTGTTTTCATTCAGCCCACCAAAGCTAATGATTCAGTAAGAATCCCTTAATACGCAATTTCAAAGCCAATTACACAGCTTGCTCAAGCATGTGGCCCTAACAGCCAATTACTATTACTCTACCGCCAGAGTGGCCATTCAAGCTGATAGTGATAGATTTCTTCAACATCGGACACTTTGCATTCCTCATTTGAGCAGATTCACATGGATTTGTTTTTGTACCATCTTAGATCAGGTTACCTCTAAATTAATGTCATTTTGTCAAACTATTCCATACGTATAGTGCTCCAGAGGAACTTAGGCTAGACGTATAAAGTGGGTCACCATCGCTACTATTTCAGCAATTCTTAAAAAAAAACATGTGCGAAACCCAGTCCTCAGTAGCATATCCCGAATCTACTGGCAGGGCGGAGTTTTCAATAAAAAAAAAGAGGATAATTAAATGGCAAAACGGATTCTCTGGGTTCATTAGACAATAAGGTGGCAAGAGCCATCATGAAATGTTTCAACACTCCTTAACAATGTAAGTCTATCCCTAGTAAAACCTTGACTTATCTTCCCAACATTTTCTACCGGCCACATTCTGAATGGGTAACTGTAGCATAACAGATGAGTTAAAACGGATATACCCATAACATCTACTCTCTTCAGAAGACTGCTAAAAAAATCAGTGCATTCGCAGGTAGAACATTACAAGCAAAGTAATTCTTGTCCTTCCTGATTACTAATGCCGACTCGGTTAATGTAATCAGACACGATTACACAAAAATCGCAATTTCTTCCTTGCTAGCAATGAGACCCATACAATAGTTGTGAATTCCACGAGATGCACTTATGGCATCATGCCCTCTGTACACAACGCATCCCACTGAGAATTACTAAAGCACTATCTAGACTACAACCGCATAAAATTGCGAGTACTAAATAACTCTGTCCTTCGTAGGGCCTTACCTGTACGCAGGAGTGATGGAGGGGAGATGTAGGAACAAAAAGAAACTACCCCTCCTTGTTCTAGAGTATAATACTGCAGAGCCAGCCGTATTTTCCTTGAAATAGGAATGAGATCATTGAACTGACCTACATCACTCGAACTTAACGCATTTACTTTGAACTCTAATATTCACGTTATTAGTTACTTGAAACCATATAGCTGTGGAAATAAACGCTTATTACTGAATGAAATAATTCTGTTTGAAGGAAAAAGTCTCTTAAATTCCTGCACAAAACATGTAAATATACGTGTATAATGAACGCATTTCCCTGACCTCAAGCGATGAAATTACCCGGGACGGATTGTCATGCTGTTAAAACTAATCATTTTGATTTATTCACTGATTATAAAATGAAATATTTTAAAATTTAACATTTACGTGGCGCCTATTATTTCAAAGAAAATGCTAAATAAAATTTAAAAAATTGAACCAAATGTGAAAGTTTGTTTTCGTTCAGAAAAAATAAGAGGAAAACAATATCGACAATCTACAGCATTAAAAGGGGCGATGGAGAAGAATTGAGAAAATCCATGTTGTCAGGAATAGGATCTTCCAATGTAATACTTTATTTCTTTTAAAGAAACTTGTTTTAACTTTGACTCTGCGTAAATCCTTCCAATTATACTGGCAAAATAACTAACATTTTGTGTTGTCACGGTATGTGATGTGTCCTTGGTTCTGTGACTACCACATGAGTTTTCGGCTGGTTGTTTTATCAACCCTCCTTGTATCTACGCTGTGTTTGAAAGATCCATAAAAGGGAATGACACAATCTATCCGGAACTTCTAATCCTCAGCATGATCAGTTACCCTGGTGTTAGTAACTCAGGCGAAAACTCTTCGTTAACAGATCTCAAATATTTATATAAACACAATTGTAACTTATAAACATGGTACAGTCAGTGAATCTGGGTTTCATGCATTTTGCATTCGTCACACAATGATGGTTTTCAAAAAACGCCCGAATTATATGCTTAATTCTTTGTTCGAAGAGTGTAGGTTATTTGTATGCAATTAAATATTAGTATGTTTGTGGCTCACGCGTACATATATACGTATGTTTTCGTATATACTGGCATGCATCTTATATACACATGCGCGTGTATTTCTGCTGTCTGTTACTGGGAAAGGGTGGATTTCTTTTAACTTCTATAATCCAACCCAATTTTCTGCTAGTTAAAGGTTTATATGATGTGAAATATCTGTTTTGTTGTAAAGTTTTTTGAAAGATAAGGATTATAATTAAAATCATGACATTACTTTTTTATATATAATGTAAATACTGATTATGTTGTCAAGGGTTATGTTGTATTGTATTAATGAGCAGGCAATAAAAATGTTAAGTTTTGGGTAGCTTTTGTAATAATAACTGTAACAATTATGATCATAATGGACTTTGACAATACTGATGGGTGCTTATAATGAAATAATGTGAACCAAATAGTACTTATAATTGTCAATACTAAAATATTATTTACATTTGCTAGCCATACTTGTGGATATTCATAATGTGAGGAAAATGGTACTTTCGGTCGGTGGTTCTGTTGTATAATTAGTGTAGTATCGGTAATGGCTGATGGATGGTGTGGCAATAAGAAAGGCGTTAGAGAAACGGGTGGGATATGGTAGAAAGGTAAGGTTTTTGTAGGGATGTGAACATAAATGACAAACACATGTAAATATGAAACTAATAGTTGTGCTTAAAAAATGATGAGGAATGGAATTTGTTTCGGTTAAGTGTTTGGGTCGAATTGGAATATTGTTTTTATGCCGACATTTTGAGATTATCTCCGATTTGTGGTTTAAAAGTGCATAATTTGATGGGTGGGTGATTATCGCAACTTTTTCATGGAAGCAAAGTGGGCATCTTGATATTTTTGTTGTAGGCGGGGGCTGATTTTATAACTTCCCAAGTTATACTGGATGAAATGTTCTTTGTCTTTCAATTTCCAAATGTATACTTATAGTTTTAGTCGAGTATTTTATTTCTTTTGAACATTTCCTCCGCTGCGCCAATGTAGTGTTTTGTTGGATTGTTTGGCACGTGTTTTTTTTTTTTTTTTTTTTTTTTTTTTTTTTTAGTCGGTATTCCTGTAAGAGACAGGTTGATTTCACCATAAACACTTGTTTTATATTTATATATATATATATATATATATATATATATATATATATATATATATTATATATATATATATATATATATAAATTTTATTTATATATATATATATATATATATATATATATATATAAATTTTATTTATTGGGTCATGTTTTCTGTGCACCTGCTGATGATTTTTTTTTTTTTTTCCCGGTTGGTTTTCACGATTTGGCCAAGATACCGTGTTCT
Organism: Sepioteuthis lessoniana; assembly: GCA_963585895.1. Classification (NCBI taxonomy): domain Eukaryota; kingdom Metazoa; phylum Mollusca; class Cephalopoda; order Myopsida; family Loliginidae; genus Sepioteuthis; species Sepioteuthis lessoniana. Next base: position 106,009,849 of record OY757920.1, on the reverse strand, counting down.
GGGAATTGTTTTCCGGTTAGTTTTATGAAATCTATGCTAATATTAGTTTTTACTATAGTGGATTGAACCAAATATTTTTTTTCGGTGGGGTGCTGTGTATTCTAGTTGTGTGTATCCATTTTTGTCTTTTTTGCGTTGTTGTACATGTTCTTTCTGCTATTAAACATGTCGATGTTTAAGTTGTCTGATTGTCTACAGCTTATGGATATCGGTATCTGTTTGATTAAGGGTGGGTCATGCTTTGCTTTTTTTTTTTTTTTTTTTTTTTTTTTATTATAGGCTCAAATGTTTGTTTGTTTTTTTAGTGTTACATCTAGAAAGTTTATTTTAAAATTGTTTTTATGGTAATTTTGAATCCTCGTTGTTTCAATGCATTTCTTTTCTGTATTTTTCTAATTTGGGACCGTTTGGTTCATTAGCATAAATGAATATACGCAAACGTGAGCGAGAGCAGCAGCAGCACCTACACTAACATTTAATAGCACACAAACTTGGGCACACACAAATAACCTTCACTTTTCGAATAAAAAAAATTAACCATATTAATCGGTCGTTTTTGAAAACCATCTCATTGTGACGAATACAAAATGCGTGAAACACAAACGTGCTTTTTGTGTTGAAAGAAAAGTTGAGGAATTTTTCAGTGTTTTCTCTGGAGAAGCTTTCGTATTTGGTGAGACTCTTATGCTGTTTTCGGGGTGGTCACTTTTTTTTTTTTTTTTTTTTTTTTTTTAACCCTTAAGAAGGTATTTTATAGATTTCTACTAAGGGGAAAAACAGATCCTTTCGTAATTATCGACTTTATTATTGGTCAGCCAATCAAAAGTTCTGATCTACGTCTGTGGGAAGTGAATCCTTTTACATATCGGATTTTAATTGGTCATCCAATCAAACCGCAATAAAAGGGCTTCGCTAATTAAGGGTTCGAGCCCACTTTACTTTTCATATTATCCAATAACAATAAAACAGAATAAAGGATCTGATTAGTCTATTTGACTTTTTAATTTCAATATCTGGACAAAGATTAATTTGAATATTGAGTTTAAATGGATCAAAGCACCAACAGACTGCAAATCACATTCTTGCAGCTTTCTTACTTTCAGTATTTTGAGTACTTGGTGTGCAGAGTGCAAGTTTTTACCGACCTTTTTTAATTGACTTTTGAATTTCCTTGTGGACGCATTAAGTAAATAAGTTACTATTCCATATCTTTATCTTAGAAAATTACAATTTACTGAAATTTAAAGAAAGTATTTTTAGTTTTTAGCACCAGCGAAAACCTCCATATTGTCACTCTTGTTAATCGCTTTAACTTTGAAGGATATTTGACTAAAGATTGCAACGTTTTATGTATTTATGTCACCCGTCCGCCACGATGCGACATTGGGTGAATATTTAAGCAGATTACTCAAACTTGTATTGATGAGAGCTGCTTGAATAAATTCTATTTGATTTAGTTTTGTTTGAATTTTCTTTATAATAATTTGGATGAGCTTTCTTTTAGAACTAAAAATTCAAAGTGTTCTATATAACTTTTTAAAAATTTAACAAAACTTCTCTGCTTGGGAAGAAATATTTTCAAAGCTCCTGAATAAATATTTGTTTACCTAAAAGTACGTCTAGAATATTTTATCCCGGGACAATAACGTAAATTTTTAAAAGTAAAAACATTTTTTTTTTTTTTTTTTTTTTTTTTTAATACAATGTTCATTATCATAGCCAGAACACATATTGCATTGTCGGTGTTTGCAAGATATAAGTTAAAAGGGAATTACACTTTTTAAAATACCAGGCCCTTGTACTAGTGGGTCGTGTTTGCCTGGAAGACAGGGATTCAACCCCAGGTTGAGTCATAACAAAAACTCAAAAACTGATTCTTGATACCTTTTTGCTTACCATTCTTCCTTTTATTTTAAGATAGGTATCAAGGGTAAACGAGAAGAATATTTTAAGTTAATCTCTCAACGGTGTATCGTTTTTGCTGTAACTGAGTGGTCTTAGATTTAATAAATTTGGACAAATTTAATACATTTTACCAAAGATATCACAACTTACATCTACAGTGTGTGAAATTTCATTTTCGCCTTTGATCGCACCTGAAATCTTGAAAGTAGCAGTTTTTATTAGTCGAGAAATCAATTTGTGGAAAGTAGCTATTCGCTGAAACCTTTTTATAAAGATTTTTTTCATGAATCATGAGGATTCATCATGTATGGTGACCTCGTTACGCAATAAACAGATTATCTCATGGGCATTGGCAGCTTGTCAGTATAAATTATGAGGTCACTTGACAGATTCAAATCGTTTTTGATAATTATAACTGGTTAAGATATGTAATTTCGTTTAGAATGTCACGGGAACAACAGAAAAGTTGTCTTGAACTGATATCAATTACCGCCAGTAAAACTTACTAGGGAATAACTTTATACAAGGAGAGACAAGTAAAACGGTGGCCATTATCTTTGACCAGTCAGTATTGTTTTATAAGGCTTATTTTCTGTGTTAATGCCCAGTTAATTGTGTCCCTCCTCACACACACATTGTAAACATCTGATTATAATGTAGGGCCTAATCCGAACTGGATAAACATTTTTTAATTGCGTATGTGCGCGCGCACTCTCGAATAAAACCCTGTCATCCCAGTCGGCTAGAGCTGTAGAATACACCGGCTGCATCTCTGCATAGGGGTAGGATCTTCCACCCCAACGTGTCCCGCATATGACATTAAACTATATGATGGCGAGGCTTCAGCCTTCGAGATTTGGAATGTGGAATACCTCTTCATTACCATTGCTCCCAAGTTCACTCCAAGCAGAAGTGGTAACGCCTGATAGGGTCCTATCTATGGATCAAATAGAACTTTGGCATTTACACCGTTTGCAAACAAAGGACTTAAGTTAAATTCAATTGTTAGAAATTGGACTCTTTGACCATTTGACAGGATATAAACAAATGACTGATGTCTAATTGAATTGTTTGTGATCCATAGCAATACTTGGAACCATTTGAATGTATGCAAATGAATGAATAGTGTTGAATCGAATGTTTAGTATTATATAGTGATACTTGTAACCACTTCACTGTCTTCAAACAAATGATTAATATCGAAAAGAATTAGATGTGCTAGATAGCAATAATTGAAACCATTTAACTGTAGAAACAATATAAATACTAATATGCAAACTTGTAACTCTATTTAAAAATGAAAATAACTATAAACTTGTCCCTTACAAATGATACACATATCCATTTAACTGTGTGCAAACAAATGATTAATAATAAATAGCTATTCGTGTTAGTTAAATGTTTCAAGTATTTCTGACTGCAAAGGAATGAGATAAGGTTCATTTGAAAATGTGATCAACACAATGTTTACTATAGGTATTTAATATACACTACCCGTCAAAAGTATTTGGCCACCCCCCAAAAAACTTGTTCTCATCCAAAGTATTGTTTTTAATCCAACAAAAAGCCCCACAATGTCTTTATTTATCATACTAAATACAAGTCTTCCTCGGTAACTTTGACTTTAGTATAACTAGATATCATTTGAAAAATTTGATTTGAAGGCGTTTTTCTTTTGTACTGCGCTTGAGTAAACGTTTTCTAAAAGTTAGATTATACCACCACAAGCAAATGTCCAAAGGCTCCAGTCGACCAAGGCGAACAAAAGTGAACAACAGAGCAGTTAAAGTCCTTTGGACTGACGAATCAGTTCAAAACCTTTGGCTCAAATAGGAGGGTCTATTTGCAGCGAAGAGTTGGTGAAAGAGCTGCAACTCGCTATATCAAACCAATCGTAAAACACAGAGGAGGCTCTGTTATAGGATGGGGGTTCTTCTACTAATTGCCAAGTCGGGGATTTGCACCAGGTGAAGGGCAAATTGAATAAGATTAGCTATCACAGCATATAGAAGCATCACGCTATTTCATCTGAAACTCGGCTTGTAGCTAAAGTATTTGTACTCGTACAAGATAGATTTCCAACACATAGTAGTAGGAGTAAACTCTGCCTGAGATACATTAAAAACAAAGTGGAACAGCACGTTCTTCGATTGATATCTTAGCTGGCGCAATCGGCGAACTGGTGTGGGATGACCGAAATATCAGACCTAAACGACCCACAAATGCGGCTCACCTCTGGCAACTCTTGCAGGAAAGCTGGGCAGAACTAATCTTCAGTTTACCTCCCAGTCTTTGGTGGAAAGAATGCAAAGAATCTGAAGCAGTGATAGCGGTCAAAGGGGGTCCTTTTGATGAATCGAATGTGGTTTTTGTTTGCGTGTTTTTTTTTTGTTTTTTTTTTTAGCGGTGGGTAGGGGTAAGGAAGATTTGTATTTGGTATAGTAAATGAAAACATTGCAGTACTTAACTTTTTCATTAAAAATAACGCTTTTAGGATAAGTGTGTGTATAGGATTTGGCATTAAATAGCCTACAATGATTGATATGCCATAAAACCCGTCCCAACCAACAACCCCTCCCCCCAAAAAATTATTCTTAACCAGACTTGAATACAGAAAGATTTTGATATAAGAAAAAACTTAAACTTTTTACATATACTCTGAATATTTCTGTTGGTTACAAACTCGACAGATTTAAAAAATAATTAATTTCGAAAATAATTGACTCGGCCTTATTTGATATTTTGTTAAACGTTTCTCCAGTCGAGTGATGAAGATGCAGCGTAATAGATGAAACTTTGGTATGAAAGTTCAGAAAGATTTTCTGGCAGACGGTTTTTTTAAAAAGTATATTTTTCTTTTATATGCAAAAATGTATTGTCTGAATCACGGCTACATCCAAAATCTCCAAATGAATCACCGTTTACGGAAATTAGCTTTTTTTTATAATTGGCGACGAATTATTCTAAATTCACGTTTAAGTAAATGTGAAATTTTAGTTAGAATTCCAGTAAACCCTTTCTAGGTGTCTTATTTAAAGATATGTGACGAAAAAGATCGATTTTTAACGTAACATCAACGAGTCTTAGGGTTAGTTTTCATGCCTAGAGGTAACTAAATTGCTTTTCTTGTATATTTAGATTTAGACTTTTAGTGTATAAAAGTTTTTTGCATATAATATCCTATCCAATATTATGTAGTTTCAAGTATTTATTTCTAGTTAAATTTCTTTTTGAACAGTTACATGATTTCAAATGACTAATGATAATCCTATGTAAACAATCACAGTTTCAAATAATTATTGATAAAAAAATAATTTATACGTTGTTATATGGTATCAAGTATTCCTAATACAAATAATTTACAGATCTCTGATCCATAGATAGGATTTTAACAGATACAACTTCTCATGAGCAGAGTATACATGGGAGTAATGGCAATGCAAGAGTACAAAAAAAAAATGCTACGTGCAATCTTAAACAAGTCCTGGCGGCAACACCCCACAAGACACCAACTGTACGGCCACCTGCCCCCTATCACGAAAACTATTCAAGTTAGACGAGCCAGACATGCAGTACACTGCTGGAGAAGCAGGGACGAACTCATAAGAGATGTACTCTTATGGACCCCCACACATGGCCGTGCAAAAGCAGGACGACCAGCACGAACATACATTCAGCAGCTATGTGAGGATACGGGATGTTGTCCTGAAGACCTACCTAGGGCGATGAACGATAGGGAGGGGTGGCGAGAAAGGGTCGGGGATATCCGTGCTGCCAGCACGGATATGAAGAGTACAACACATTTCACAGATTTACACAACTATCGTCAGATGCAGTTTAATGTAATACCCAGGTTTTTTATACCCTTCTGCATGAGGCAGTCAACATAATCTAAGCCCCACTGACAGGACGTAACCAGAAAGATGTCTTTGTGTCAGAATATTTAATAATCAAGAGTCAAGACACGCTGAATTGGCGGTGGTTTGCGGCGGAATTCAGAAATATTACCGATTTCTGGATATGATTTGGTTACTTAAATGGAGTTAGTAAAGATTGGTTTTTATAAGTGAATCTTTCAAAGTCCCATCCTTTTGAAAATTTCAACCTGGAAAAATCAATTTTAGATTCAAAATCTGCTTAGAAACTAATCCCGCCGCAAATGATAAAAATAAAAATTGTCAACAAGCGAAAACACTCTTAATTATGAATCACACTTTACATTTCACCAAAAATTACTTTTCTTTAAAATAAATTGGCAAAAGAAATTAAGTTTTTTTTAATCTTTCAACGCAAACTGGGTCTTAACTCATGGGTTGAAAAACAAAAGTTTAGAAGATTAAAAATGTATCATTTTTCTAATATAGATATTATAGATGCAACAAACTGAATAATCAGGAAGCAATACTTATCGTTTTTTTTTATTATTTCATCTACGTATGAAAATATAAGTATTCAATTTGGCCCGACGAGAGCGTAGAAATTTAATTAAAATATCCAAACTTTTCCCATAACTGTCTTTAAGATTGATGGTCCTTCACTTTGCAAAATTTGGAACTGAAAGTTGGCTAAAATGAATATTCATTTACTGTATACTGCCAAAGAAAATTTTCCCGGAAGCTACTTTAATTTCAAAATAAGGGAAAACATTTTTGTAAGGATGCAAAAAGTAAAATTCTATTGACAATATCTTAAAAACTTTGGGAGACTTAAAACTTTCGTTTACGATTTACAAGTTAAATAGACACTTAAAAATAAAGATTTTTAGTGACTTTTCTCATTCTTTAAGTGATGTCGTATCCAGTTTAAATTTTTGTTAGTAGAAAAAGAAATACGAGATATATTCAATGCTATGGTTAATTTCCGTATGATATATGCTGACGCACATCGTCGTATTTTGGAGGTAGCCGCCGTAACAGCATTTTTATTGAATGAGAAATCGACTGCTGTTTTTATATGTAAGAAATGACAGAATAACTGAAAAGGAAAAAAAGTATTCATTTACTGATCGAACATTTTTATCACAATACAAATTAAACATTGTGCATATATAACTATGTAGTTTCCATCGAAATTGATGCATTGTTCCCATTTCTGCATGGGTGCATAAATGCTCTCTTCGAAGAACGTGACATAAAATCAATTGATTTCCGATGTCCCAACTTCTCATAGAAGACTACATGGATCTCAGAAGATAAAGTTAGTCATATCACCGTGTGCACCGTGCATTATTTTGAATTGGTTTCAACGGTCGTAAAGTTGTCAACAAAAGCTTTGATTCAAGATGATCGACAAGGCACAATTCGTAATAAGTTATAAAACGGAAGTCGATTTTCCATGAAGGAGTAGATGGAATATCTTAATTGTAAAAGTAAATAACTGATGAACGATTGATGCTACGTTTCTGAAGCGCTTGTGCGTCAATTGTGTGTTGGATGAAGGAATAGTTTTACCAGACATATCTCAATCATCTGTCGGTGATTCTCGGTTTTCCCCCGTAGATTATATTTCTCAAAATTTCTTATAAGCACTGACTGCCTCGCCATCACCCATAAAGTCGAAAGCTGCTGTCAATTCCTATGTAATAAACTTATAAATGTAATGAGTATATTGTATGCTTACTCTGCATACTTTTCTTTTGGTCTGGAGCTGATAAACATAAGAAATGGGAGAAGTGGAGATTCTCAAGCTAATTTTCATTAAGAGAACCCTCGAATAGTTCGGGTTTTGAGGATGGGTACGGATTCAAAACTGATTCAAAACCTGGTGGTGAATTGAAGTTCATTCTTGTGAATGAAAGATAGATACTGATCACGGATGACTTGAGAGAACAGAATTTTAACAATCGGTTACATTTGAGGTTCATCCATAAATTGGTCGACTTCACATCTATATCTAAAATCCTTTTAATAATATCCTACGTTATGGAAACAATCAAAACGAATTTTAAAGTGATTATTTGGTTTAATTGTCAAAAACTGTGGTGCGGGACTGTGAATCAAAAGGGAGTGCTGTATTAGTTTTATGCTATTGTACTATGATTCACAATTGCAGATGGCCCAGTTAGCTGTGGGTGCAGAATACATCGACTGCGTCTCTGCAGAGGAGTAAGAAACCTCACGAGTGTCCTGGATACGACGCAAAACAATTTAATGTGGGAGCGTCAGTTATTCTGGGGCTTTGGGGGAATGCGGAGTTCCCATTAATTGGCATCGCTCCTAGGCTCACTCTGTCTCTGAGTAGTAGCACATGATAGGGTCCCAGCTATGGGTCTTATTGAACTGTTTGACATTTAAACTGTGTATTTATACTAAACTGGATTGATTGGAATTGAACAGTTTGATCATTTAACCTTGTGTACGCAAATGACTAATGTTTAACTGAATTGTTAGTGATACTTGAAAACAAAACTGTTAAAACAAATGATTAATAGTAAATAGAATTCGTATTAGATAGAAATAAATGATTAGCTCAGACTTGTTTAAAAATAGTATCTACAAAATGTTTAGGAATCGTATATATAGTTTCGCATTAAATAATCTACAGTGGTTGATATGCCATAAAACCTTACAATTGCGGATCAATTTTTTTTATATATATGGTTGCCTTGTTTAAACATAGTCTCGATTTTGCAAATTTTCTGAAAATGATTCGCCCACAACTGAATTAAAAAAAAAAATATCTGCTTGTGAAAGAGTTTACTCGTAAAGAAAAAATCTATATTTGTTGGTCAGGAATGTTTTTGTTTATAAATTACTCTGCGTGTATGCTGCTACTCAGACGTTCGAGAAATTTAATCATGAAAGTATCCAAAATTTTCTTTATGGTAAAAGGATCGTAAAAGTTTACTTCTCTCACACTGTTCAGTTACACAACTTCTGGGTAACACCTTTACTTATATATTTATATTCTTGACATAGAATTAAAAATCTATTATAGACAAAAGTATACAAGGTGTATCATAAGAAATAAGGGGTGTTGTTTAAAAAAAAGTTTTTTTTCTTCTGATGAATTTCACTGCTATTGATTTTTCCATAATTGCAGTGAAGGATGTATGTGTTTGAAAACAAACGTAAATGTCTTGTAATCAAAGGACAATTTCCGCCAGTTCGTTTTACGAGAACATCAATTGCAACATAAAAGAAATGAAAATAAATAAAAAGAAATATGGCGTGTGTTTTTTGTTTTTGTTTTCTTTGTTGTTGTTTTTTTTTTTTTTTTTTTTTTTTTTTTTTTTTTTTTTTTGTGGACAATCGACTGAAATTGTGCATGAAGTATAAAAACAGATGAAACCAATTTTGAATTCCGGAACACAAAGATCGATTTATCTGATAAGCAAACATAAGTAAAGGATGCGTTAAAGAAACTGAGCTTTTCTGAGTTATTGATGACAATCATCTTGAAATCCGATAAACTAACGGAATAGGATTATCACAAATGAATGTCAGCAGTTTGACTAATTTTGAATGTTTTTAAATTGACTACTTTCTTATCGATCCCTGTCGAGGTTGCTAATTTCACTACTGCTATCTGAATGCATGTATCGACCAAAACCCTTCGCTATAGTTAGGTTAGGAGACAAGGTCGTTTTAAGCGGAGAATAGCTGTTTTGAATTCGGTTTGTTTTGTTTTTATTCTGGTTACTAGACCAAGACTAAAGAACTCGGTTTTCCCAATAATTTTCAGATAATCTAGAGGAAAAACGGATGGATTCATGCTTTTTCCTTAGGACATTAGGGCAAAGGAAAATGCAAACAACCTTGTCCAGTATTTGAACTTGAGTTGCCAATTCTTTCACCCGACGATAACCGTTAAGCTAAACGCGCTTTATGATAGCACTTTCGCCAAGTGATAACTAATCTACTTATTTCTCCGTCACCAATAGTAGCATATCAGTCGCTAGATAATTTATCCTAATCTTTAACAAGACAATAAAGAAGGAATTCGTGCCTCTTCGAAATGTTTTAGCAATATTAGCCAATACTTAAACTCACGGATTCTGCTGCGCATGCATCTTTAAGTCTTATGATATTCTAAATAAAGCTGAAAAGATACATCAATCATAACTCAATTTATTTTCTATTTAACTGATCTGATTCTAGAAAGGATAATTCTTTCATGCAACCATATTAATTATTTAAAAAATCTCAATTCTTAGATGGCCAAACTATTTCAGTACAATGTCTTTTTTTTTCTTCCCACGAATTAAGACTATAGGATTTTTTAAAAGTCGGAACAAAAGTTAAAATAAGACATGTCTCTTGTCAGAATTATACAATGTATTCCATTCACAAATGCAATCTAGTTTAACGCAAAAATGTTTTTAGTGCTGGTAAATATAGTTAGGTAGGTTCAACTTCTCTATGTATTCAATAATTCTCCTTTTTACATTTTTCTAACGGCATCCAGAGTGTTTTTTACACAAATACGTCATTTGCAGAAGAATTCATCTATGATTTGTTGAAGCTAGTTCTCAGCGCCATAATTTTGTAAATCTTAAAGTATATGGGAAGTTCATTCAGCTCTTTCTTCTATTAACTGTAGGTTATTCAGAAACCTTTTGAATGTGCTTAAACTCTATAAAATTTATATAGAACCCATCTTCCTCTTTTTTTTCTCTCGACATAGAATTTTTCGAATAGGAAATAGTCACTGGCACTAAAAAGAATGTCTTTATACAAATGGACTACATAGTTCACTCATTAAAAGCTTCAACATTTAAACGGAATCCAATGATAAAAGTTGTCTGAGAATCTGAGACAATTCTTTAATAAAACTTGCTCGACCTTTAACTCTTATTGCGCAATTTTACAGCGAGTCACAGATTCCTTTGACTGATGCATTAGAAAAATCCTTTTCTTCTTGGAGGAAATTCGTGGTTTATTTCGAACGGCTTTCAACATGCCAGCCAAAATGAGTTCAAATATGAGGGAGGAGCTCTGTTTTATATAGAATTCAAAAATAATTTAAATATTGGTAAAATATTTACCAAGCAAGCAACAGTATAGTAAGCAACGGGCTCATTTGGATAATGCATTGAAAGAATAAATATCTTTGAGCTTAAATGGTAACAAGTAATTTTTTTCTAAATGGTAAAGCCAGTTAATGTGTTGCCAATGTGTTCTTCAAAATGTCCGTGTATTGTCCATATTTGTCCCCTTCAAATGGTCTCATTTTGCACTTGACGTGACGCATTTTTCCAGCAGTTTTAGAAATTTCAACATATTAAAAACATTCCTCAAATCTTGACAGGAATCTTTCTTTTTGATGAAATACCCAATTTAGCTGAAAATGGAAATTTGCTCAGACAAACCCCAATAATGACTGATTAATGTTGCTATGGATTAGTTTATTGAAATAATGCTGGAAGCTTTTACATCAATCTAATGATTATCAGTGTAAACCTAAAAGGTTTGTATACTTCATACAAATACTTTCAATAGACCTTAAGAGGAAAGGAACAATCTAGGGAAAAATCTATTCAACTATGTCGTTCTTTGATGCATTTGTGTTATCCAAGCAATTTCAAATTCTATTGAATAGATTTTCTTTATGAACCTTTCACTACTGACATTAACATAAATTAGTTAAAATTGCTTACAAGTCAATTAAAATATTTTTTATTAAACTTATTTTTATCTCGTGTGTGAAAATAGTATTTTTAAAATGTTTTCAATTATTATAATTATCAACAGAAATAGATTAACGTAACTGAATTTATATGAAAATTCAACTAATAATTAAAATTGGATGGGCCCCGTCGGCTGGGGCTGTAGAATGTATTAATAACTTTATATTCGCTGCGATTCTTAAAACTTCTGCCAAATGAAAATATGAATTTCACATGTAATGGTCCCGTGTAACATAATAAGCAGATCATATTTCTTGACACTCAAGTCAGTCTTAGATAATTCTCAAAAGTGAAAGATATTTGTAATCTGAAGCTCCTTTTTAAATAGTCAAAGGAAAATGATTCTTAAAGTTATAACATAATTTTTTTTTAAATGCATGAGAATACCTCTTAGCTAATATTTCTTGAAGCGATCGGAGATCAAGTGAAAAGGCAAATGAGGAAATATTGGCTTATTGATGAACGGTGATTCAAAGATGCCAGGTCTTCAGTTTAACATTTCCTAACATTTTAAATATTTGAGAATCGAATAAAAAAAACAGAATTTTAATAATCTAAGCTTGGAAAGTATCAGGGTAAACAGTTCATCTAATAGGAAGAAACCAAAAAAGCTTCCGACATTTGCGAGGTAAAATGATGACTGCTTACTGGACTTTAGCATCTCCTCGTTGTGACCTGTATCTTTGTTCTAAATTTTCTTGTGGTGTTAGAGCCTAAATGTACAGAAAAGTAAATGAAATGAGGTTTCTAAATGCTGGTTTTCTAGACTCTTGCCGAGTTATGCATCTTTATCATGACTTAGAAGTGAATAATATTATCGCTAATTCCTTTTCAGAATATGATTTTCATTCTAGTCTTGCTACTTAATAAAAAGCAATGACGTACCTCATAGCTGAAATATATTTATCAATGGTAACTGAGGACTTTTCTATGTAAAATACCAATTTTCGAGGCAGGCATTTAAGCCTTCCATGTAGATTAATGCAACATCTTTCTGTCCTTCAACCCCTAATTTAACCTTGTTTGTACTTAGGCGTCATTTATAATGATTAACTATTATGGTTAGCGTGGGGGGGGGTAAGCTATCCCATATAGTGTAAATAACGTCATCTGTTTTGTCTTTAGTTTCATGTAATACCTAATGAAATTCATCTGGTTGGGATATGTGCAATTTAAGGAAACTTGACAAATATATTATTTTTCATAATATTTTCATGGCTTAGTTTTCCAGAGATACTGTGAACTGGTAAAGATAAGATTTTCCAAGGTTTTCTCTACTTTGAAAATGGGTATCATCTTAGGAGACGGAAACTCTGAAATAGTAGACTCTAAAATTTTGTGTATTAAAAAAAAAGCAAAGAATAAATGAGATTTTAGTACATTATATATAAGGCTACTTGAAACGAGTTTTTTGATGGGAGGGATTGTAATGACCAATCAGAAGCAAGCGTTAATGTTTTAATTTGCAAATTTATCTGTTGAAAGGATTATTGTATTGTCATTCTGAAATATATGAAGCTTTTCTTTTTCAGATCCATTATAAAAACTCTTTTGAGGAAGCAAACTAGAATCTCTCTCTCTCTCTCTGTCAAAATATAATAGTTGTGGTATGAAATTTTGTCACTCCAGCGTGAAAATTCGTTGCTGTTATTCGCCTTTCACTAGAATTTGCTCGACCCCATTCGCCTTGAACAGGAAAGGACGAGAGGATAATTAAGGGAAATGCCGCTAGGTTTCGTTCTAAACTAGTTGTCAAACCGAATTTGAAGTATAGTCTCGCTTTCCTATTAACCCATAGATAGACGGATTCATGCCTTTCCCCAGAACACTAGTGATAAGTTAAATACAGTCTCGTTGAGGATTTGAATTGGGTTCGCTGATTCTATTTGTTTCGTTTTTTTTTTTTTTTTTTTTTTTTTTTTTTTTTTTTTTTACAATGATAGACGCACACTTAGCTTAAGTTATCTTGAGTAAGGCAGAGGATCTAACGTTGCTCTCTTTCTTTTAATAATCTTAGTTTTTGGTTTTCACATGAAGTACGTGTGACATCACCAGTACCCTGCATCAACCAAGGTTCTTTACTAAGCAATAATAATGCAACTTCGAAAATTATGAGTACCATATTTTCTATGGTTAGTGTGTTTCTATGCTTCGTTTCATTGTCACTGTATCATTATGTATAACCGTAAAATGGAGGAGATCGGCCGGTTAAAGATCATTGGTGCCATTTGTCGTAATTGAAGTTTTAATTTTGGAAGAGGACTGACTTACCTAAGTCGTCGGGGGTCTAATTCGTGAGCTTCTCATTTCCTGTTGTATATTTCGTGAATGCATCTCGTAAATGAGTTACAATAATCAAGTCTGAATATCATGAATCAAGCTTTAATTAAGACGTTCCAGCGTCTTTTGTTAGGGAAAAGCATCTCAATAGATCAGGGTGAAATGGAAATAAGTTATCTTGACAGTGAAATTGATTAGTGAAAGAACTATTAAATGACTTTTCACTCTTTTTTTTCACTCTCCCAACTTTTTTTCTTTTTTTTTTTTTTTCACTCACACTAGTTTCTCCGTATGTAAATGTGAACACATCTTTTTGCGTACATGTTGTCGTGTAGCGGAAAACTTCAATAAAGACTTGTGGTCATTAGACTTTGTTTATTATAGCTGATTCCAGTTTCTACTTAAAACTGCTAACATTTCATTTCTACGCTATAATATTGCAGGCTATCGATAAGAATTTGATTTCGTGCTAACAAGAGATTTGTGGTGGGAATACTCTACTTTCACTCTGTAATTTTAGTAAGAATTTAAAATCGTTAGTTGATATACCAAGAGTCCCATTCAACATAAGAGGTCATAGTTTTTATTACTCCTTGGTTTCAATCTAAGTGTAGATAGTTCCTTAACTCTCAAAACTATATACTGCAGAGTAAAACAATTTTAAAATTTATATATTTCTTAAATCTATGGAAGCCTCGCTGTAGATCAGTGATTGATAAGTTGATCTTGCAAAGATTTAGTACTATAGAGTTAAATAGTATTTTAATGTACCACAGTTGTCCTTGTGTCAGACTAAAGTGAAGTAAATCGCAACTTATGTGATGATTGTCAAACTCCTCTCATTGACCAATTCTCTAATGTAGCTACTTTGATTTTCATTGGATACACCACCTATTTAGTTTTGGACTGAATTTTGATTGGTTGACATGCCGTTAAAATTAGTCTAAGATTATTTTGTACAGAGAAGTTAAGGAATCGCGTTCATCGTGAATTTATATTTACATTTTTGAATAATCCTTTGTTTTTTGCATAGTTTTATATTAGGTATTCTTATCTAATAAAAATATTTGATATCGAGTATTCTTAATACAAATGAATTTAAACGCAGTTGAATGATTTCAAGTAATTCCTCTTTAATAAAAATTGTGGTTTCAAGTAACTAATAATAACCCTGAGCAATACAATACAAATGCTTTAGTTGTATGACATCAAATATTGGTTCCCTAAGCTTCTAAGGAGACAATCATCTGGAGGTTGCAGGTTCAATCCCGAAATCGAATATTCCTATTGAACATGAATGATTTTTCAACAGATCTTTGACCCACAGATCTTTGACCCATAACAGATACTACAACGCTGGGTCAGAGAACCTGGGAGTAATCGCAATTAGGGAGTATTCGACAGATCGTTAGGAGTCTCATTATCTAATGTATTTTAGTCATGCCCAGGACACCTCCCCTCTCTGGAAGGGGGTGGATACAGTCTACGTACTCTAAACCCAGCTGTCAGAGCAAACTAAATTAAAGTTTAGTAAACAACAATAATCACAGAATATCAAAGGCAAAACAAGTTTTTAAAATCATTCTTCAAAATTATAACAGCCCAAAGTAAACCTCCTGTTTCAATGAAACTAGACTTTGGTCCGGCAATTTTATCATTCACTTTTTCTGCCATAAGAGCTAAAGTCGTCCTTGCGTATTTTTTGCCCTCCATGCCCGGGACATATCGCCAATTCGTTGCCGTTTTTACCAAACCAACTATATCTTGCTTCAAGAGTATCTTTGTTGCAGACTGACGATTCGGTTAAAAATGCGTTAACATTACTTCTTCGTCTACCAAACCACTTAAGTCAAAAACAGTCAAGGGCTTTGTCTCCGTTGCATATGTTTTCACTCGTTTCGTCAAACCCTGGAAAATTACAAGAAAGGTTTCCAAAAATGGTAATTTCCACTAAAGTGTATTTCATCCGTCTTTCCTTTAGCGTTAACCCTAACCCAAGGAAAATATTGTCAGTAACATTATCCACACGTCATTGAGACAATGTTGTAGTAAAACTTAAAATGTTTAGAATATATTTGCTTCAAAGAGTATTCAACAGATTTTTTTATGTTTGACATTTACAAAGTCTGGTATAATTCTGTAATAATAGGGCATTTAATAATGATCAATTTTGTGATGAGCGAAGGATCAAACAGATTAGACACTTCAACATTAAACCAACAGACTCGAAGAAAAAATGAACTTGATTTCTTTATCAAGATATTTACCCATAAATAGATGAACCACAATTATTAAAACTACAAATCTTTCAGTTATTAAAGGGCTGTCGTTAGAAGCCATTAACGTTGATGCTGAATCCCGTTTTGTTTTATGTAATTTATTTCACGAATAATTGCAAATAAAGCGGCGTATGGTTAATAGTAAATAATGGGTAAGGTTCTTTTAGTCTTGGTAAGGCAATCCTTCAAAAAGGAAAACTTTGAATTCAAACCAGCTGTATTCCGCTTAAAAATTGACCTTCTGTTGCATTGTCTTTGAGCCTGCAAAAAGGTTCGGAGAATACATAAGGGAAAGTATTATACAATAGGAAATTTATTTCCCTCTTCAGGAATTTATAACGACAAAATCTGATTTGAAATTGATTTCATTTTAATGGTGTTACGTTGACGTACTAAAATTAGATCCTTATAATATAGATTCAAGTTTTGTCCAACAAAATTTAAATAAAATCTTTTTTACCGTTTGAGTTTCTATCGGAGACTTGTCCTTTAATTTAGCCTTATAATCCCGTCAACGTTCAACGAAAAGATTTTAACATGTTTTGAGTTGTTAATTCGTGATTTTATCACGTGACTTCAACTAATAAGCAAAGAATACTTTGGAACTATCAAGATCGGTCTATAAGATTTGACCTTGTATAAAATACCCCTAAAAAGTTATGGAAATTGCTTTTTCAAAGTAAAAACTTGAAAGAAAATGAGGTACGATATTTCCCATGACATGACTTCAAAATGAGATATCCGTAAAAAGAAAAATAACGCTAAACAACTTGACTGATAAACTCATCAGTTGTCAAATCTCTTGTGACATATGATGTGCAGCAACTTCTATATGAAAAGGCACTGTCAATAGTAATTTACTTTTGACAGTGCAATGTAGGAAACTTTTATTTATATTTATGGTATATATGAAGAGATTTCTAAAACATAATCATCATTATAAATTTCATATAAATCTAGTTTTCTTTTTTATTTGTCAGTAAAACGCAAATAAAAACGTTGATTATCCACATTTAAATCATTCCACTTATTTCTATAAGAACAAATCATTTTGGTTTTAGTCGTAATTACAAAAATACAAGGAAAGACAATAAAATTAGTTATACATTTTACAGGATAAATTAGTCATTACAGTAAGATTAGATTACAAAAAGACTTTTTTTTTTTTTTTTTTTTTACTGATATAACAAAATTAATGAGGACTTTGTATTTCTAAAAGCGGCGAGGTGTTCCCTCAATGACGTCCCACAAACTCAACTACTTTTCTTCTTTCTTTTGATACAAAGGATATTAGTTGTAAGCAATTAGACATTAAACTAGGACCGTTTACTCTTGAAGAACTTGACTCAGTACTTAAAAAAATTAAAAATAGGAAAGCCGCAGGGCTTGATGAAATTCTCCCAGAAGTATGGAAGACCAGACAATTCGACGACATACTGTTCCGACGTTGTAACGCAGTTCATAATCAAAATCCGATAGACAGATGGATGAAAGGATGCATCCTCCCTTTCCCTAAAAATGGTGACCTCAGATTAGCCAAGAACTACCGAGGTATAACACTTACATCCATAGCAGCCAAAATTTACAATGCCCTATTACGAAACCGCATAGAACCCAAAATTGACAACATTCTTAGGAAAAACTAAAATGGCTTCCGAAGAAATAGTCAATACTTGTGTGGTTGTGGATCTATCCGAAGAATCCTTGACGTCGTACTGGCAAAAAACCTACACGCTACAATACTATTTGTTGAATTTACCAAGGCCTTTGATTCCATTCAGAGGGAAGATGGAACAAATTCTACTAGCATACGGCATACCAAAAGAGATCGTCGCAGCAATAACGATTCTCTATAGAAACACCAAAGTAAAATTACGTTCTCCGGATACAGACAACTTCGACATTGTAGCAGGAGTACTTCATATATATATATATATATATATATATATATATATATATATATAATGAAGAATAATATATTTTTCTTTCTATTCCTCCTTGTAGTCTCAACTTTTTAAACCTGCCTTCCTCTCTTACCTTCCTACTTTATATATTCTCAATCACTACATATCACTCTTCTATATTCTCAATTGCTAACCTACCTTTTTGTCGCGGCGTTCCGTCTCCAATGTGACTCTCCTCATCTCCTCCGTCCTATTTCTACTCCTCTCTCTTATATAAAACTCATCATTCACTAAATCCGAAAAATATTTGTTCTATAATTCGTTTTAACTTTTGTTCCACCATTTCGCTACTTTCAATGATTACCGAACACGGCTTTTATTTCATTTCTGTCGGCCTGAGGCAATCAAGGTGAAAGGAAAAAAGTAAAAAGAAAACTGATATGTTGTATTTCTTCCACTGATGCTATCGACACGCAATAACTCACAAAATACGCAACTAATTACACGTTAAATTGAATTTTTCGAAACCATCAAGATAGGTTACTTTCTCGATCTTTTAAAGCAAATTTCGGTTTCTAATTTTGAATAAGTTTCCTCACAAAACAAGTAAATTATTGATTTATGTTGCACTTCCTTTCTGCAGTAGATGCAACTTGTGAAGGGGCGGGTCATTAGACTCGACAATATTTTGTAAGGTTTTTGGTATTATCGGCAAACAACTTATAGCAAGTTACTGAGCATGTACCACCACACGAATCCCATGAATAGACGATGGTGATAGACGATAATAATTTTGGAACTGAGATAGTGAAATAAAATAACAAAACTGTCATTAAACGTGATAAGTCAACAGTTGTGAAAGTATAGTTACTTTTTCTTTCCCCCCTCTAAATGCATATAAAATGCTACGACGTTCGGTAGTAAAGTTAATATTGTTTACGTGTTTAACTTTTACTGAGATTTTCAAACATTTCGTAATCGTTCTATCTCAAATATTCATCGCCGAAAATTGTCAAAAATCAGTTTCTGATATATTTAAAAAAGAAAAAAGGAATTTTGCAGCTGGAGATTTTACTTGAACATTGTATATTACTTGAAGTTTTCCAAGATGTTTTTGCCCAGTTTTGGCGGGAGTCAATACAGACTCCTTCTCTGCAGAGGGGTAAGACCCCACCCCACAACGAGTGTCCTGTATATAACATTAAACAAACTGATGGTGAGGTTCCACTAAAGCTGGAACTTTGGGGGATGCGGAGTACCCCTTCACTGCCATAACTCCCAGGTCCACTCTGGCCCGGAGTGGTAGCACCTGATAAGGATCCTATCTATGAGTTAGATAGAACTAAACCGTGGTTTCTTGCCTTTGCTGTTTTTTACTGTGTATTTATGCTAAAATGAATTGTTTAAAATAGAACTATTTTGACATCTAAACTGTGTACTTATGCTAAACTGATCTGAAATAAAACTGTTTTGACATTAACTCTGTGTATTGCCTAGTGGGCTGTGGCTGTAGAATACCCCTACTGCACCTCTGCAGAGGAGAAAGACTCCCTCGACGAGTGTCCTGGATATGACACTAAACACTCTGATGGTGAGGTTCCAGTGATGCTGGAGCTTTGGGGAATGTGGAGTACCTTTTCATTGCCGTTGCTCCCAGATCCACTCTGGCACGGAATGGTAGCACTTGATAGGACCCTATCTATGGGTTAAATTGAACTAACTGCATACTTATGCTAAACTGTATTGTTTGAATTAGAACTGTTTGACTAAACTGAATAGCTTAAAATAGAAATGTTTTTCACAATTA
Organism: Sepioteuthis lessoniana; assembly: GCA_963585895.1. Classification (NCBI taxonomy): domain Eukaryota; kingdom Metazoa; phylum Mollusca; class Cephalopoda; order Myopsida; family Loliginidae; genus Sepioteuthis; species Sepioteuthis lessoniana. The sequence goes on along the minus strand of OY757920.1, from coordinate 105,990,046 downwards.
AACTGTACTTATATTTAAACGGCGTGCTCATGCTAAACTGATTTGTTCGAAATGGAACTATTTTTGACATTGAAACTCTACTTACACGAAACTGAATTGTTTAATATAAAGCAGGTTTGACATTTAAATGTGTGTAAAAAAAATCTGTACTTATGCTACTTATGATTTAGCTGAATTAGAACTGTTTGACTAAACTGAATAGCTTGAAATAGAAATGTTTTTGACAATTAAACTGTACTCATGCTAAACTGAATTCTTTGAAATAGAACTATTTGTATAAAAATGGATTTGGCGTTAAATAACCTACAAAGGCTGATATGCCATAAAACCCAACCAAAATATTTTTTTAATTTAACATTCTTGTTGCGTGTATTTATTAGTGTTGCACCAGTTTGATGCTAAGGCCTTCTTTATGTAAACGGTCTTCTGTACACACAATTAGATATATATTTGTAATCTGTATATTTTTAGGACATTTTATACATTAAAATATAGTATTATCCATACAAACATGGATAGAATACGGCTAATAAGATTTGATTTTATAATCAATCTTTTTTTTAAGTTTTTTTAATGGTTTTTATTATTGGCGGGTATTTATTCCATCTTAATTTTAGTTGCTTTTTATCTCAATTCCAGTCTTGCTGAGTGAGCATTCTTCCTCTCCGATCGTACCTGTTTCCAAATGACAGTCAAATCATAGTCTGAGTACTTGTGAAGCAAAACAACTGAAATTAAGATGAATGAAACATTGGTAAAAAAAAATACAAGTAGCATCAATTATAGCGGAACATATTCTATCAGTCTTAATAGAACGAAACGGGCTTCAACAACATTAATTACCAATGATAGTTGTTTGAAATTGATTACAAAAGTTCTTAAATTTCATAAAGTGTAATTCGCACGTTTGTTTGAGTTTTTTTCTTCTTTTGTTTTGTTTTTTAATATACTTTATGTACTCTTTAGCTTGCGAGGTGGCTGAAAATAAACATGTGAATAGTTTGAATTCTAAGGCGGTTGTTTCAATCATCACTAGTCAACTCCTCACTGTTCGCCATCAGAGGATTTTTCACAAGCAGACTATAATAGACCAAAAACTGCATTCTTCCTTAATATTTTCCCTCTCATCCAAGCTTGTATAAACTTTACCAGAGTTTGGGATCAACAAAGAATGAAGGTTAATCTTTCGGTTGTTAAGAGACTGATTTGAGGTCTGCCTTCTCTCAAATAAAGCACAATATGTCTATCAATGAGACTATTTCGCGATATTTTTATGGTAAAGTTTTTTGAGGAAAAAGGCGCTGCCAAGTAGTCATAGTGCTCCGAAAAAATATCATAAAGAACCCAGCATTGTATCTCTAAGAAATAATTCTTGTTTGTTCGTACGTACTAAATAACAATTCTTGTAATTCCTAAAACTGCTTGATTATCTTCATGGCGTCAGTTCTATAAATGTCACGAGTAGAATGCAAAAAAAAAAAACATTCAACATTCACAAATTAATTTTTCGATTACCTACAGATTTAACATCTATTTCCAAGAAAACATGGGATTTAAAATTTATAGTCGACCAGAGGATTACAAAAATATTTCGTACGGAAAATATTCTCATTTCTAAACTTGTAAAAACTCCAAGATAATTTATCAATTGTTAGAAATACCACAATAGCAAACCCATGATTTGAAGTTGTATCCCCTAATTTCTTTTACGTATTCAGTTTTTGGTTCTTATCCATCGCATTCAACGCTTCAACTGAAATACATAAACTTTGCATATCACTGCTAAAGTCTATGATATTAACAGGCTTACCATAATGTTTCCATTCCATTGGAATGACACTTTTTGACGTGCTAAATCATTACTACATTTTGATAGCTATTTTTTAATTATTTAATACATTTTATATGAATAATTGGAAACCGTTTGCTTGTCTGTTACAATCAAATGGTTTGACGTAGAGCAACTAAATCTACTATTCATACTTTTGGATATGTGGAAAGATTTTATAGCCCAGAATTTACATTTCCAAACATCAAAAGTAGAATATTAACGGACTGTCCCATTCCAATTTAAACTTACTATGTAAGCAGGTCAGTGTTAGTATTGTAATGATATTTCATATTAAGTTCGGGATAACAATCCGACTGAGCAAAACCATTTTTAGTAAATCGTTAAACCCCTTAAGTAACACTTTTGTTATGAAATATTTCTTAACTCAAAGTCCATAAAAATTCTCGCGGGACAACATTAATTTCTTAAGAGATAATAAGATTTGTAATTAGCTAATCTTTCTTCTGCTATAGGGAATTAAGTTTTCTTTTTTCCGTCAAAGGAATTCCTCTTAGTTTCCTGGCTTCGACGTTAAAATGTAAAATGTTCACTTGACATTAAAAAAAAGGAATTAAATGTGAATGATTTTAAGAATTTTAAACAATCTGTCCTTTAACATTTTGTATTTAAATTCAAAAGATTAAAGAAATGTTTCTATTTATAGATTTGACACCATGTTTGATTGCCCCAATTTTATATATTGACTTGTAAATTTCTTTGCCTATTCTCTTAGTGGTTATAAATTTCAAGGAACTGAAAAAGCCACCATTAGTTTTAATTGCAATACAACTGTAGAAATTAATATATAGCAAGAGAACTTAGTGGAAAGTATGGGACAGGTGACACGGCAACGTTTTCAAGGGTTAGCTGTAATACAATTTCGCAGCACGGCTAATCTACCAATCGATGTGGCAAAAATCTTAGAACAAATTCAACTTTCAAAAAACATTTGTGGAAACTTAACGAAAAAATCTTTGAAAAATGATATTTATCTTATTAGAGCAAAAGTTTTCGTTATTGCCTGGAAGAGAATAATAAATTCAATAAAGAAATCTATTTAATTCATTATTAAACAAAACAAGTCGAGCAACTTGGATTACAATTTTTACGAGCAATACTTCTAGAAAATAAATATTTCGGATTTTTTCCAAAACCACCTCGTCAGCCAAACATTTGTTTTTTTTGGGAACAGCAAAAAAGTCAGATTCCATCTTGCGATAAAATTCTTCATCTGATAATGGAATTGTCTTACTTGTTCAAGTCCTAGGTTTCAGTTTGCATGTGTCTGCTTAGAGGAGGGAATCTGGAAGTGGGCCATGACTTATCAGAATCAATAATTCTGAGATCGGAATGCCAAACCTGACTGTCGGGAATCGATACGAATCTCGCATGATCTCATTTCCTGCTATCATATCTTGATTTGATTCGTTATATAAAAAACGACTCCTACATTTGCCGCTTCAATTCCTTCCTTGCTGAACTAAAGAAAACCAGTGCGTTTAATGGTCAGTCATCTTTAATATCAGATTATATCTTGCTTCTTCACTTGAAGCTTACCAATTGAAATCTAAAATTTGGTCTCGTTTCCAAACATTAAAAGAACCAGATAGTTTACCATTTAATACTTTTAGTGGGTTTAATCCGAAAAAGATGTGAAGTTAACCTAACAGTTAACAGCACGAAAACTGACTCGGCAACCCAAGCTGAAATTCTGAGATTGGTAGTTTGTGTGCACTTTGCAAAATTGACCTCGGGAAAGACATTGATCAAACTCTCAATATGTCAACTAAGGTGTTGCACCTTGCCACTGTTAACGCCATTCAATTCAATATGACTCACGTGACTTGAAGAGAATAGCATAGCCAAGGAATTTCCACTTTTCAGGAAATGTCATGGAGCCAATATGTCACGATTTGAGAGCCTGGAAGGTAAGATAAACAAATTACATTATTGTAGTAAAATATTTCACCTACTATAAGCTTCATTAGATAATAATTATCTTATGAAAATTATACCGAGTGAAACATTCTATCAGATATATAAGCATTCTGTCATTTTCGTTTTCGCATCTTCTTTCAGTCTTCATTTGAATAGTTTATCCATATTTGTTCCAACAACAAGGGGATTAAATTTGATTCAATCGTAAGAAAAAACTGCCGAATATATTTACCATCTATTCTTTTTAGAAAGACACCACTGCTTTTATTCTCTTGTTGACTGTGCACTTTAACTAAAATTCATCGACTAAAACGTTAAGGTACCAATAAAAGTAATACAATATTTTCAATAGTCGTAAAGGTTTGTAATATAACGGAAAGTCTCTGAAATTCTTCAGAGTTGACTGATATAAGTTGTTCTTTCTGAATCTGCAGGAAAATCTGATGTGAAAATTCAAAGACGATTATCGTAAGAAAACATAATGGAGAAGGAAATAAGGTTTTAGGTGTTTCAATGTTTTCCTCTCTAAGCTTAAAATATAACCTAATCTTAAATGTACAAAGCTTTGTGAATATTCGTTGCTCGGGCAACTGTTTCCGAACTTTTTCACAAAGTCTATGAGCCTTGCTCGAAGGTATTCCTACCATTGAAATCAACGAAAACATAGACAAGGGAATAGAAAAAATGATCTTGGTCATGACTAATGGTTTTCGATACGTAGTCAAATTAATGGGAGGTCTTACGTTGATTACTTTTCACAAGTTAATCCTATTCCCATCAAGTTTAAAACAATTTAAATCAATGTCGTCTTGACTGGTTGAAATATTGTCCTTTTCATTTATCAAAGTAGAAAACCTACTCTCACAAATGGAGTTAGTTGAAATGAAAGAGAAACCCTTAATTATTTCTATACAAACCCTTCACTATTTCTGAACTAATGGAGAAGGAATTCGTTCACACTGAACTAACACGAAATTGCGACACCAAAACTTGACCCACTTTCCTTGAGAAGATATAAACTTGCACTCTAATATTATATTAAACTATATTGTTCATGGCATTACTACTACACTCCCCCCTCTTGATCCTATGATCACACATGAATCATTTGGGGGGTGGTATTTTGCGCCGTGTGCTTCTTCGTGGTAGTATAATCACTTGGTCTTCATTAGAAGTGTTATTGGAAGAGGCATCACCTGCATTTGTGCTGGGTGCCTGTTCACACGGTCTCTCTCTAATGGTTACAAATCTGTCAGAACAGACCATCGGCTTGCCTGGTCCCACTATGGGTCGCAGATCTTCGGCATTCCGTCGACCGTTATGTTCTGTACACTGGTCCCACTTTATATTTTGTGGTACATCGTCCATGTGAAGTCTTTACCCACACTTGGTCACCCGGTTTGAAAACGGCCTGCTGTTGATTGTGTCGGTGCCGGTGTTCCATTGATTCCTTTAGACCATATTGGCTGGTGCTGTAACAGAATACGTCATCCTTTGGCGTGACGTTGTACCAGTATACTGCTTCTGGTATAGTACACTGTTTTCTGGCGGCGGTCCTTTTTACAGTTCTGTGACATCTTTAGTTCCTCGCGAATAATTGTGTGTACAGTTCCCACACTGACATCAAACTGTGTACTTATTGTCTCTATAGACATGCAACGGTCCCTATCCATGAAATTCTTTATTTGGCCAATCAACTCTGGTGTTCTGACTTCTTTACTCCTCCCACAACTCTCAATTTTACAGTTCTGTGATGCCGTTACCAGAGGGGACGTATGCACAGCGGAATCGAAGTCGGACTCTCACTCATCTAGAAAGGTTTTAAGCAGGCTGCTCCAAAAGGCAGTCATTATAATCAGAATCTCTGTCGGCGGGCCCCGCTCATAGAAGAGTGCCTTCAGCTGGTTGATTACACTTGTCGCATCTTGTCGAGGAAGACGTCACCAGATGGCAAACTGAGCGGGGCCGCAGTCGATCACCGTCAAAAAATGGGACCCGTTACAATGAGTAATATCCATCGCAACCCGGTGCCATGTTTTTAACATTCAAACTCCCCTTTGATCAGTGCACAGGTGCTGGATCGATCGACTGACACTCTTCACATTCTCTGACGACGGTTTTCACTGCGGCCTTAGAGACCCCAGGGGCAATCTGTTTCACAAAATAGTGTCCGCCGCACACCAGGATGACCGTTTTGTCTGTGAACTATCTTGATCTGGTCAAGCCTAACTGAGCTCACGAACGCAGTGCAGGCAGGTTACAAAGGCCCAGTGTTCCTTTAATTGCATAAAGCCACCTCTGAGGCACTCTAGTCAATCAATCTGCCTTATTTTGGCTAGATTTGACCAAGGAAACATTCATCGACAGCGCGTATTCTTTCACCAGTTTTATTATGGCGTCAAGCCGCCGTCGAATGAGCATCTCGCTTGCGGCTTGGGTTCGTACCCTGGCTTTGCCGGTAAGGGTGTCCGAGATCCATATATGGACAGAGGCAGAATCGGTGAACAAATGCAAGGTGGTTGTCTTCCAGAGGATTGCCAAGTTTATTTTAATAATGGCATAGAGTTCTGTAAGGTTATGTCGGGAGTCTTTTGCTGGAGGTAACCAACAAGCATCCTCTACTACAGCCCCATCATATACAAGCGACACGCCGGTAGCGAGAGAGCTTGCGTCAACCCATACGCTAAGGGCTTGGCCGTCGATGCACCGTCTGCCCTGCGCCGGGTCTTCTTTGTGAACTCTAGTGAGAACCTCTTTAATCATGGTGTTGAGAGGGGCGTCGTTAATTTTGTCATCCCATCCAGCGGTGACGTCAGATACTCTCTGCTTGATGAACGCTACAGCGACACGAAGCCAACCACCCACGGGAAGGTGCCCAACCAATTTGCCGCATAGTGAAAATACGTTCCGTCGCGTGACGACACTAGACATGTCTGGGATTTTGTTCCCTCTTCTCCAATACAGAGTTATCATCTCCCCAGACCTGTAACGCAAGCACTCACACACCATCCTGTAGCCTCTCTGGTTCCTTGCTGAGGAGACCGAAGCTGCAGAGATGCTCCTTCACACGTGCCGCTGGCACAATGCTCTCGTCTACATGCACATCATCAATATAGGCAGGTGTTTCCCGCTATATGCTCTTATCCTTCGTCAAGATAGCATCAACGATTGTCTTCATGATGGATGGTGCCACATTGAGACCAAACTCCATGCGGGTCAGGCAATACCTTTGTCCCTTAAACAGTACAGTTTGATAGGCCCATAGGGAATGGTGCACGCGTACTTGAAGGTACGCCTTGCGAAGGTCTAACACGGATACATTCGATCCTGCTCGCCGCCATTCCCTCAACTTTTCGGTGCATATGTCTGCACGACCGTAAATGGATCCACATGATCATTTAACACCCGATAGTCGAGAACCGGCCTTACCTTTTTTTTATTCTGCTGGATGACTGCCATTAATAGGATCAGGTCCTTCGGGGATCCCAATTTATCTTCTGGGTAAGGAACTAACCACCCATTGTCAATCCAGTTTTGTAGCTCTTTATCGTATTCTGCACGAGCTCTTGCAGGAATGGTGTACTCCGGTACTTTGTTGTATAACTTTTCTGGTGGTTAATCACCGGACTACTTCCACGACACTGTCCAGGATATGGTGCGTTTGTCGAACTCTGCGCGAAAGTCAGGCTGTTCTAGCTCGATTGTCGCACCTAAAGTGTGAGCCGCCTCGGCAAAATGTGCCTTGCCTCCATCGTCGATGTGCACGCCGCCCAATTTCTTGATGACGTCCATTCCCAGAAAGAGGTCGAATCCCAATGGCTTGCTGTTTACCACTAGCATGTTCATCTTTAAAGGATTTCTGTTGGTCACTGTTAAAGTTGTGCTACCAACACCATGGCTTAAAAGGCACTTCCTGCCTGCTGTCAGAATTGCGGTACTTTACCATACTTCTGGTCGACATAACATTCCACTCACAACGGATGAGAGCAGCCGGAATCCACCAACGCTATCCGATCCATTCCATTGACTTTCACCTTCATTATAGGAAGGACTTCTAGTTTATGTGGGGAAAGAGTAGTGCTGGCCTCTCGTCCCTTGCCTAGTTTTCCGGACACCTAGATGCGACATGTCCTTGTTGTTGGCACTGATAACAGCGTATCTCCGGGAGCGCTCTTCGTGATTTGCCCCCGGGCTGCCGACAGTCTCTGGCAAAGTGGTTGGGACCTCCACACTTGTAGCACTGCACTGCGACTGCATTCTGCTTGTCGGGGGTTGAAGGAGGGGCCACAGGCACACGAGGAAGAACTCTGCATCGCCCGGCCGCCACAGCAACAGGCTCATCAACCTCTGCCTCTTCCGTCATAAAAGCTCGAGCCCTAGCAAGAATCTATTCTAGGGTCATGTGTTCCATCCTTGAGGACCCACGCAATTGTCGTCTAACTGGACCGGGGAGTCCTGACACGAAAGCGCAACTAAGCCATCGGTCAGAGGTGTTTTCTTCGATTAGACGCGCTAGGTCCTGTAGGTCACCCAAATATTCGTCCTCAGTTTCCCCGGGCCGCAAACGACGCGAGACAAATGTGTCAAATGCAACAAAAGGGTCTGACGCAAAAGCCACGTGGAGGGCTTGTTTTACATGTTGTCAACACCACACATTTTGCACACCAGCTACAACCGTTCTGACACCGTGTGGTCGGTTGAGACTCCATGAAATTCGGGAATCAGCCGAATGTTAAATGCTTTGCCTGCCATTTGCGTCTGGTTACACGTAGGCCTAAATAGCTTGTTCGTGGTTTTAGAAGTCTAGTTGAAGTGGAATCAACCTATTGGGGTGAATGATTTAACACGCAAAATAAACTGATGGATCAGACATAAACAAAATACTACTCTGCTTTTTTCCACCTCAAACTTAATTTCTTATATGCTCATTAAATCTCGCCACTTCACGTGGGCTTATCACACTCTCCTCCATAAAATAAGTCACACCTCTTGCGTCCTTTTCTTGTGGTTTCCGCGTGTCGGTAGCAGAAAGAGCACACCTTCTGTTTCTTGTAGGTAAGATCGTTCGTGGCATTACTACTACATCAAATCCTCTTAAATAAAATCAAAATCAATCCCAAAATAATACATAATATAATCCTCCCCCCAAAACAGCACCATAAACTAACCAATAATAAAGCTAGACCGAACCAAACTTTCCAAACCCAAAAAACACACCATCACTTTGCTAGAGAACATCCACAACAAGTTCCCAGACCACCACCACCACCACATCTATACAGATGGATCCAAACTGAGAATGAAAGTTAGTTGTGGCGCTGTCTTTCAAAACGAAGAACTGTTAAAATGTCTCCCTAATGAATCATCAATCAATAGTGCAGAAGCCATTGCTATTGACCTAGCCATGAACATGATAGGAAATCACAATCCATCTAAATTTATCTATTCAGATTCCAAATCGGTTCTCAAAGTTCTACAGAGCAAAGATTCATCAACTCCTCTCATCACAAGACTACTAGATAAAATGAACACTCTTTCTAAAAATAGTAGTATCATTCTTACTTGGATACCTAGCCACATTGGCATACAGGGAAATGAAAGGGCAGACAAAGCTGCAAAAAAATGGACTCCAGACACATCCAATATAGATTCCATAGACCGACTTAAAGCCACATAAAAAATGTATACTCCAGAAATAGCAAGAATTTTGCTATGTACAAACACAGAAAAAGCTCAATCATATTCAAGATACCATAGGTGAATGGCCAGCAGGTTACAGAAGAAAGAAAAATGATAATCTCCAGACTTCGTATTGGCCACACCCAGATTACCCATTCACACCTCCCTAAAAGGGTTAAACTCCCCAGTATATCCAGCATCCAAAGTACCTCTCACAGTCAAACACATTCTCATAAATTGTGACAGGTTTAGTCAAATTCGCCCAAAACATTACCAAACAATTTAAAGAACCTCTTCAAAAACTCCAAACCAAAGGAACTCTTAAGCTTTCTAAAAGAAACCAACTTTTTCATCAAAAACTAATCAAATATAAAACATAACCAAAACTCATACCTTGAAACCTAAAACATGCACAAAAAACGAAACCAATTTAACCATTCTGACAATAAATGACCCACAGAGGTTGATGTGTGCTTAAACAAAACTCAAACTCAAAGAAATCGGTCCTTTAAAGATTGACTATTTTTCGTGTGAATCAATTCCTCTGTCAGTCTTTCTGTTGATTAGAAATTCAGAAATATAATTCTGAAAAGAAGCAAGCAGTTGTGATTTGACATGATTCCCCAAGATGGTCTTACGAAGTGTAACAAATAATCAAGTATTACTCAGTTATGTTCGCTGCATTTTTGTATTAAAAGCCAAATTCTTCGAAAAAGTCATTGAACTAAACTGAAACTTGGCTAATCTTAATCTACGAACAGAAGTTTTACATGCCCCGTTTTAACCCATCTAAAAGTTCGATAACTCTTACCAAATACTGTTTGTTTTTGATGCAATTATTTATATATATATATATATATATATATATATATATATATATATATATATATATACACACTAGTGCCTTCAATAAGTTTCCAGACTTTTTTGAACAGGCATTTAAAATTGTCGTAGACACCTCAAAATTCAGTATGTTATTGCTATACATCTTATGAGATGACTGACCAATTACGATTTCCGGTTCAAATGAACAGCTACAACAGCAATTGGAATACACCCTACTAAAGCCTGATTGTCACAGCTGGTGAATTTCAAAAATGCAATCTGGACTTGAGGACACTTTAGAAGGACGATATGCGATAAGGTTCTGTTTTAAACTAAGAAAAAATGCCACAGAAACGTATGGAATGGTTTAGACTGCTTTTGGACAATCCTGCATGAATTGAGCATCAGTTTTGGAGTGGCATAAGAGATTAAAGGAAGGCAGGAGTCTGTGAGGGATGATGAGAGTTGTGGGAGGAGTAAAGAAGTCAGAACACCAGAGTTGATTGGCCAAATAAAGAATTTCATGGATAGGGACCGTTGCATGTCTATAGAGACAATAAGTACACAGTTTGATGTCAGTGTAGGAACTGTACACACAATTATTCGCGAGGAACTAAAGATGCGGAAGAATTGCGCGAAGTTTGTCCCAGGGGTGCTCAGAGAAGATCAGAAAGAAAGACGTTGTTATGACAGCAGGGACATGGTCGAGCTGATCAGTTCAGATCCCGCAGTTCTTGATGCTCTGGTAACCTGTGATGAAAGCTGGATCTACTGCTATGACACAGACCAAGAGACGCTTCCCAAGGGAAGCGTGCTGGCTCTCCCAGACACACAAGTCCAGACAGTGCAAATCCACCCACAAACTTTTGATGATCCCCCTCTTTTTTTTTTTTTTTTTTTTTTTTTACAGCACTGCCATGATCTACATGCACTGGGTCCTAATGGACTGACAGTCAACAAGGAATACTATGTTGAGGTTTTAAGGGAGTTCAGGAAGAGATTCCGTTGGAAGAGGCCAGCACTCTTCAAATCGGGTCAGTGGCATTTCCAGCAGGACAATGCACCAGTCCACAACTCCACCTTTGTCATAGACTATTTGACCAAGATGGGCATCAAGACAGTTCCTCAGCCTTCCTGTAGTCGAGACCTTGCTCCCTATAACTTTTGCTTATTCCCTAAGCTCAAGAAAATACTTAGACTGTCGTCATGAGAGAATTGAGATGAGAGGCTGTGACGAAAGTCATTGACACGCTCTTGCAAGAGGACTTCCATGGGCCTTCCAGAAGTTGTTGGAACGGTACAAGTGCATTGCAGTCGGAGGAGATTACTTCGACGGGGACTAGTTTCATTGTGTACTATCAATAAAAGTGCCCATACAAAAAAGTCTGGAAACTTGTGTGTGTGTGTGTATATATATATATATATATATATATATATATATATATATATATATATATATATAATGAGACACTTTCTGAGAATTCTGTATATGTAAAAGTATTAACACGTACATAGTCATAAGTTGTTTAATTTCTTTAGTTATTTCTTTATATTTGAACTTCTAAGAAAAGTCTGGTTCTATTAAGACTTCCCAAATTTAAAAAAACGAAAAAAGATAAGCTTTATCATAATTACCAGAGATTGAGTCTATTTCAATCTCATTTGGCTACAGAGATAACAAGATTCAAACTAGTTATTTTTAGTTATTTCTCGTTGTTTTAACTTTATCTGCTCACGAGACTTTAGCCTATTTTTTTTTTTTTTTTTTTTTTGTGTCTTCTCTTTACTTCATTTCCAGAAAGCCAATCAGAATTCCTTTTTCTCTTATAGTTAATTCATTTTCTTTTTCTTCATTTTTAGAATGAAGAGATCCACTGAAAATATTCACCGGTCACTTCATGAAGACTTCCGTTGAAGTTCTTTTGAATAGAAAAGGCCTTTTCTCATCCCTTCGGTCCACCACCTCCCATAAAAAAAATACAAACAAGGAGTCAAATGTAATTATTCTTCGTGAGTGTGGTAGACGTGTGCTTTGGAGATGTGAATGCTATGTAAACAAGATTGTATTTCAATGTTCACTCGTATAGAAGAAAAACTTTTTAAATGCTATCTAGTTGGCAATGAATATTTCTCTGGGTTGGTTATACTTCAATGAATATCAAATTGCTAATTATTTGCAGAATTCCAAATTTATGATTAATTCTTTTTGTTGGTTGAGGTTTTTCGCAATAATCTAATACAAAACAAATTTTAATGATTGGTTAAGTGTATAGTAAGGTTCAGTCACTTCCGCTTTGCAAATCCTTTGTTCTCCTTTCTCTAAGTCTGTATCATTCTGTCGGTGTGGTTTTTGAATGTGTCGCTTCTCTTCAGAGGTGGGTAATACCCATCTCTCAAAGTGCCATGATAGTGATTCTGAAGATCTGGGGAATGTGGAATACTCCCTTCATTACTCGTAGGTTACACACACACACCCACACAGTGCCTGTTAAGGTCCCATCTATGGGATTCTATCTGCGCAAAGAATGTAAATATTATTGCACAACCTCTTGGTCGAAAATATACCTAGATGTGTTGAAATGACGTTAAAATGAATCGCTCTAAACATGCAAAACTTGTTCAGTAAAATTTATTAATCTGTTTGTTTACTAAGCTTAATACGGAAAATAACTACCAAAGAAAAGGTGGGGAGTAAAAGTATTGGAAAATTTTGGTGATTTACATCATACATGGATCTGGTTCTATATTTCTGACATCGGGCCATCATTAAGCTAAAATAAGTAAATGACAACTGTCATGAGATTAGATTTCATGAGCGAAATGTCTTAACTGAAGGATTATTCCAAGTGGATGATGTAGGGTGCTTACTGTCATTTACTCTTTAAATATGAATGACCAGATACAACTTGGCCAAGTCGGCTGTGGCCGTAGAATACGTCGACTAAATCTCGGTAGAGAAGTAAGACCCCCTCCCCTGCATCATCGAATGTCCTGGATATAACATTAAGCTATCTGATGGTGAGGCTCTAGTAATGCTGAAGCTTTGAGGAAAGCAAAGCACCCTTTCATTACCACTGCCCCCCCCCGATCCACTCTAGCGCTGCGTGGTAGCACCAAATAGAACTCTGACATTTAAACTAAGAGCAAAAAAGACTAATGCTAAATTGAACTGTTTTATCGTTTAACTGAGTATAAACAAATGACTTTAATTGGATTGTTTGTCATACATAACAATACTTGGAACCATTTAACTTTTGACTATGTGAAAGAACTTTGACCATTTAACTGTCTACAAAATTTGTTTACAAATCATATATTTAATACATATGTAAAACAGGATTTGGCATTAAATAACCAACAACAGTTAATGCCATAAAACCAAACCAGGTACTACTGCTGTGATGTATTGTCACTGCAATGGCCAGAATCTAAACTTACTTTCTACCATGTAACTTAGCATTCAATTCATCACACACACTACTGTGCAAACGATTTAGGCAGGCTTAATATCTTCGCAAAAATTCCATATACCTCCTAAAAGAAATGAAAAAAACTGGTCAATGCTAATATTTAATTGATAATATGAATTTGATGTTTATCACATTTAACAACTTAATCATTATTCTGTATGTCGACCTTTTTGCCGTTAGAAAAGCATTATTCTTTTTTGGAAACTAAGTTGTAATTTATTAAAATAATCCACAGGGTAATTGGCCGCGCCATTACTATGACGAGTTAATTTGGCGTCACTTACGTGCGATATGGATCGGTGGTTCAGTTGTAGAGTTTCGGTTCTGCAATCTGTGGTCGCTGGTTCGATCTCTAGTGGTGGGGATCACAGTATACCCTGCTGATGAGACCAAATAAGGTCGAAACAACTGTCCAGTGTTTACGTATGTCGTACGTAAGTATTCGCCAGATTTTCTGGTCATGGTAATTCAATTAACAATATAATTCCTCTACTTAAAAGAAAATGTCGATAATCCACAGGTTTATTATTTTAGGTACTTTAGAGAACTTACCACAGATGTCCTTTTGATATTTTTAAAAAATTTTCAGCCTTTCTTTGGTCCACAAAAATTCCATGATAGTCAAATCTTGACTTTGAGGAGGCCATTTCATAACTTGAATATTCCCAACTTGTTCCTTTCGCGCTAAATATCTTTTTTCCCTTTAGTGCAGTGTGCTTAGGATCATTTTCCATTACCAATTAGACGCTTACCAGCGGGGATTGCATGGTGGATCAGAATTTGTCGTTATTTCTCAGCATTCATTATTTCATCAACTCTGACAGATCACCCACACTATTTGCAATTAAAAATCTTCAAACCCTAATAGAGCCTCCATGTTTAATTGTAGGCTTCATGTACACATCTTTCATCTGTTCTCAAACCCTTCTTACATGCTGTCTTTTTGAACTGAAAATTTTATTTATAATTTACTCCATATTTTAGCCCAAGTGCTCTATTCATGTCGAATATAATTGTCTTTTTGTTATTATTTTTTTCTCATCAGATAATTGAGACATATTGATGATTTGTTTGGAAATATACAATGTCAGGTTTTGAAATGAAAAGTTGAGATGATTTATTAAATGAATAAAAACTGTCCTTATTTTAATATATTTACTATTTGATAGTAAACATAGTGAAAATTGATAGAAATCATCACGTTTACATAAGATAAACGTTTTAGAATTAGTCGATATGATACAATGAAAATATGTCTGAAATTTAAGAATTCTTTAAGCTAGATTTTTAATTATAAGGAATTACTGTTTCTAAATGTATAAATTACTACATATTCCTTGATTAACCTCAAAAACAGTATTCCTTATTTGTAAATGTTATAAAACATACGCTTGCCTAAATCTTTTGCGTGCGCAATATATATATATATATATATATATATATATATATATATATATATATATATATATATATATGAGGATCATTAAATAAGTTTCCAGACATTTTCGTATGGGCACTTTTATTGATAGTACACAGATGAAACTCTAGTCCCCTTCGAAGTAATCTCCTCCGGTTGCAATGCACTTGTACCGTTCTAACAACTTCTGGAAGGCCCCATGGAAGTCCTCTTTTGTGAGCGTGTCAATGACCTTCGTCACAGCCTCTTTCAGCTTCTCAATTGTCTCATAACGAAAGCCTCTGAGCTTGGGAATAAACAAAAGTCACAGGGAGCAAGGTCTGGACTATTGGGAGGCTGAGGAACTTTCTTGATGCTCATCTTGATCAAATAGTCTGTGACAAGGATGGAGTTGTAGACCGATGCATTGTCCTGGTGGTAATACCACTGACCCGATTTGAAGAGTGCTGGCCTCTTCCAACAGAATCTCTTCCTGAACCCCCTTAAAACCTCAACATAGTAACCCTAACTCTTTGACAAATCAACTGTGGTGTATTGACTTCCTTACTCCTCCCACACCTCATCATCCCTCACAGACTCCCTGGCTTCCTTGAATCTCTTATGACACTCAAAAATTGATGCTCGATTCAGGCAAGATGGTCCTAAAGCTATCGGAAGCATTTCATGTTTCTGTGACATTTTTTCCAAGTATAAAACAGAATTTTATAGCATATAGTTCTTCCTCACGTCCAGATTGCATTTTTGAAATTCAATAGCTGTGACAATCAGGCTTTGTAGGATGTATTCCAATTGCTGCTGTAGCTCTTCATTTGAACCCCGAAATCCATAAAAATTGGTCAGTTCTCTTATATGTATAGCAATAACATACTGAATTTTAAAGAGTCTACAACAATTTTAAATGCCTGTACAAAAAAGTCTGAAAACTTTTTGAATGCACCATTATATTATATTATATTATATTATATTATATATATATATACACGCACACTTTTGGCACTAGTGGAATATATGGTTCGTTAACCCCTAATTTGTCGAATGTTTTATTTACTCATGACAATTTAGTTTGGGGCGTGTGACGTCATCTCTTCATAGCAATTGCTCCCAGGTTCAGTCTGACCCAGACTGGTAGTACCTGTTAAGATTCTATAGGTCAAACAGATTTGTTTAAAAATCATTAGAATTAAATAGTTCTTGAATCGTGTGTGTGTGTGTGTGTGTGCACAAATTATTCGGATTATTAATAGTTACTTGAAGCTATAATTGTCTAGAACTAAAAAACATTACTTACTTGAAATGACGTTGGCATTTAAGAGTTAACATTTTGCGAAAGACATCAGCCAAAATTATTCATATTTCTCAATTTTAGAAACGTAAGAAATAACAAATCTTTAATTTTGTGAGGAATTCGTTGATCATGACAGGACAATTAGCCAAGTAGAAACTTGAATATTTAAGCTTAACTTCGTCTGACAGTCACTTGTGTTGTTGTTAGAAGTGACTGACACTGGATATAATAATGCATTATTGCTCCTTAGTGACCTACAAACATTTTAATGTTATCAAAGAAACCAAATCTAATCAGTGGTTACATCCCTGATACATTTTATAGAAAGATCATTTTTTGACCAAATGTTTCAGGATCTCATTATCATAAACGTAGCGTCACAAAACTGATATTGTTGGGTATTATTTATGACTCAACTCTACAGCATTGAAGCTGTTGCCAAAAAAAGGTATTGATGCCATCCACAAATTTATAACTCTACGAAAAAAAGTTTACTTAAAACCAATATTTTTCTGTGACCGGCTTTATTTTTAATTACTGCCAGAAAATTTCGGCAATATTGTTTTCATTAGATTTGTACAAACACTAAAATATTTTCCACTTCACCAAAATATTGTTTCAAATCAGTCTTAGATGTTCGATCTTCTAAATTCTGTTTCAGTAGATCCCACGAATTTTCACTTGGATTTATATCAAGCGTCATGCATGGCCAATGAAAGAATTTTACTTTTTGCTAACGAAACTCTTTATTTTAAAGAAGTCTTTTTAGATCATTATCATTTTAACCCGTAGCTGAAAGATTTATTTTAACTATTTTTCTTTGTCATTAAATAACTCTCGAGGGTTTTGATATTGGTTGGTTTCTTTCATATTTACCCAACCCCTTCGCTCGGGCAGGATATGATACAAGGTCAATTTCTAAGCGAAGTTTAACGGGTTTGAATTCAGTTTTCCTTCTCCTAGACTAGTTGCCTCACCAAGGCTGAAGAACCTAGTCTGCCCAACTATTTACCCATAGCTGGAGGGAGAATAATTGGATTCATACCTTTCCCAAAAGTATTGATGCTATGTAAAATGCAATTAGCCTGGTCCAGGATTTGAACTCGTGCCGCTGTGTCCATTTCCTACGACGATAACCATTACACCACAGGTTGGTTTCTTTGTTCTTTCCGAGAGTTTAAGTAAAGGTGGCCACTTATTTCAGCATCCATGATTCTATCAAGGAATTGTTACTCATCCCTGGAATTTTAACAATCCCAGTCTATTGTCTTTCAGCATCTTGCAAAACTTGGCGCCAATCTTTTTCTTTGCTTTTTTAAAAAAATTTTTCCTTACATATTACCATGTAAAACATTTCTAGAGTTTTGTTGAGGAATATATTTGACTGCAACTTTAAATAATATTGGTTATATTTGTTTGGGCCTGGATTGATCATCCTAATATTGTTTAGTTTATGAATATTAGTTACCATCTCAAAAATTGATGTGATATGGTTAGTGCTCGTATCAATTATCTGAAGATAAAGACGATACCTTTTGTAATCCTATTAATAACATTATATTTGCAGAGAAACTATTGATTTACTCGACACTCTTATGATATACAAAGGAAAAAGAACATTGTTAAAATTTAAGATATATTGCAACTTAGGATACAGTTTTGTCAAGAAGCATTTGAATTAAGACTTTCGTCGGCTTCAGGTTTTCAGTGAAGCCAAAAACTACAGTTGTTGAGAAGGCATGTTATGAGCCTTAAGCCAAATCTATTCTGTTATTGTTGGGCAAGGGTAGTCTAAAACACTTTGTGAAATCTGTCGACGAGATAATCCATCCACGAACGATACAAGACTTTTGAAGGCGCTTGTATCGTAATGGTTATCAACGTTGGAAATGAAGATCGCAACCCAAATTTAAATCCTGGACGAGGCTGTAGCATTTGGAAAGTTATTCATTCAACTATTACCTCCCCCAGCTACGGATAAATAGGACAGACTGGGCTCTTTAACCTTATGAAAACCGTCCTAAAAGAAAAACTCTTAAATTCAAGCCTGTTAAACTCCGCTTAAAAATTGTCTTTGTCGTATCCTGTCCGTGCGGAAGAATAAATTCCTACAATAAATTTGAATCAGCAGGATGTTTATGGAAAGTCAAAGTCCGATGAGATCATCGGTATCCAAACAAGTGAAGCGTGTTCGTGCTAGTTAATAACTCAAACATTAGGGCAAGTTAGGCGTTAGAAAGTCCACACCTGACAATTTGAACAGATTTCTTGGCGGGATAAACATTCTTTGATCTCATTAGCAACACGTGCCGCTAATTTTCTCTCGTCTTCATTAACCAATCTCTAATTAAAAAGTTTGTCGTCTTGCAAGATCGACCTTGTCAATGGTGTTCATTCCCCGGCATTTCCTCTTGGGATTTTGGAAATGTTTTGCTTCTACTTCAATTACTTTATGGTCATTGTTCTGTTTGTAAAAATTAACGTTCTTTGAAATCGGAACTGGGATCTTACCTACGTGGCGCCAGTATAAAACCAAACATCTGCACAATGAAAACAAAGATTTTTGAAAAAAAATTGTTTAAAGTTTTTTTTACAATGTAGACATTTTTTTTCCCGGATGTACTTACCTTTTTGGACAGCAACATGGTTTGGGGTGAAAATGCCGTAGAATTTGGTAACTATAATGCATAATAATATACTTTTTGGTAGTGATGTTCCCTTAGAGATAATAAAACTGCGTTATGTTTAGTTTAGAAGGAAATTAACTTAGATTGGTATATACTATCGTTTTTGAAAATATATGTACGATGGTCGGCAGAAAAAGTTAATAGGCAAATCAAGATACTCGCACAGAATATGATCAAATGGAGGTTTATTTTTCAACATAGTCTCCTTTCGGTCTGCACACTTTCTTTATCTGGCCCAGTCAGCTGGGGCTGTAGAATACTCTGACTGCACCTCTGCAGACGGGTAAGATCCCCCCCACCAATGATTGTCCTGATAATGACACTAAACAGTCTGATAGTTAGGTCCCCGTAATCCTGGGGCTTTGGGGAATACGGAGCACCCTTCATTGCCATTGCTCCTAGGTCCAATATGGCCCGGCATGGTAGCACCTGATAGGGCCCGATCAGTGGGTTAAATAGAACTAACGGCATACATATGCTAAACTGAATTTTGATTAAACTGAATTTCTTGAAATAGAAATGTTTTTGACATTGAAACTGTATCTACACTAAACTGAATTGTTTAACATAGAACAGTTTTGACATCTAACTGTGTGTAAGCAAAATCTGTACTTATACTTAGCTGAATTAGAACTGCTTGACTAAACTGAATAGCTTGAAATAGAAATGTTTTGACAATTAAACTGTACTCGCATTTAAACTGCGTGCTGATGTTAAACTGAATTGTTTGAAATTGAACTGTTTTTGACATAGAAACTGTACTTAAAACTGAATTATTATATATAACTGTTTGAATAAACTGAAATGTTTTTGACAATTAAACTGAATTGTTTTAAATAGGACTGATTATTCACATAAAAATGAATTTGGCGTTAAATAACCAAAGGTTGAGATGCCATAAACCCAACCAACCGACTTCCTTTATCGGTGTTGCAGTGCTTGGATCTCATTCATCAAAGTAGTTCTCGACAGTAGATATGACATCATCATCATATGAACTTTTCAGCCGATCCTCAAACGATGTGATTGTTTTATTAGTTAACTAAACACTGATTTACGTTGAGTCGCCTTTCACGCTAAACTTTTACGTATGGAGTACCTAGCAAAGTTTCTAACTACTGATGATCCATGGTGAGGTCATAAAATATATAAACTAACAAATTCACAAAAATACTGACAAATTGATCTGGGTTTTTTGTTTTGTTTTTCAGAATAAAGTAAAAAAGAAAAGCTTTCAATTCTTTTGAGAAATGTCTTTGTATTGTCTTATTAGACTGCTTCTCTAAGGATCAGCCATGTTGTTCTAAAGATGCAAATGTCTTCACTTTTTGCATCTAGTTAATATGACCAATATACTTCAATCTTTAGTATTATTCAAGTTTGAGGTTTCTTAATGAGTTCCACTAATCAAGTTGAATGATTAAAATGTAATTCAATGGAAGATGGATGACGGCAAAAAAAAATGAAGAAAGTGTTTCGCGTACACTCTGCTCCCATATTCTCAAAGATTTTTTTTCTTTGAAAATTTACTTGTAGAAAAATGTAAATAGGACAACGACAAAATGTGTGCAAAATACAGATCAGAAGTTTACTCTGTGGCCGAAGTAAACAGGACATTTTTATCCATCAACAACAAAGATTTCAAATATTTTCATTAAAAATTCGAATTCTTAGAAATACCAACCCAATCCATAAATACAAGACGCTCTTTATTCAAATGGACAAAAATATCTAACAATTTTCCGGCTCGTCTTTAAAAAAAATGAATAAAATAAGATTAACAGGTCACCAACCACTTTATCACATAAATTTCAAAAGTCATTTCCCTTTTCAACAAGCAAATAACTTCAAAAACTCCATTACAATTTGAAGTGATTTAAATTCCTTTTGATACGCACACGCGCATTATTTCGTCTACGAACAATTCTTATTTTAACGAGTTGAAATAAATATGCAAAATACACCCATATAAAATTGGGTGTGTGTAATATATATCTCGTTTTAATTTCAGAATAGCTTCTAATACAGTCGGTTTACAACTTATCGATAAAGATCTTCGGACCTTTTGATCTTGGGCAGTTCACAAAGACACAACAGAAATAACAATGCATTGGTGAATAATTCCAGTACTTTTAACAGGAACTATGCTTGTGTTCACCCTGTTCGAAAGTTTCTAAAATGCGCAGACTACAGCCTCTCCAGAATGATAAAATCCTCAGAAAGAAATAAAAAAGCGGATGCCCTTGGTATAACACTAAACTGCACTCGGTCGTGAGTCTTTAGTTCTGAGCTCTGGAGAGAATGGATTCTGATCTAGTGGTAAAACCTGTTAGGTTCTCATCTATGCATCAAACACATCTGTTTAAAATGATGTGGATTATATAAGAATACTCGAAACTATGTACATGCGGGCACATTATTTGAATTAATAGTTAAAAATATGATTGCTTGCAACAAAGACTAATTCAGCATTAAGTACCTCAATAAGGGTTGGAATGCCATTCAGACTAACTATCCAATGTTTTTACTGAGTATAAACCAGTATTGACAAGACTTTTTTTAGTGCAATTATAACAGTGGGTGTAGATCGGCAGGCAGTATTTCTAAATTTTAGTCCGGCACAGTTACAATCGTGTGGTTGCAAGATTTCGAAATGGTTTGCTAGACAAACGTACAAAGAATCGCTCAACAGTTGTCGTCTTCAAGTTTCACTTAAGACAAATAAATAAAACTTCCTGCTTGGGGAGACCTGAATGCTTACCTAGGCGGGGGAAATAGAACCTTAATTTTTATCTTTTTAAATCTGTAATAAAAATATCGACTACTGACCTAAGTAGGGAAATACACAACTTTATCATTCACAAGGCTGATTATAAAACTCTTTGGTATGAATGAATGGTGCGCAGGAGTAAACCAATTTTAACCTGAAGTCAGATGTGCAGAGTGCGCAACGGTTATCGGCACCGAAAACAGAATCGGTAAGATTAGTTCAAATTGCCAACGAGGCTGTTTATGTTCACTTTGCATTAATGTATAAAGGCATGAATCTGTTTTCTTTCACCAGCTCAATAAAATAGACTCAATTAGCTATGTGGTCTTTGTTGATCAATAAGCCTGAATTTGAATTCAAACCCTCAAACTTCATAGTGTCGAAGGATAAGGCTTATTATTCCCATATTTTACAGAGCTTGATGAAAGCATCTTAGATGCCAATGGCAAACGAATTTTGTTTTAACTCTGCCAAATTAATCGTGTGCCAATTAGTCACATAATTCTCTTCATTTGTTTTGTCTTTTGTCGTGTGCGTTCATGTGTAGTTTGACTTAGTCTAACATTTTTAGTGAAGCTGCTTTTTCGTTAATTCCTGTTTCGATAACGTCTCATTCTCGTTTTCCATGTTTTAGTGTTGAAAGCTAACGACAAAATTTTCATTTTGATTTCTTTTATTATACAAATTTTTTATAATTATTTTCAACCTTAAGTATCTATTAGAATTGTTTGCATTGTCTGGCATTGGGCTGTAAACTTAACTGTCTTCAGAAGCAAGATTTTAGAGACCAGCTTTCTACCTATAAATTTACAGCAGTTACACTAGATTTATGTACTGTCAATACTCGTGTTTAAGTCATTGGATATCCTTGTGACGTTATTATTAAGGTTGTTTGAAGTGGATTCGGAAACCAGAGTTTAAATTTTTAACGAGACTTTTTATTTTACATATCGCTAATTCCCTTGGGAAAAGATGATGACTCCAACTATTTACTTTCCCGCTCACAGTTATGGAGATTAGGGCAAATTGGTCTCTTTAATCTTGTTGTGGCAACCTATCTAGACGGAAAACATTGAATACAAACCAGTTGTTGACCTGTAGAGGGATTTGCTCCTCTAGACTATTCGTGCCCAAAACTCGTTATATAAGTAACATCCCCACAACCAAACCAGTCGACTTTTGATTTATAACGAAACTTTTAATTTGCTGATTTTTCTTTCTTGGTGTCAAGAGTTTGACGTTATTTTTTCAAATGAAATTTACTTACAAAAACTAACAAATAAATCAATGTTTTGGCCTAAGAATAAATTTCAAAAACTTTTCTACAATCGTATATACCTGGCACATCCATAGCTCACCTAGTGCTCGCGACGGATAGTTCAAAGTTAATTGCCTCGTCCCAGGAGGTATTCTCCTTTGGCAGTAACTGCTTATCAAGGCTAAGTTTAATGGCTGACGCCTGAGTCGCCTCCGAGTGAAATGCCAAGGGAACCAATTATTTTTTTCTAACGTTTAAGCACAAGCCTCGATTTGTGCGTGGTTCCACACAAAATGACTTCATGTCAAATCTGATTTGGTAGGAAGACTGTTAAATCCATACAGTAATTCCAAAGAATATATAAATCCAAGTCATCTCAATACATTTTCATTAGCAATTGAAAATATACCTTGTGTTTATCGTAATTTATGAATATTACAATCAAAAACAAATTCTTCTCAAGTCGAATGTATTTTCAATTATTCAACACTTGTTTTGTAGAATAAATTGTTTTTGAAAAGCTTTAAATTTTTCTTGCGACTGATTGTATTTCAGTATATAAATTGACCTGTGATTTATCTAACCCTTACCGCCTGTCGGCTCGGGCAGTAGAATACGCCAACTGTATCACTGCAGAGGGGTAAGACTCTCTCAATAAGGCCACCTTTTCACTGTGGGTGGCGACCTGTGATGCTTAATGACGAGATCTTGGTGTTTGAGGAGTGTTTGGCCCAGCAACCGTGTGGTTAAGTCACTTGCCACTCACCACTTTGTCCCTTACTGGACTAGACGAAGGTTCGCATTGGTCTGATCCGATCAATCTAGCACCAATATGTCTTATGGCGACCATAATCTTCAATCTGCACGGGCAGCAAGTTTCCAACCCTTATCTCTTAGATGCTAGAAGGCGGTGGTTGAGGGTCAATTGCGTTAAGAGAATAGGAATTTGTCCACTGCTGAAAACATGAAATGGGCAACTGCTTGAAAAACTCCCAGCTCGAGTATACTGGGGTCGTGTATCCCCCGATCTCAACAAAGGCGAATGGGTCCCCCCGCCTTGGTACATTCCCACCATAAGTTGGCCAGCAAAAAATTAGCATCATTTACGGTGTCTTCAAACAAAACAAAATTATTCTGAATCGGACTCTGAGAATGAGGCAGCAAACATCCCTAATTCATTGTCATTAAATCCCGCCTGTCTAAATTCTTCCCCTTTCTTCATAGCCCTCGTTTTGTTTTTTATAACTTTTTCTTACCCAAAAACGTAAGAAAAACAAGCAGCAGAAACCTGCTTGTTGAGGTGAACATTCAGGAGCAAGCAGAAAACATTTAAAAATGAAAACTTTTCATACTACAAAGTAAAAGTCATACCCGCACAAAGACGTAACACTTCCAAAGGAGTTATCAGACGTTGGGGTGTTGACTGCAGTAGGTGATATCAGCAGCCCAAAGAAAAACTGAGTAACAAATATTAGAAGAATCTCAATTAGAAAAGGCGAAGAATGAATCCAGACCGCCACTACCATCCTGACATTTAACCAGACCCATTCTCTCAAGGAAGTGAAGATCGACTATTGTCTTGAGAGGGTTGAAATGTATGTTCCAGCACCTGTGAGGTGATTCAAATGCCACAATTTTGAACCCACCCCCCTGGGAAGCCTGCAGAGGACAAACATGTGCCAAATGAAAAAAACTTTGACTACATGGAAGATTGCTTGAAAGAAATGAAATATGCAAACTGCCGAAAAAGATCATCTGGCTTACTCAAGAAATACAAGAGGAACATGTCCTTCCTGGAAGCAAAGGAAATAGTCGGAACCTACATGGGAGAAAATAGCTACGCCTCTGTTGAAGGAGGGTGGATACTAACAAGAGAAGAAATGTAGAGCTCTCATGGAGAAATTGGTCTACTTGGAATCGAATGATTGGCCAAAGTTTCAGAGCACCTAAAAAAAAAAATTCCACTCGGCCGAAATTCCCCGAGCACCAGTTCAACAAGTTAAGATGAAAGAGAAATCCAATGAGGTAATCGAAGTAAAAACACAAGATCTACCACTCCAACACGAACTATTCTTAAAAGTACAAAATCTCCTCCAACAAAACAGCTCTTAAATAAGCCTCCGAAAAACTGTCAAAGACAAACTAAAAAAAGTCTTTAAAAAAAAAACCGGAATAACTTAAACCAAAACACAAGCTCCCGATGTTTTAGCTGGAAAAATACACCGACTGCATCTCTTCAGAGGGGTAAGACCTCCTTCCCCAACGGTAGTCCTGGGTATTACATTAAACAATCTGAGGGCGAGGCTCCAGCCTTTGAGAATCGGAGAATATGGGGTACTCCTTCATTGCCATTCCTCCCAGGTCCATTCTGACTCGGAATAGTAGCACCTGATAGGGTCCTATCTATGAGTCAAATAGATCTGTTTAGCATCCAAACTGTGTACAAATAAATGACTTGCATTGAATTGAATTGTTAGAAATAGAATTCTTTAACCATTTAACTGTGTTAATAAATGACTCTTTGAATTCTTAACGATACATAGAAATACTCGGAACCATTAATTATTCTATTTAACACAATTCATTCGTTTTCACACAAATAAAATAGCAATAATTAAAACCATTTAACTGTGGCGAAAACAATAGTAATATTAATGTGCAAATTAGTTTTTAACTCGTTCAAAAATTAAAATACAAACTATTCACTTACAAATCTTATGTATATCCATTTAAACGTGTGCAAATAAGTGATTGATATTTAGTTACTGTTACATAGAAATACTTGAAGCTATTTAACTGTGTGCAAAAATCAGCTCAAGGTCGTTTAAAAATGTCATCAACAAAGTGTGTTTGCATATCATATATTTAATGTATAAAAAGATTTGACATAAAATAATCTACAATGGTTGATATGCCATAAAACCTAACTTTATGGTATCAGTGGCGTCGAATAGTCGAGAGGTGTGTTGGATTAAAGATGAAAGAATTCAGAGCGCCCCACCTCGCTCCACACATGCAAACAGTTAAGTTGAATATATAACGGTTTTGATATCAAAGCCCAAAATTGTCATTTTCTCTGATATTCAAACTCATTTGTTTTTAAGGTTGTTGGGAGTAAATAACTAAGGTTCTAATACTTGCATTGGTATATCCTCTCCAAGTTCATGCGACGCTTTTTTATATATATCTATATATATATATATATATATATATGTGTGTGTGTGTGCGTGTTTATATAAATCTATGACCTGTTTTCTAAGTAGCATCAGCTGTTTTTAATATTACTTGTTACTTTATTTTGGTGTGCGCACACTGACACGATAAACTTGTTTTGTGGGAGTTTTCAGGTTCATGCCTACTCAGACTTTCTCATAAGATTATAAAAGATCGTTATTGGGTCACTTTTCTCTTTCGTGCATATTAATTGACATTGTTCGCGTCAAGCCGTCTCCTTTTAATACTGTTATATATTCATGTGCAAATCGAATTTTAAAACAAAATATTGGCGTCGATGTGTACATGCAGTCTACTTTATTCCCGACATTTTCTCTAACACATTAGTCTCCGTGGCGTAGTGGACTGAGGTCTCGAAGTAAGCAAGTTCGAACTCCATTCACGTTCTTACGTTCACTTTTGAACGAATGCCCTTATCCCCCAGCTACGGATTAAATAGTATTACTGTTCTTCTCCTCCAAGCATAGCTTTGGCGCATTGAATAACTCACAAAAGTTGATATACCATCAAACAAAGAAACCGAAGACGCGCATATAATTAATATGATCCTCTAGCAATCGTAGCGGTGGTAAGTGAGTGCACTAAATTTCGGCAAGGTCGCGATCATCATGCTGTCTATACATAAGACGTTTTCATCTTTTAAAAAGGATCCTGTATGAATTTTACGTCGTTCAGCGATCTGAAATCAACTATTTAATTTATTCTGCATATTTCGTTTTCTTCTCGAAATATTTTGTATTGATCTATTCGACGGAATACGAAACAAAACATGATTATCCAATGAAATAAAAAAAAAAATCTTTTATACTGCTAGAGTCTGCAATTTTTATCGCAACTTTCAAAAAGCATAGAAAATGGAGGGGCTGCCTGCCACCAGTCTTGATTGTTTATACTAACTTACATAATGGCGGATGGCTATTATATATTTTAATTATATCAAATTTATATGACGATCAGATTCGGTATAAAAAATAAGTTTTTATTTTTTTCTGATGGTATCTCTCAGTTGATCAATTAAACGAATGAAAAATCGAAAAGGGGAATTTTCTCAGTTGTCAGAAAAGTGACCGATTAAAAAAACCCAAAACGTTTGTGTTGATATCGTTACTATTGGACAATATTTTGGAGCTGTCGCATTCTTGCTCCTCTGAAGCAAGCAGAGCAACATTGGAAGAAAGGACTTTACGACGAGTCATAGACACGCACCACACATTTAGATCACATCTTTCATGGACATCGTCTTAACTGAAACTTTGATTATTAAGTAGAGCACCCTCAGAAGTCATTTTATCCCCCCTTTGACTCTCCAATTTTCAAGTTTATTTTATTACCAACTTGTAGAATTTACTGTATGTACTCCCGTATAGGCCAAATCATCAAGACCTAATTTTTATGTAAAATAACTAGTATCAACCGATACATGAATAAAAAAATTTTGCAGTTGAAATTCAAACATAATCACGAGGACACTGATTAATCCTTGGCTTTAACGAGGTCGACTTATACACGGGGATATAAAGTATTTATTTTGAATTAACTATTTTCATTATTAAAATTTGGAAAATTCTCACACATAGGCGAACTTCTCCGGTTCCCCACATGCATAAATACTTATATTAAAAGTTTTATTTATTTGGTATACATTTTGTGCTGAGACTCAGGACATTTTTCTGACAATACCACAGAAAAAAGAAAAACAAATGGATGTAAAAGAAAAGTTTTATGAGTAAACATGTTTTGGAATAAAGTCTGTAGCACTAAGATCAAAGACTAATCACTAACACCTGTATTCATAGCTCAGAATTCCCTTAGTTGTTCGTGTTTTCATCTTTGATATTTCATATCTTTTAGCTTAGTACAGAATGAAAATGATACATGATGCTAACGTAACACAATTTTCTAAGTATTTTTGACATGAAAAGCAGCCTTGAAAATCCTGACTTTTTCAGAGCTTGAACATGACATACACACCCGCATCACTGGGGAAATAGTAACTATTTCAAGCGTTCCATAGACCACTAACATCTTGTTTTCGTCATTTTTTTCTGTCCTGTCAATTGGGGCCGTAGAATACGCTAATTGCAGGCTAAGGTCCATAGGGCCACTCGTATCACCTGAGGATAGAATCCAGGAGTTTGAAAGGTCCATGTGTCGGAAGCTTAATCATGTGACCTGCAACATTCCACTTCGGCTCTTATTTGGGCTTGACGAATGGTCGCACAGGCCCGATACGATCAATTGGTTTGTCATGGCAAACAAACACCCAACCTTTTTTTTTTTTTTTTTTTTTTTTTTAATCTTAAAAGTGCTAGAAGGCATGAATTTGACCTTAAGGTATTTAGTTTTGGTTAATGAAAACTTCCAAAATGGAGAACTACTAAAACGTCTCCAAATGAATCAACGACGATAGTTCAGAAGTCGCAGCTATTGACCAAGCCATGAACATTATTGCTAACCACAAACCCTCCAAATTTATCATCCACCCAGACTTCGAATCAGTTCTCCAAGCTATACAGAACAAAAATACATTAATTCCTCTCATCACAAGACTCCTAAACAAAATGCACACGGTTTCCAATAATGTCATCATTCTCATCTGGATACCAAGTCACATTGGTATACATGGAAACAAAAGGGCAGACAAAACTGCCAAAAAGTGCACCTGGCAGATATGTCTAATGCAAAATTCCCATACACTGATCTCAAATCAATCATTAACAAATTCATACTCAACAAATCGCAAAAACCTTGGAATGATCCAATACACAATAAACTCTGTTGTATACAACATGCTGTAGGTGATTGGCCGGCATGTTACTGAAGAAATAGGAAAGTGATACTCTTGAGACTTCACATTGACCTCACCCACGTCCAATAATAATCTCTCCAGATTCATAGTAATTGAATCTTTTAGAGCTCTCGCTTACAAAACAATCAGTTTTTTTTAATAGTTATTTTCAATGAAATAACTCAACTGTTTTTAAAAAGTTAGCGACGGCACCTTACAGATAGAAAACACAGGCAGAAATATTACAGAAAATCCAAGCATAACTACGTAAATGATTAAATACATCAAGTGGAGTAATCTACAATAAAGTACTGCTCCTATGTAAAATAAGTTTATTAATTTATTTAATTTTTAAAGGAAGTCGGACATCCCCAGAATCTCTAAAAAGAGAAACACGTGCATAGCTACCGTCAACACCTCGTAAATCCCCAAAGAAAAAAAGTACTCGGTTAAGAGTTGTACATCCCAACTCCGATGAGATGCTTAAACTTTTAGATAACTAAGTGCGATGCAGAATTGTTGGTTGGAATTGTGATCCACGAAACCCTAATCACTCAAGCGATCCATGCATCCAAATAAAATCTGCCAACTGTCATGAAGTTCACCTAACCCACGTAAAAAAAAAAGTTTAGAAAAAGAAATACTAGAAGTTAAACACAAATGAAATATTCATTTCCCGAAGCCAGAAAATGTAAACGCATAAGAAAAACCGAACTCCTGCAGACATAGCAAAACGGCTTCCACCTGAGAGGAATCGCCGTTTAGATATAAAATATTCATAGAAAAATTCCTCAACACAGAACCAAAAGACTGGCCAACAACCATCCAAGAAATTAAAAACAAATATACTTCAGAAATATAGAAAAATCTCGAAGAAAAAAAACACAAACTCCGAATAAAGTACCGAAAAATTAAAACCAATCCAACCTGAAACGTACTCCAACCAGCCAATTCCATTTACCAAAAGTAAAAGTCGTCTTCCTCCCTGCCAGCACATTTTGAAGAAAACCTGCCCCACACCTCAAAAGAAAAATCTCCCGGGGAAAATAATGAAAATTAAGAAACCCGACCTGATCGAAACAAAAAAATATGAAACAAAAGATCATCAAAACTCCCCAAAAACTAAAATCAAACAAAAGATCCATAAAAAAAAACCTCTTAGTAAAATGGAAATTGATGAAAAGACAGACTATAAACTCCTGACCACAAGCACAAAATAACTCGCCTAATCAGAAAAAAGACAAAAGAACAATAGTGTAAAGGTCTTAAACCAAACCACGAAGAAATCAAATGTTTAAGAGATCAGTCCCAATAATGCCTGCTGGCCAGAAACATTAAAGAAATCCAAACTCTTTTATTCAAGGGTTACGACATCTATAACAAAACTGACAGATTTCCAATAGATAATAGATCAACTCGCGGCTCAATTCTACTGATCAAAAGAGGAACTCCACATGAACAGCTTAAACTTGATACCAACCTCTAAGCTATAGCTATGAAAGCCCCACTACATAGTATCAAAACAATGTTTATGCAACATATTTCCAATATATAAACTAAATTAAATTGAGATGAAGTGATTACCCGACTTCATCCACTCTTCCTTTTATTAGACTCAGTACTCCAAGAACTTACTGGGTTTGCCAAGATTCGATCTCCTGGCCACTACAGAATTCACATTAGAAACATCCGATCTGTGCCTCCTTAATGGTAAATCATACACTTATCTTCATGTAGCCACTGGTTCATTATCAGCTTTAAATTTATCATTTCCCCAATCATCCATACGTATCTCCACTGTTGTATATAATAAATGTGGAAGTAACCACAACCCCATTTTAATAGATATCAACAAACTAATACCAAAGTGGAATTCTAAAGTAACAAATTAATACAACTGATTGGTCAGCATTTTATAACCCCTGTCTATGAATCAATAGGAAAACATTTGCTAATATAAATTAACCACTGATTTTTTTCCCCCACACATAGATACCCACGAAACCTGAAGCGTGAAGCACTTCTCAATTCACTACTTGGTTTCGATATGTGAATCATTCTAGCAAGCCGAGGTGCACGATTCATTTGGTGGTCAATCATTTGATTTCTGGATAACTCAAATGAGAATTCATTTAGTTTAATATTTTCACTTGGACAATAAAATATTAGGAATCGGTCAACTGGTTAAATTAGTTTATCTTTTCCTTCAAAGTTGACCTAATTTTTATCTCTACCATCAGTTTATGAATGGAGACTTTTTGTTGGCAATTAACTTAACCACTATTCCTAAATGATTTACTCTAAATCAAACCGATTAATACCGTTGATTTGCAAAATCAACTAGTTTTTTTTTTATCTTGCATCCGATATGTTCCTCATGATATACGCTAAATTATCTATAATCAAAATATTACCACGTTAAACAATAAGCGCGACAAAATACATTAGAATTGTGTGGAGGATTCAATGACAAAGGCTCATAACAGTTAAGCAGATTAAATAAAAATACTAATTTATACTCGAGGGCGACTGGATACAGAATTCATCTTAGAGCTGAAAAATATATCGACTGAAATCTTGTTAGACATAACAAACAACTAGTCGGATTAATTCATTGAATAATGAAAATAATCAGTTTTAAAACTTGACATACTGTTCAAAAAAAGTACAAATCATTAGCATTATTTGCGTCATTTATGACGGAATTATTTACGTCTGAATCGATACTAAACCTCTGCTTGTGTTTCCTTTCTTTTTTTTCTTTTTCCATCGTAAGATTTTTTTAAAATTCAGTCTTCCTCCTCAGCGTCACTTCGTATTCTTTGTCTTCTTTCTATGGTTGCTTTTATTTTTTTTTTTTTTTTTATTTCGAGTCATGTTTCGTATTACCATAACAAGAATTTGTGGCGAAATAAGGTTTTTATATATAAAATGTTCAATGGAATATCAACCTTCGTGGCTTATTTAATGCCAAAGCCATCCTTATAAAAGAACAACGATGAAACTATTGAACCTATAGCAAGGTGAAGGTATAAGAGTGTTCATTTACAGCAAATGGAGTTCGAACTCGCTTACTCCAAGGCCAGAGTCCACGATTCAAGCTATTATGGGGTGTGTGTATATATATGTCCATATATATATATATATATATATATATATATATATATATATATATATTTCTACTAAGTCACAGGACACTAAAATTAGTAGCTCAGTTCACATACCGCGACTGAAAGTGATGTCAATATATGCCAACCGAAGTCGTCGAATAATATTGATAGGTTATCGATCATATGAAAATCTAATCTCAGATAAAATAAAACGGGATTTGTAGCTGTGTCCATACTACTATATGGACGCTATCAAAACACAAAGCAACACCAGAATGCTACGTGCTATTTTGGACAAACCCGACAAGTAAAATCTCCCAAAACGGGCCACTAACCTCACATCTTACAAACCGTCCGTGTAAGACGAACAAGACATGCGCAACACAACTGGGAGGTAAAGACGAATTCATAAGCGACGTTCTCTTATGGGGACTCTTACACAGAATCGCCATGAATGCGGAAAAAAAAAGAATGCAACGGATCATTCAGTGTGAGAGAAGCAGCTAAAGAATGTTTAGGGACAAGTTTCATCAGTAAGGGGAACCGATTGAGTCAATAGCCTGGATGATAGAATCAGCAAAATGTCTTTCATTTTCAAACGCCTGGAAATCAACCTAAAAAGTAAAGGAAGTCTATCAGCACGCACAGAAGCATACAGTTTCTCTGAAAACCAATGAATCCGTCTTAAGTAAATGAACCGGGTATTCCAATTATCCGATGAAAAAAAAAGACTATATTTTGAGTTAAAGGAAGTTTCATCAGTGGCTGCAGTCGGTCTGGATGAGGGTGGATCTCACCGATGTGTATGGCAGATCAAAGTAAAATGAGTGAACGTAATTTGTTGGAACATTTATCTTGATTTAGGGTTAGATTGTGTTTCTTAAGTACTTCTATAAACCGATTAAAATTATTACCGTGTTCCTTTTCAGATTCTGCACATATACATACTTAGATAATGTTACCATAAAATGTCTTGAAATGATTTTTTTTTTTTTATAATTGTGTCAGTCACATATAGAAGACTAGCCATCCCATTAGAATTCCCTTAAACTCGTTCAGTTTACCCCCCCCCCCCAGCTTCGAAAGCCACAGGTAGAATTTCTTTTATAGCGACCTGATGATTGGTACTACGAAAGTTTAAAGTATTTTGTATTTAGCAATTGAATTTATTTCATCTAATTTGTTATTAGTCAGCGACCATCCTCTTTTTTTATTTTTGGTTATCTGAAAAGATCATTAATACTTGGGACCCTCCACGGAGATTTACTCGACTTAATAATGTCCTTCACTAACATCCTCGCCATTTGCCTTTTTTTTTTTTCTTTTTTTTTTTTTTTTTTAATAAAATTTTAGTCCGTATTGCTATACCTCTTGGATTTGATAGTGATAGGTTCATAATCGACATTTTAGTTGGCAAAAAGTGAGGCGTGGTTTGCCTTTTAACAAGGCCGCACAAATTTAAGGGGACATTTAGGGAATTGCAAAGGTACATGGACCTGTAGGAACTCAAATCCCAAAAATCACATAGGTTTATAAGTCTGGCAAAACTAAATTTGGTATTTAACAAAACCTTCCTTGACGTTTTAAATTCAGAGCAGTACCGGAGTATTTTAGAGGATGGAAACCGACGGCTAGAGACACTTCATCCTTATAGGAAATAATTTTCCAATTATTTTCGCTTACTACCACTATTTTATGAAGCTTTCCGGACTTTTTGTGTCGCTCAGTAGATCGATAAATACTCCCTTGTCCGAAGTAATCCCAGCTTCGATTCCATAAACAGCGGTACCAGTAGAGAGCCGAAAATACTGCAATTCTTTTTAGATCTTCACACTTTAGCATATGATTATTAAAAATGGTGTCTCTGGTAGAACACTGCATATAGGGGGGTCGCTTAAACCCACGCAAGAAACAATACCGCGGCAGAGACGCAGCAGCAGAAATGGCATGTCAACCCATGAAGGTTATTTAAGGCCAAATCTTTATACATGTAGATATTAAATGATTTGTAAACGATAAGTTTGGAGGTAAATTTTTAAAAAAGTTAAGTAATTTGCTTGCACACGGTTAAATGGTTTCAAGTATAGTTATGTAACCCTAACAATTCAATTTAATATCAGTTATTTGTTTACACAGTTAAATGGTTAAACAATTCTATTGGACCAATAGATTGGACTCTAACAAATACTACCACTCTAGGTCAGAGTGAACATGAGAGTAATAACAATAAAGAGACGCTCAACATTCCCCAAAGCTCTAGGAATGAAGCCTCACTATCAGATGAGTTAGTGTCATGTAAAAGATGCTCAAAGGGGCAGAATCTTACCCCTCTGCAGGGATGCAGTCGGCTTATTCTACAGCCCCCACCGACTAGGCCAGGCTGCAGGATAATAAACTGTTTCCTCATATAACTCCGAATTTGAAAGTTATCTTTTTCGGAATTCAAAAAAGGAATACAAATGAAGCAGTGTTTCTCGGATATCTCGAATGTGTGCGTCTGTTCCAAAGCTTATTGGAGATCTAATCTTTCATTTTCTAAAAGACACTTATCTCACAGTAGCAGATAAGACGTTAGATATTCCTTACAGAATCGTCACAAACTTCAGCAGCCGATACAGCCTTAAAATCGTAATCTTTGAGTTTAAGAATCTGTAAGTACAGGTCAAGACTCGCCTGGTTCCGAATGGTCTACACATACCTAGCAAACATTTTTTTAGGCTTCACATATATTCTCCTCATGGTAGCGATAGCATTTTTATAACTTGAGTAGTGAACTATGTATTCGTGCACCTGATGTAAAAACGTAATTGATGAGTCAAGAAGATAAGGATTATTGTAGAAGGATGCTAGGAGAGCCACTAGCTCATTACTTGTGTGGTATATCAACTTTTTGTAGGTTTTTTAATGCCAAATTCATTTTTATTCAAATAATCGGTTTTTTGGTTGTTTTTTTTTTTCCAAACAATTCAATTTAGCATGAACACAGTTTGTCAAAAATATTTCTATTTCAAGCCATTCATTTTAGTCAAACACTTCTATTTTAAGTAATCTAGTTTATCATAAGTATGCAGTTTAATTCTATTTAACCGATAGATAGGACCCTTATCAGATGCTACCACTCCGGGCCAGAGTGGACCAGGGAGCGATGGCAATGAAGGGGTGCACCGCATTCCCCAAACCACCACTGGAACCTCACCATCAGATTTAGTATCATACCCCTCCCAACGCGTGTACTGGATATCTTAGCCCTCTGCACAGGTGCAGTTTGTGTATTCTACAGCCCCAGCCAACTGGGCAACATGATTTTAGAGATTTTAAAAATGATATACATAAGCAACACGTTGTTGATTGTAGCGTTATTACTATTTATAATACTATCAAACGAAGTTCCGCTTTTTTTCATCTCCTTATTTAGTTGAATTATTTCTAAATCAATGGTGGGCAAACATTTTGGTAGGAGGGCTGCATCATTGGGTTATGAATTATCAAAGGGCCGCATCTTTTTAAATCAAATGGATCTAGTCTCGATTCAAGTGAAAGTGTTTCTTTTATTTTTAGGTTTTTTTTTTTTTTTAAGTTTGCCGCACAAAAAAAGTGCAGCGGGCTGCGTGCGGCCGACAATTTGCCCAACTTTGGGCTGTTTAAGCAAGCGATATTCTAATTATTTAAGACAATCAGCAGGTTTGTAGAATACACCGATTCCGTCTGCTGAAGGTAAGACCCCCCCCCCCACATAGAATGAGTGTCTTGGATCTGATACTTGACTATCTGATAAAGGCTCTAGTCCTGGAGTTTTGTGGGGAATGTAGAGCACCCGTTCATTGTCATCGCTTCCAGGTTCCCTCTGACCTGGTGTGGTAGTGTTATGTTTTGACCTTCGACCCGGCCCCAAAAAATGCTATTCCAAGGTGATGCACCGGAAGGAAGTGACACATTCCAATGGCCAGTAATCGAAAGAGATCGCGTGGGCGGATTAAGGCTTATAATATAGGACAAGGTGAAGGTCCCACTGTGTCACTACAGTGATGCACCGGAAGAGAGTGACCTCTGAACTGCATGACAGTTATTTCCGCTTGATGACGATTAAACATTCGATTTCAAAGATCCAGTGGGCGATCGTGTGGGCGTTGAATTATTATTTAACTCAGTTGAGTTCGAGTCCAAGAAGCAGTTGCCAGTAGAATTCCAGAGAGTTAGAGACGAGATGTGGCAGGGAAAGCCACACCCAACCGAAGGGAGCCTCGGAAACCCCGATGGAGTTTGGGGTCCAGAGAAGATGCTGATAAGATGCAATAAAGAAAGCCAGCATCCAGCAGTGGGCCCTAGGCCTCCGGTTGAACAGCACTAAAGAACAAGACACAACGTGACGGTCATAACAGTGGGGTCAAGAAATTACAGTTTGTGTTCGGTCTCCAGCTCCCTCTCACATGCAACCCTTGAACAACCCTTTCGAACCCTTGCAATAAAGTGAGAGGTAAAATATTGTTAAAGAAATCTTCCTGCGTCGTTTATTACTGCGTCTGTTATTCCTTGCGTCGGTATGTATCCAGCATATATATGTATATTTCAGCATGAATCAGCAGATGACAATACTACAGTAGAACCTGATAGGATCCCATCTATTGGTTAAAAAAACAGTTTGATATTTAAACTGAGTGTAAACAAATGCCTTTATATTAAATTGAATTTTCAGAAGTAGAACTCTTTGACCATTTTAACTTTGAATTGTTAGCGGATACATAACGATAATTGTACTCGGTTAACTAAGTGCAAAAAATGAAGTCTTCCCACGAATGAAATTTAATTATTCTTATCAAATAAGATTAGTTACAATTATTGCTACCTAACACTGTGTCAAAAGACTAGAATTAACTTTCTGGCACCCAAGTATTGCTATCTCATTTTAAAATGAAATTAAAAATCATGTGTGCAAACAAATGACTTATGTTAAATTGTTACTGTTTTATAGCAATACTTGGAACTATTGGGAAAGAAAGTTGGGTCAGTTATTTGGTTTTCGTAGGTTGTCTGTATTTTCTTCTGTATCCCATTAAACACGTTGGTGTCTTTGTCATTAGAAGGCTGCAAAAGAATTATTGAAGGAAGGTAGAAAGAAAATACCTTTTTTAAAATTTCAACTTTATTTTGGGGTTTTCATCGGCTACTCTATAGCGAGGAAATGTAATCCTGGATCATCAGAACTGTGGTGTCTCTTAAATTAGGCTTTGAAATGTACCAGTCGTTTTCGATGGTTGATAAATCTAAAGCCGGGTGCTAAATCCATTTGGTGCTTTCAATACAGGCAACTGCAAGAGGAAACACGGTCTCACGCCAAGTACAAGACTTGAGCGGACACGTGCGCCGCCTGCTTCAATTGAGGGGGAAAAGGGTCAGTCTAGTATCAAAGATAAAGCGGACGTGAGAATGGATACCTTTCAAGCGCCGGTAAGTCTTTCAGGCATACGCAGATCCTACTTTCTGTCAGGGGCTTCTACGAACTGGTAACTTTTTTTTTTTTTATCTCTACGGAACCATTTTCGCACAAAAAAGATCTTAAATACAAAATGTGTTTATGCATATATCAAACAAGAATGGTAAAGAGGATTTGGCCTTAAATAACCAACAAGGGTTAATATATCATAAAACCCAATCAACCTTGTTTTTAAATTTGATTGAATAAAAGCTTTCGTAATTTTTGATATTTTGATTGGATTTGTAATCAAAATATTTTATAAACTATTTTTTTTTTTTTTTTTTTTTTTTTTTTCAAACAAAAAACACGTTATTTCATTTGATATAGAAAGAAAAATATTTCATTTTCTACATGTTACATATCAAAATTATTTTAAAACTTGGAATAATTTGCTAATTATTTATAAAAGTTCTAAAAAAAAATTTCAATGTACTGCAAATGTTTTTCTTTTTTCTGGTTGATTGAGAAAATAAAATAAAACAAAAATTTCAAACGCTAATTACGTTACATTTGAAACGGAATGCTATTAACTATTATGAAACGCTAAGAATTTTCCCATTTTCGTTTCCTTTCGAAACAATTCTTTTTTTCCGAACAAAATAAAACATCACCGTGAAGATGGTTAAAAAACGGAACATTAAAAGGTAGCATATTATTCCTATATATATACATGCTCGGAATATCTTGTTTCTTTCTTTCACATTTGTACCACCGGATTTATTTCAATTTTTACATGCACACCATTTGGCCTCGTTCAAAATAGTTTTGTAGTTGGGCTAGTAGGGAGATTGGATGCATACAGAATCTGTATTGGAAGGTAGCGAATGAAGTGAAACGAAACGTCAAAAGAAAACAAAGAAGTTTAAGTCGTAACAAAATTGTCTTATATCTGATATTCTACCCCTTGGATCATATATAAGTGCTCAATACTAACGGCTATTGATGTATAATTAATTTGGGATTAATGATACATCAACGTGTAGAGCTAAAAAAAAATCTTTTATAGAAAGACACAAAGAAAAACAAAATTCACTTTCTTGGTATCATTATAAATTTATTTCAGGCTCTTATAAGTTGAACTTTTAATTTTTTATAAAAACCATCTTCAGATGAGATATTCAAAATTTTAATTAGATGTTTTCATATTGCTTCCGGCGAGAATAGAATTTGAAATAATTTATTCTCTGTATTTATCAAAGAAAAACAATTGTACAATTGCAGTTGGACAGCAGTCTTTCATTTAAGTGTGTTTGATTTTAAACAATAGACACACGTTTTGTCAATACAATTTTAAGCTCCTTTCAAGTTTACTGATAAATGTCTTGGTTTCAGGTTGGAATTGGTGGATGAATTTGCCAAAATTGTCCCGAGTGCTATTTTCCTTATTCTGGTTAATTTGTCTTTAGCGATACATTTGGTTGTCAAAAGCCAAGACACTTATCAGGAAACTTGAAAGGATCTTAATAAAATTATATAGACAAAATTTTTAATGGGTTAAAAATTACTTGAAACTCAAAATCTATAATTAAGGTTTTTTTAAGAATCGACCAGAAAACCTTGTCTATTTCTTTGAACATTTTAAAATAATTTATTTGCCTTTAGCGTTTTGTTTGAATTATAAGTCCATTGTCTCTGCTCAGACCTATTTTATTTTTTTATTAGCAAATTCGTGCAATATGTATATTCCAATGAGTTCACAGCAATTACCTGCTCTGTAACTTTCTATCGTTTCGTAGGTTCATTCTGAACCTTTGCTTTAACTCCGCTGTTTCATAGTCGAAAAATACAATGCTGCAATAATCTTCATAGAACATAAGATTCGAAACACAAAGTTCAATTTCGACTGCAGATATGAAAACACATTCTTAACAGGCCACTTAAATTACAACATTAGACAAGATTAAACGATTAACCCAGAGTTTATTATCACTATGAAAACTTAAGTGTTAACTCTAAATAAGCATAACATTACAATATTAACCCACTGTTGATACTTTTTTTTTTTTTTTTTTTTTTTTTTTTTTTTTTTTTCTAAAATCAAAAAGCATTAGTCTCAATCAGCAGCCTATATATAGTCAAGAATAACTATCGGTCGACTAATAGCTGAAAGCGTAAAATGGACAGTCGCCATGTAGACACAAAAATCATATATATATATATATATATATATATATATATATATATATATATATATATATGATCTTTTTCGTTATATCCCAACTCTTCAGTGTGGCTAGATACGTGAGACGCTCCAAACCGGGATCGAAACCCGCCGAAATTTACGTCAGGCTATTGACATACCCCTAGGCTAAACCTGCGACTCAACGTCAGCTTCAGAATGAACGGAGATATATATATATATATATATATATATATATATATATATATATATATATATATATGAGAGAGAGTTTGTTTACATTTTGCGCTATCGGATGCCATTCGTTAGAGCTTTGCATTACGCGAGTGGCAACCGTTACATTCTCTTGCCAGAATGTTCAACCACTTTTGGGGGAGAGCGTATATATTGTCATCCATAGATTGTTTCTGTGTGGCTGAACATGTGAGACGCTCCAAGCCGGGATCGAAACCCGCCTAAATTTACGTCAGGCTGATCACACACGCACACCCACCCACACTAGAATAATATCTAAACAGGTTTGGTTGAATAACACAATTTTTTTTAAAAATCTTTTAGTGAAGACGTTCGTCATCTCACTAACTTTGTCTGGGTCAAGTTGGTAAAGAAAGAACCCTTTATTAGCCCAAGCGCTTTTGATCATTTCGCTGGTCATCTTCGGGGGTTGTGTTAGGTCATTTGTTGCAGTGAGTTTTATAACAAGTATCCAAATTGATAATCCAAAAATCATAAAAATAACAATAAAAACCGTTTACAAACCCTCGAAGCAATAACTGTTAAAAAACCTACTCTAAATAAAATAACATTCACCACAAGTTTAAAAGTATTCATTTACTAACCACCCATCCTCACAGAATAGACTAACCCCATCTATAATTTATACTTTTTTAAATTAAAAAAGAATAAATGTAAGCCACCCCGAATATAAAAGTCACGGCAACTAACGATCTAATACAACTCCTGAAGATGACCAGCGAAATTGTCGAAAGTGCTTGGGTTAATACAGCGTTCTTTTTCACCAACTTGATCCAGAAGTGAGAAGACTTGAGCGTCTTCATAGGAAGATTTAAAAAAAAAAAAAAAAACGAAACAATCCGCTATTCAACGAAACCTGTTTGGATAATGATTTGCTGGCTAAGTATACAGTATATGTATTTATAGTAAGGTGGAGTATTTCGATTATCCATAAGAATTTATGGCTAATTGATAAATCGACAATTCTATAGGCAAGAGGTTTCTCCTGTCTTCCCAAATATAATCGGAGGAAAGACTATTTTAAATTGTTATTTTCCTGGGTGTACAAAAGCTCCGTAATGTTTTTTTCGAATTGTTTTAATCACTGAAACAAATAGTTTTAATTTAAGAACTTTTATACGTTAAATCTCTTATATTTATAAATAACCTCACTAGATATTTTATCAAATATTAAGATTTATTCTTTCACATCTCTAATCCAAATTTGTCTTAGTTTGAATTCATAATCTATCTCTTTTATAAAACGTCTACGAAATGAATGATTGAGAAATCTTAAGTCTTAAATTATAAATTATTAAATTATTATTTTTCTTCCTATTTTCCATGCTTTTTATCATTAAAAAATCTTATGTCAAATGGCAACATATCTATCACCCTTCCTAAATATTAGGCTTTCGCGGTTAAAATGTCTCGTCAATTGAATATGTCTCTCGATATCTAACCCTAACATATTTATACTTAATACTGAATTGAAAAATAACGTAACGAACTTTTAAATCATGTACTGCACCAACATGTTCAACTCCTTACTGAAATAGTAATTTATATGAGGCTAATTTATTTGTAGCTGCCAGTCATTCTATCAAAACAAATTTATGAAAATGAAGTGCGCGCAAAAGGCGGTGCTGGTGGTGTAAAAATTATCGTTATTGGAAACAAGCAAGGTGACTAGCGTTCAAATTCTGAACAAATGAGAAATGTGCTCAACTCAAAAAATGTGCTAGGGTTTATCTCTGCCTAACCCTATAAATCTAGCAGTAACTGTCAGGCTGGGGGAAAGGGTAGAGAAATTTCATAAAAATAAAGATTAAAAAAGGGAAAGGAAACTTACTTTA
Source organism: Sepioteuthis lessoniana (assembly GCA_963585895.1). Classification (NCBI taxonomy): domain Eukaryota; kingdom Metazoa; phylum Mollusca; class Cephalopoda; order Myopsida; family Loliginidae; genus Sepioteuthis; species Sepioteuthis lessoniana. Next base: position 105,948,051 of record OY757920.1, on the reverse strand, counting down.
TATCTGAAAGGTGTCTATATTTTTAAAAACGACCAGTTCCCACAAAGTAATTTATTTCGAGAGAACTAAAATTGACAAAATCCGAATTTGCATATTTTTCCTTAGGCTTGTCAAAAGCATTGAATAAAAATAACATACATTCAAGGTTATAACCAAAAAAGGATATAAAGAAATATAACGACTGACTTCCACGAGGCAATGCCATCTACTGTCAGTTTAGCTTTTGTTAATGATAAAATACTCTTCTTTGGTATTCTATATCAGTTTTTTTTTTTTTTTTTTTTTTTTTTTTTTGAAGCCTACGTTTAGGGTTTATTCTTTTCCTCGGCGTCTGCTTTTGTAGAATCAGCCTGGATAGCCGTGTTTTCCTAGTTTCCTGTGTTGACTTGTTAAAAATGAAGTTTACTATTTCTTCAAGTGATCTTCGAGTAGACCACCACTTCCTCCTAGAGATGAATATCTTTCTTTTTCAATTTGAATTTTCTTCTGTTGAGTCAACGGAGGCTTTTACCACATTTTCCGACTCGGCAACAGCTTCATTTGTCGGCAAAAGTTCCAATAATACCGTCTTCAAACCTTAAACTCAACTTTCTTTTGAATGAGACGGCATACCAAAACCACAAATAGCCAGCAGTAGGCTTATTATTTCAACAAGCAACAATAAAACCCCTGTAAGGAAATGAGGCTTAGCCTAAGCGACTAATACGCCTTTTGCTCAAACCACCTTGCTCAAGAAAAACTGGCAAAAAGCAAATAAACAAGAGCTCGAAAAGCAAATCTTTCGGCCCGTGATGAAAAACAAAACCCCAAAAGAGCGGGATCCCTTGGCGGGTCACACTCAAATAACAGTAGGGACAGAGGATAATGGCATTACAAAAAAAAAAAAAAGCCAATCATATTAGAGCAGAAATAAACTGCCGAATTTACAATTTCCAACTAACTAGGATGTTTGTATTTTTCAGTATAGCAATATCCTGGGTGGGGGGGAAGTATGCATTCAATAATTCTTCCTCCACCTGGGAGTAAATAGTAGGCAAGACTGCGCTCTTAACCTTGATATAACAACTAGTCTAAGGGAAGGAAATACTTCAAATTAAAACCTAAAACTCCGCTTTAAAGTGATCTTGTGTTGCATCTTGCTTGTGTGTTGGTGAGCGTTAACAAATACATGTGTTCACATACTTGTGTGTGAGATAGATATAATGCACTAGAGCAAATTGTACATAGTTTCCAATTTATTAATTATGAATTAATTGAATGGATAATCCAAATCCCCCTGCGTTACTAATATAAAGTAAACAGCGAATGAGAAAGTTAATCCAAAATGTTGAAATAAAAGTGAGATGAAGAAAACTAGTTTTTTTTCACATTGGAATTGTTCCGTCTTGGCTTTTAAGTTTCACCAAGTTTAAGGTGATTTAATTGTAATGGTTCACTCGACCTCCATCCCTTCCTAAAAAAAGAAATCAACTATAAACGAATTAAATTATAGCGGTTCCATTTTAATTTCTTCAGTAACATTTCAACGAGCTTTGCAGTGCGTATCCGCAGCTGAGATATTTTCGTCCATCTATGACGAAGTCAATGAGCTTCACATGTGATTTGTGAGTCGTAAAGGTTTGCATAAGCAAAACTGGTAGATACAATAGTCTGATACACTTGGGTAACTTCTTTTTTTTTTTTTTTTTTTTTTTGTTTGACTTAATGAAAGGGAAAAATGAGTGGCCGAAACTGGGAATTTTCTTCGGTTAGAACCAATCTATCGTCATATTAATTTTATTTAAGTTTATTGTTCTTTCTAATTTTTAATCGGTTATTGTGAATCTTTTTTAGGCCTTATTTATTAATTTGAACTTGATTCAGAAAAAAGACCTTGTACATAGATTATGATGGCACTTGTCGTCGTCACCGATAGTCAATATTACTACCCAAACAGGTTTTTGTTTTTAATCATTAAGGCCTGAGTAAGGCTAGCTATTTTTTTTTTAAATGGTCTCACAGAATTGAGCATCAATGTTCCACTAATTCTTCGAACATTCATTCTATAATGAATTCAGTTAATCCTTCTAAACTGATTTCCTTACCTTAGGGTGAAGTGAAACAAAAACGGTCTTTTCCAAGATTTAAACTTGACTCATCGAGTCTATTTCATTGCGTTTAATATATAGAGTTTCAGGTGGCGGCTGCTGCTGCTAAGAAGTTACGGTCTGACAATTCAATTCTCAGATCGTTGAAGTGATGAGTCGAGCAATTTTTTTTTTTTTTTTTTTTTTTTTTTTTTTAACACTCGAGCACACAAGGATGTGTTCCAGCTTCTGCTTTCTTGAATTACAAATCAGATTTTCATCCCCGAGAAGCAGTGAAAGTAGTAAGTGTAGCCGTTATAATCCTGATGAGTAATTAGTGAAAAAAAAACTCTAGAGTAACGAATTAACATCAAATTTTGTTCGAAGATTACTAAAATACTCGTGAGACGTTAGGCATATTAAAACTGGCTTCTGGTAAACATGCTATGAAGAAATCGGGGGTGGGGTGAATAGAAAAGACGGTTAAAAAAAAGATGAGCAAAAAGTGAGCAGTTAAAAAACAAAAAAATGCAAATGTAGACAATACGAATGTTGATGCACTCAGATCGAGTATATGAAGTTTTCAACTGATTACAGAATATGTCTGGAATACGGAAACGGTGCAGTAAATTCTAACAGAAGATAAATGGAACGAAACATTTTCTCTTAGTTGATAGCTTCAAACTTGTGTCTTCTGAACTGAAAAGCTTTCGTTTGACTTTTCATTTGATCTTTTGAATATTGCCAAAATATATTACCGGGTCATGACTGGTGATGCAGTGTGTTTTTAATGACCCGGACACAAAACACCAAATCATGCAGTGGAAATGCCGCAATTTCTATCACTCCCAGAAAGCAGACGTGCTTCGCTGGCAGTTTAAGTCCATGCTACTGTTTATTTGATCATAGAAACGATAGTTTACAATAAATTCTTTGTATAAGGACAAACTATTAATTAGCATGATTTGGAAATGCTGAAAAGCTTACGAGAATCTGTTGAGCGGAAAAGATCTGAACCATGTCAATACTCTTGCGCGCATGCGTTAAGAGTTCAAAAGTTATTGGCTAAAAAAATCCTTATTGTCTGAATTTCTGAGACAAAGGTTGAAATTTTTTTCATTCAGGGTTTTCGGACCAGTATCTTCATCTGTTATATTCACAACATTTCGGCCGAACTGTCCTCCAGCCTTCTTCAGGTGTTTCTTGTTGAACTCGGGAGCCCACATAGAACTTCGAACCATGTTCTTCGTTTAATCCACGAGAGTTACTTGCTTTGATTCAGTTAACCATAAACGGATACAAGTTAATTATTCCTATATTGTTCCTCGCCTGGAGGATTGACCCTGCAACCTCCAGATGATTGTTTCTTAGAAGCTTAGCGTAACGGTTATAGGTCTTGGTTCCCCATGTGTCTTACTGGATACACATGGTTAACGGAATCAGAGCAAGTGACCCTCGTGGATTAAATAAAGGACGTGGTTTGAAGTTCTGTGTAGGCTCCAGAGTTCGACAAGAAACATCTGAAGGCCGAAAGACACATTGGCTTAAACGTGAATATAACAAAGATGAAGACAATAGTCCAAAAACCCTAAATGATAAAAAATTCCTTTATAAATGGACCATCCATTTTATTCCCCAGATTTTAGTAAAAAAAAAAAAAAAACTATAGGGACGAGTTCAAAATTGAAAAATACCCTGAAAGAACGAAGATTAGCTGATATCCAGCAACACGTGACTACATTACTGAAAGACATTCAGGAAAATGAGTCACAAGAACTTTTCCATTGTTTCACGAAATGTATGGTTTCATGGTGGGAATACTTTGAAGCTAACAGCAATATTTGCCTTCACAGAGCCCTCTCGTTTTCCATTTCATATTTTCATTTGTTTTTAATTTAAGACCCAAATAGGTTTTTCCTTTCGATGTGCAAAAGGTTTTCTCTTTTTCGAAAAGGAAATACAACACCATTTCTTATAGAAGCCATAGCTGGGTCACATAGACTTTTTTGTTTTTACAAAACGCGGTTGAGTTTGATTCTTAACTTTCTTTGTTGAAAAATGTTTTATAGACAGAAACTCCCTAATTTCCTTTCATCTACTCAAGCAATTGATATGGCATAATCATACATAAGCTAGAACTTTTTTTAATGATTTTTTTTAAAATTATGAACAAAGTTAAGGAAAATAAACACTGTGACTTCATATCGAAAGTTTAAATTAAGGTTAAATTAAACAATTTAGGCGAGTAAAAGAAATATTCACAAGATTCTATTTTGTGAATAACTGCAAAATAACAAAAACAATTTACTATTTTATGACTAATTCTCTCGTTTTGGGTATCATATATTTAAAATTGTTTCATTTAGAAGTATAATAAGGCTAAATGAATTAAAAATGAAAATATTTAAAACGATTCTATTGAATATAATTTTTACGGCCCTAAAATTATCTGTAGTATAATTTCTTTAAAAAAAACATTCATAACCATTTTGAAATAAACAATTAGTTGTATCCTAATTATTGTTTATTGTACGATTCAATTTTTTTCTGTCTTAAAAAAATTTTCGGGTTACTTATCTTCATAAGATATACAGTTATTTGAAGTTCCACCTGATGATTCATTCTTATGAAATTTCTTTACAAAACGGCTTTGCAGGTTACTGGCCTATGAATAAAGCAAAGAAGTTCTAAAAAAAGTCATTAAAATTAATAGATTTGTAGATCATGTTTAAAGGCGCTCTCTCTCTCTCAATGCAAATCCTTGTGGTACACCATTTTACAAAATGTAAATACCAGAAGTTCTGTTTGGTGCAATATATATATATATATATATATATATATGTGTTAAATTGTAATAAGAATTGTGTTAAATTAAGTTATAGTTGCATGCCAAACATTAATAGAATAATAAATAGGAGTAATATAACTAAATTAAGTACGAAGAAAAATAAGGTAATTGATAAATGTAACTGTAGGGATAAGGTTAGATGTCCCCTCGAAGGCAAATGTAAGCAGGAATGTGTAGTGTCTAAAGTAGAAGTATATAGTGATTCGAATAAGAGAAATAAAAAGATATACTTTGGGTCGACGCAAGGGGATTTTAAGACTATAACCATAAAACAAGTTTCTCGCACGAGAAATATAGGCATAGCACTGCATTATCTAGTTATGTGTGGGAGCTTAAGGACAACACAGGGGTAGATCCTATAATGAAATGGGAAGTAATAAAGAAATGCCGTAAATATAGGGCAGGCAATAGAGCTTGTAGGCTTTGTATGGAGGAAAAATTGGCGATAGCGAATTGTAAAAGTAGGAATATGTTAAACAAAACATCGGAGGAGTTAAATAGTTGTAGACACAAAAGGGCGTGGTTACTCTATAATTAGGGATAGGTTTTAGGGGGAAAATTTTTTTTTTTTTTTTAATGCAAATTTTAAGCTAGGTGGGTTTTTGGTGAATAAAAGAAAGCGATTTCTTCAAGAATTCAGTCGAGGTTAGGCTTCCTGATGATCCGTTAAGGTGAAACTTTAGTAGATTTTCGACTCGCGATTTAGGTTAATTTTAGAATTGGCTCCATTGTCTGGTGTTGAGCACTTTAGTAATTGCAGGATTCGCGGAGGGTTTTTTAGTTTTCTTTTGACCACTGACTGCGTATCCCTTGATTTTTTTTTTTTTTTTTTTTTTTTTTTTTAAGGGGTCGGACGAGGTTGGACTTTTCTTTCTTTTTGACCCAAAATTTTTTTCTTTTTCCCCTGGGCGGTGATTCGAGATACTTTTCTCTTGTTCCTGGCCAGGGTTTTTTGTTTTCTGTACCGTGAATACTGGTAGATATTAGATTAGTGTGTGTGTATATATATATATATATATATATATATATATATATATATATATAATGTATGTATATGTTCTCTAATCTTTTAACTAAAATAACAAAGTGCCTGCTTAAATGCCTAGAACACAATGAGTTATGCCATTCAATACGGGGTTAATGCACATAATACACCTAGAGTTTTTGAACGATTCTATTACAAAACTTTACAATCGCTAAACTCCAATTCGAAAATAATAAACAATTGATTTAATGTTTATGTAATGATCATGGCATTAATAAACATATTGAATATCCTACGTTGGTTTGGTGCACACTTGGGGAAAACCTATGATCTATTGGGTAAAAAGCTTAATAGTTTCGAGATGAAGCACTGAGTAGTTCAGAGGTTAATGTGTCAACACATGAAAACTCTAATACATTATTCAAGGAATTGTAAACGGTTTTCTTTCTTCCCTTCTTAAATGCATATTAAGTATGACTGATAATTTGATAGTGTTTCATCTTTCACTCTTTTATTTTGTTACGTTACCATCTAAAAATTGATTACCTCAATTTTTATGGAATTTATTTTAGCAGAGTTTAATCTTAGTGCTTTCAATGAAAATAAGTTTTTTTGGTATGAAAACTCAGATCGATAATGTTGGATCTTAGAGGATATCTTCTTGAAAAATGTATTTGTTCCAAAGAATTATGATTGAAGTAAAATCAAAAATGACTCGACTATTTCCTTTAAGTCACCGATGGTAGTCACTTGTAGGAAATGCTAACAATGACAAGAGAAAATAGAAACTTAAGAGAAACGTTTATTTCAATTGATGCATTTCTGTTCTTGTAGAGAAGACTCGGAAACTTGTCTCCCCTTAAGAGTTCTTAAAATCCGTAGAAAAGATCGAGTGGAACATTGTGGAAATAAGTCAAACAAAAAGCTCTCTCGTGGAGTTTCAGCAAATAAATTTGAATTTCATAGTTTTTGATGCGACAGGCAGAGGTTTCCAAACTGAAATAATACAACTTATATCTGTGATAAAAATTAGAAAAGATGTAAAGCGTTTTCAGCAACTGGAGCGCATTGATTTGTTAATCTTCCGCGCTATCAAAATGACTCATTTAAAAAAATGCTTATAAATATCCGATGGTTGGCTAAATATTTGTAGGTAATGTTGTAATGAAAGTTTCTCCTTCGTTTAGAGCACTTCAGTTAACCAAGTGATGGATTACAATATTGCCTTCAGGGCGATAAGCTCTGACTAGATATATATTTAAAAATATAAAATTCTAAAAAATATCCGCTTATTACTTTAGATCATGGTAGAAAAGGTTAATGTTGGGTTGAACTTTAGGAATTACTACTTTAAGAAATATGTTAATAAACGAAGCTGGTTCTCAGTTAAAATTGCTGAAAATAACTTTTTTTTTCTCTTTACCAACAAGGGTTTCACCTGTTTAGATTTCCAGTCCTTCCTCTGCGCAGAACTTAATATAACACAACACAACGTATTTTGAAAAGATTGATCTCCAAAGAACAATCACCCCCCCGCCAATGACGGCCAACTGTACAATTTTTGGTATGATTTGTATCATATACAATTTTTTTAATTGAATACTATAATAGTTTAGGTTGACAGATATTTAGTCTTAAATATTTTTTTTTATTCGTTATTTATTCGCCAAGAAGAAATGGAAAAGCCAATTCAAGGTTTTGCTCCACCGACCGGTCCTGGCACACTGTTTTTTTTAGGCAGGGCTATGAAACGTGACGGTGCTGTGATGTTGAATTCTCTCTGCATTGCTTCTTGCATTATTCCATGTAGACAGCTCTCCAAGAAGGAATCCAAAAATGAACTGAATTCGTCCAAGCTGAAGAAAAATGAAATAATTAACGATAAACATTTACCTTTTTATACCGACATTTAAGTTCCTCCCACTTTTATTTATTTTGTTGTTGCTTTTCTTCGATACTTTTTAAGTGTCTTTCTATCAAGTTTCTTAGTGTCGTCTTCTCTCTCCCACCCCCCGAAAATACGAATACGGTGTAAACATGCAGGCAAATGATTTTTATGTAAAATTTCTAATTCACTAACGCAAGAAATAAAACCAATTTCGTGATAAGATTGTAGGAATTAACAGTTGTTGTTTGAAGGTGGAGATATGAAATGTATTTTATATTCTGGATAGATAAACTAAAACATACTTACTGTTTTACCTTCTCTTTTTCTTCCATTGTTTCAACGAGATCCATTTCACTACTTTCCATCTCTTCCTTCTCACCTTTTGTCATTGGACTGTCAATCTGAAAGTATATATTCAATATGATTGTAGTTGTTCAAGTAGATATTCAACTCCGAAAAATAACTGACACAGAAAAGGATGTCGTCGTGCTTAAGTGAAACTTGCAGGCGGTCAGGTAAATTTTCCTGATAACTCGATTAATAGGCATTTGAATATTCCCCTACACTTTGAGCAATATCACTCTTCATCAAACGCAGACAACGGAAAATATTTAGCTAGAAAAATCGTTAAAAAATTGCATCTTGAAATAAGTAGATAATTTAAGTGTGTCTGCGAACTTTACACACAATCATTATTTATTTTGAACAAACAAATCAAGATATTTAAAATTGTTTTTGCTTATCTTATTTACCAACCCCTCCGCTCTGGTAGGATATGACACAAGGTCAATTTTTAAGCGAAGTTGAATTCAGTTTTCCTTCTCCTAGACTAGTTGCCTCACCAAGGCTGAAGAACCCAGTCTGTCCTGCTATTTACCCATAGTTGGAGGGAGAATAATTGGATTCATACCTTTCCCAAGGGTATTAGTGCTGGGTGAAATGCAATCAGTCTCGTCCAGGATTTGAACTCGTGTCGCCGTGTTCATTGCCTACGACGATAACAATTACACCACGGGCACCGCCAAATTGTTTTTGCTTATAGCCGTAATATTATACAAGTATTGGCCAATAGAGTAGTGTGTTCGCCAATGGCCCAGAAGACAGGGATTCTCCTAGATCGAGTCACCAAGTAACTTTTCTTTAAGGTTTTTTTTTTTTTTTTTTTTTTTTTTTTTTGTCTTTGGTATATCTCTTTGCTTAACACTCGGCATCATAAGGGCAAAGTGGAGTAATCCAAGGAAAGGAGTAGCGCCATTCCCTACACTTTTTTTTTCTTTTTTTTTCAAAGAAACTTCTGGATGTTCACTGGTTTAAAAAATTTTTTAGGTTGCGTGTCTGCGAGTATTTTAGGCGAGATTCTCTGAAAATATGTCGGTGAGGGGTACTTTGCACATTGAGCATATATATATATACCAGGAGTGGTGTTTGTTTGGGTTTTTTTTTTTTTTTTTTTTTTTTTTTTCGCACAACTTTGCCTTTCATTTCCATGTTTGCCAGTTAGTGTAGCTTGGTAACCGGGTGAGAATGTTGCTCTTTTTAGAAAGTGTTCATTTCGTCTAGGATTTTTGTAATGAGAGGTATTGATATCTTTGGTCTGTCATGGCCAGGTCATTAGCTGTGATTTCCGCACTATAGATTGAGGATTCATTTGGGAGACATTTTAGCTGCTCTTGGTTTTGAAGGAAAGCAGCACTGTAATCCAGTGGAGTTCGAAGTTAATATTGGATTTGTTTGTGTTTTGATATATACTGTGATTTCCGTGGTTTCTAAGCTTTTTGGTCTGATTTTGTTGAGAATATTTTGGATTTCGGTTTTCAGGGGCTTTCCTGGGTGTCCGTTTCTATGAGTTCGAATATGTTTTCTGTTTCTATCAATGAGATTCTTGATCTCTTTTGTTAGACCTCCTTGACAGAAGGAATATTTGTTTTGGGGGTTAGAGCGGTGGCTTATTAGGTTTGGTAGTAATAGCATGGATATTTGAGATTTATTTATTTGTATGGGGGGGGGGTCAGCTCCTTAATTCTGGAGTTGTTTGTTTCTTTTTTGTGGGGAGGGGATCTGGTTCAGTATAGTGCTTGATTGTCAGTTGGTCAAGTTTCCGCAATGATTCTATTAGCGGTTAATTTTTTTTTTTTTTTTTTTTTTTTTTTTTTTTTTTTTAAGGTTTATTATTTCGTCGAGGGTCATTCCTCGGTTTTGAGTTTGGCTACATTAGCATAAGCTTTCGTTACTATGGAATTTTCGACTATTTTCTGGCTTCCAAGCAGAAGATACTCTTTGGGAAATAATATTGCAAGTAAAATAGACATACTTCAGTCTTTTGAATTTGCCGTATGGTTTTATATAAAGTTTATGCAGATCTTTGGTTGTTCAGTCCATATAGTCTGTTCCGATTTTTCCACAACTTTTATATATTGGAGTTCTGGTGCACTTTTCTCGGTGGTACCAAAACCTTTGACAGTTGGGAAATTTGTGTGGCTATGGAGAATGTATATTTCGACTTTAGTTATTGTATATCCTGTTTAGGTTTTCAGGTGTTGAAGCTGAAAATATGTATTGGTTAGGGTTATTTTTCTTAAGGATTTTTGGGACATGAGTAACACTGTTTGCAAAGGTTGGGTTTTATGTCATCTAGAGTGCAAAGGGAAAGATTTGAGAATTTCTTACTGCACCATTTCACGAGTTCAGGGTGTTGTTGGGTAAGATTTTATTTTACGATTATAAAAATATTTTTGTTATAGTAGGTCTGAAAAAAAAAAAAATTCTGTGTGACTCCCAATACTTTGAGATCTCTAGGTGAAGTCATTTTAGGAATGAAAAATCTAGTGATAGGCAGAGAAACATCGTAGCCACCACTTTCTGAGTCGGAAACTTACCAAAAACGGATTCCATTTGCAAGACTCTGAAAGAGGGTTTGTCGTAACCAGCTGATCGCTCGAATTCGGCCTCTCCGACCGCCCGTCTAGCCCAGTAAGGGCCGAAGTAGTGTTGCTAATCATGTGGCCATTTAGGCCACTAGTTCAGACTAGCACCAGGACCCCGTCATAAAGCATTACGGGTCGTCACCCACGGCCAACAGGGGTTCTTACCAAATTACAAAGATGCAGATGGCGGATTCTAATAATGCTCCAACAGAGAGTGTGGTTCAAATTTGAGGAAGTTGATGTTGAACAATCGCGCTACAATAAATCTTCTTTGATATGAAATCTTTCTTATAAGATCAATCAGATGTGAATCTTTTATTAATGACTATGGGTAAGAAATATTTACTTCAGTTGAAAAAATAGCCCATTCGTCATTTTTCCGATGTTTAAGGAATGCGATAGTGTGCCAAACAAAGAATGAATGAACTAATACATGAAACAGCCTCTCCCTGCCATAAAAGTAGGCAGCAAGTTTTATATGAACAGTGAAGTGATTATCTTTCAAGACTTTAGGGCAAGGGTAATAGATTTGCTCGCTGCATGATGATGATGATGATTATAAGTAGATAGATGATTGATTTCACCGAGGCTCAAATATTTTATATTGCATCTATTCATGTTCTCGCGAGACTAAACATAATCTCTTTTCCTTCAAGGCAATATCACAATTCAAAATATTGAAAATAAATCAATTTAATTTTACCCATTCAATCAATTCTACTTTCTGAGTGGGGAAATGCGAGTAAAAAGTTAGGAGGGTATGTCTTGAAAACCAGAAATCGAAATCCTAACTTTTAGCAGCCCTCACGCAGATATCTTGGTGTGCAGGTTGATATGACGTGTCCTATTCGGTCAACATTATGTAGTCACAAAAATAGTTAAAAGATTTTAAATATGCTATAAAAATAACTTAAACATTTGATAATTTCTCTTATGTATTTGAGATTTCGTTTATACTTTTTATTCCTCGTGAAGTCTTTAGAATTAACAATCTTCCAAGTTGGAAGAAATCACTTTTAAAATCAGTCGACTGGGACTATAAAATACGTCGGTAGCAGAGGAAGACGCCTTCCCCAATGATTTGGTTTGATTCTACGATGTATCAACCATTGTTGGTTATATAATGCCGAATCCTTTTAATACATATTTATTAAAATCTGTAAATAATTTCAAGTATTGCTATATATTAATAAGTCACAATTTAACATCAGTCATTTGTTTACATATAGATCAGATTGTCGGTAAATTTAAATGAGTTAGAAGTAAGTTTTTAACTATCATTGCTATTGATTCTACATAGAAACCATTTATCTGTTATAATTCTATTCATTATTAACCATTTGTTTACAAAGAGTAAAGTAGTAGTAAGTATTGCAATTTAACACGAATTATTTTACTCAACATTACGAATTCGTTCGTCTACCATTAAATACTCCCAAGTGGTCTTATTTAATTGAATTGTTAGTAATACATTTGTTTATACACAGTTAAGTGATCAAATAATTCTATTTAGCATAAGTTATTTGTTTGAAGACAGTTCTATTTGATCAATAGATAGGATCCTATCAGATGCTACCACTACGGGTCAGTGCAGCACCTGGGGAAATATGGCAAGGAGGGGCTCCTCATTATACCCAGAAGCTCTTGCTGTAATGTTGGCGTGACTGCGTCTGTGCAGAGGGAGATTCTACAACCCCAGCCGACAGTTATCTCTCCTATGAGTGTCCAGGAATATGACACTAAACTGAATCGGATGGTGAGGCTCACTCTGAGGTTGAGTCCGACCTGGAGTGGTATTACCTGTTAGGGTCCAATTCTATGGATCAAATGGAACTGTTTAACCATTTAACAAACAAATGACTGATGCTAAATTGAAATGTTGGTATTAATTAGCAATACTTGAGACTATTTAACTCTGGTAGTTTGATAGTTGTTTGCACACGGTTAGATATTGCTGAAATCTGGCTTTTTTTAAATGAAGAGTAATGAAGGTGTGACACCATAATCCCCAGATCACAACTGAAGCCTCACCATCAGATGGAATTTAGTGTCATACTCAGGCCATCTATTGGTGGTGGTGGTGGAGGGGTCTTAATCCTCTGTGCGAAACATAGCAGTCAGGGCCAAAAAGGCAACAGAGGTTTTTATGTTGTCAAACTAAAACCTTTGTTCTGACGAGAGTTATAAATCTTTCTGAGTATTTATATAAAATGTCTCTTCCACTGAGTATAATCTCCAAAAAGAAAAAAGTTCTGCATTGCTGAGGTAGACTTATAACTGCAGATAATTCTACAACGAATGTCCCATTAATTTCCCACTCGCCTATCTTTATTATAAGGGTAATAAATTCATGCCTTTGAGAAGTTGATCATGACTAAACTGAAATGGAAAAATTACTTTCAAAAATAATCTTCAGTATCTGATGTTAATTTTGTCACATTTGTCTGAAATGCAATGGAATTTTATGTAGCACACCATCAGATGACTAAAAAGTATGTGTATATGTAAATGTTTCCACTCAAGGAGAATGATATGAAGAAACCGACGGAGGGAAATTTCGTAATTCCTACAATGAATCTCTGACAAACTTGGGTTTGGGCAATGATAGTCCTAAAAAAATCAAGAATTATGTTGCTCAATGTGTCTTGTGCTTGGCTAACAAGATAATAAAAACGGTTAATAATACCACCAATTGCACTCTTACAGCGGTTTTCGCTTTACGGCATATTATTTTATGAAAATAAAAATTCTGACGTCAAAGTAGGATTATTAATCTATAAAGCC